>QXTE01000183.1:2766040-3227967 GCA_003942145.1 Platysternon megacephalum | reverse complement strand
TAAGGCATACTCGAACCACAACCCTGACACGCCCCCGACAAGCCCCTGACACGCCCCCAACATGCCCCCAGGGTAAAGGCATACTCGAACCACAACTCTGACACGCGCCCGACAAGCCCCCGCCACGCCCCCAGGGTAAAGGCATACTCGAACCACAACCCTGACACGCCCCCGCCAAGCCCCTGACACGCCCCCGCCACACCCCCAGGGTAAAGGCATACTCGACCCAGAACCCTGACACGCCCCCGCCAAGCCCATGACACGCCCCCAGCCTCAAGCCATAGTCGAACCACAACGCTGACATTCCCCCGCCAAGCCCCTGACACGCCCCCAGGGTAAAGGCATACTCAAACCACAACCCTGACACGCCCCCCTCCACACTCCCATAGGTTAGATACATCATCAAAAGACACACCCCTACCATGCCCCCATAGGTGCTAGGCATCCTGGCTAAGCCACTGACAAAACCCATTATACCCCTGGCACACTCGTGCTATTCCCCTGCCATGCCCGCACAGGCTCGAGCCATCGTACTAACGCACCCCTGACACTTGCCCTCTACATCTCCATAGGTTTGAAGCAGCTTCGACACACCCCCACAATACCCCCATAGCCTTGAGGAAGCCCCCCCCGGCCATGGCCCTGACATGCCCCATAGGCTCTAGGCAGCCTTGAAACATGCCCCCGCCATATCCCTTACACCCCCGTGTGCTCGCATCAGCCTTGATACATGCCCCTGACAAGCCCTCGTACACTCGTCTCACACCCTTGAAACATCCTGGTGTCCACATGTCATCCTCAGACCACACCTCCAAGCCTGCCTCCATCCTTGCCCTCCCGATGTGGGCTTACTATCCCCCTTCCCCACCCTTCTCTGTACCCCTCTGCCCAATGTGCCCCCCCCCCGCCCTGTGTGCAAGGAGAGCCGTCCAGTCACACATCACTGTTGGGTGGCTTTTATGCAGGGAGGAGGAATAGCTCAGTGGTTTGAGCATTGGCCTGTTAAACTCAGGGTTATAAGTTCAATCCTTGAGGGGGCCACTTAGGGATCTAGGGCAAAAGATCAGTACTTGGTCCTGCTAGTGAAGGGGGCTGGACTCAATGACTTTTCAGGGTCCCTTCCCATTCTATGCGATAGGTTGCTAGCCAGTGAAGGACAAAGCGGTGACAATTGCCTTTATTTGATTTGTAATCTCAAGCACGTGAGCACCCCCTATGTCCAAAACTAGCACTGAACTTTCATGGTCTGTCTCTCATTGCAACTGCTGGCACCCATTGCTCTAAAGTAGTGTCTTTACAAAGCACTTCCATCCAGACCGTCTTCCACAGTATTTTATCTTCTCCCTGTAGAGCATCATTCTCATGCAGGGAATACTGCGCTGAAGCCCAGCAGCTGTTGACTAGCGCACAGCAACCTGGACCCCACTCTTATGTCAGGAGGCAAAAGTGAAGGAGAACTGCAGGAGGGAAGGTACTGTGCNCAGACGTCAAGAATTATAACATTCAAAAACCAGTTGGAGAACACTTCAACCTCCCTGGCCACTCGATTACAGACCTAAAAGTCGCAATATTACAACAAAAAAACTTCAAAAACAGACTCCAACGAGAGACTGCTGAATTGGAATTAATTTGCAAATTGGACACCATCAAATTAGGTTTGAATAAAGACTGGGAGTGGATGGGCCATTACACAAGGTAAAACTATTTCTCCATGCTTATCTTCCCCCCCGCCCCCTACAGTTCCTTATATCTCCTTGTCAAGTGCTGGAAATGGGCCATTTTCATTAGCACCACAAAGACTTATTTTTCTCTCCTGCTGACAACTGATCACTCTCCTTATAATGTGTATGGTAAGATCCATTGTTTCATGTGTGTATATATATATATCTTCCTTCTGTATTTTCCACTGCATGCATCCGATGAAGTGAGCTGTAGCCCACGAAAGCTTATGCTACAATAAATTTGTTAGTCTCTAAGGTGCCACAAGTACTCCTATTCCTTTTTGCAGATACAGACTCACACGGCTATTACTCTGAACTTAGTTAATGAGAAACGATAATGGAACTGTATCTAGGCACTGTCTGATTACAAATCATATACTTTAATAACATACAGAATTGTTTATAATCACTCCCTTTGAGTATAGAAAACAAAGAAGTTTATAGTTTATTTCCATTCTAGCAGCTTTGTTTGAGAATGAAACCAGACTCTTTTATACCTAGCAAGGAGACTTTGCGTTAGCTTCACTTTCTTCTGGTCAGGTGGCACTTCAGTGGTGCAAGGTTTACCTTACAAATAGCCCCCTTCCCTGTACTAAATCCCTAAAGCTGTTTGCACTGGAACTGAAATGAGGCCATAATGGGAGTATGTCTGCTCAGCATTGATTTTGTAAAGATTCGGTCCACTCCAAATGAAAAATCTGGGCTTCTCACAAACTGACAGTGTCCCTGTAACGGTGTCCTGAAGGGGGAAAACCTATACATTAGGATGGTGCACCTTGTTATGTCTTTATGATGTACAAAGGCAACCGTATACATTTATTTAATTCATCAAGCATATGCGCCTTTGATTGTTTGTTTTAAGCTATTAGAAGTAGCAGAAACATCAAGTCTGGGCATCTCTGCTTTCGCTGAAGGACTTGCTGGGGTCTCAGAGAAAAGTTTGCCAGGCTTTGTCAGCCTTTGGTGATGAAAGAGTGAATAATTAACAAAGAGAACTTTTCTTCTGGTTGTGAGACATTTGCGTTCAATAGGTTTAATAATAAAAACAATAATAATAATAATTAATCAGGTTTCAGTTCCTCAGTATTGGTGATGTCCAAATCCTCCAAGTTCTCTGGTGGCCACAGTGTAAACAAGACCTCCCTTTCTAATGGAGAAATGAAGCAAGTGCATACTTCTTCCCGTGTCCCCACAACCCAAGCGCCTTTTAAATATATCATAAAGAAATCAAAAAAGGGCACACATCCAATCTTTGCTTTCCTTTGCGGGTCACCTTTAAGACAAAATCTCAACCATCTTGCGGCAGATGCACCCTCAGATTGGTTCTGCTGTGTATGTGCCCTGAGAGTTTTTAGTTGTTTAAATGTACAAAGCAAATAAGCATCTGACCTGGTATAAACAACCGTACTGATATCAATGGATTTGCACCCACTCATAGATCTGAAATTGACCATGTGCAGTGAAGTCCTCAAAGCATAAGCCCATCAAATAAACGCTGCAGCCTCTCCCTGCCAGAGCTTAGGAACTCTGCAGACCCCTGGCACTGACTGATAGTCATTTATCCAAACCCTTTGATTATCCGAATGAATGTCATGTCCCCTGTTGCATTTGTATAACGGAGTTTGCCCTGCTCTATACAAAACTACTAGAGGCTCATTCTATCACGGCAGACCAACCCTCCAAAATACCGGCACTGCAAAGCCGTGCATGGGTCTGTGAAACTGGAATACACTTTGCCAGATTGACTTCTGCAAAGATGGGACCAAGGCGGCTGTGACTAATGTGTATTTATACAAACTGGCTCCTTCCTGCTTAGAAGAAAAATCCGTGCCCGGTCAGTTCCTTCCTGCCATCCTTCCTTAGAACAGATCGCTGGCCTTAAATCTATGCATGCTTGCCCATTTGGGCTGATCTAGGAGTCAGTCATCATTCGTAACAAGCCTACGTGGCAAAGGCATCTGGGTGTTGCAAGCAAATGAAGGGAGGAACATGTTGTACCAACCTGCCAGTGCTGTGGGTTCATTTATTTCTAAAACAGAGGACAATGGAGACAGACAGGGAGAGAACAGAAAGGGGGAGGGGGGAGAAAATATATAGTTCATGTTTTCAGACAGTTGATGAAAAAACGATCATTAGAAAGGTGAGTACAGACGGATAATAATGCGCATGCCGCTGACATGGTTACACAGAACAGGCAGGAAGTGTGGTTACCATCAGGAAAAATGACAGCGTGTCTCTCCGTATATCCTGCCTCACATTTGCTTATCTACATTTGAAAGACAATTCGGATGAAGGAAGGCTGTGAATGTAAAGCACAGTAGCTATTCCTGAACAACTCTGTGCGTGGACGCTCTTATTCCAGAATAAGCAAGCTTTGGTCTGGTTTAGCTTAATCCAATTTGAAAATGGATTAAGCTACACAGGAACAAGGCAATCTTATTTCAGAATAAATGTGTCCACACATGGAGTTATTTGAGAATAGTTATTCTGGGATAACCCCATGGGTAGAGAAGCCCCCAGTGATGAGAGTCTACTGCAGAGGAAGCTATATACTATTCTGCCTTGGGTCTCAGCACAAATATCAGCTAAGTACATGGGATCATAATGCCTGGGGCTGAGGCATAGGGAGAGAACCCTGCTAGATTTTCAGATGCCAGGTGAGACTGGCAGGTGAACTCAACAGCCAGCAATCTGGGAGGGACTAGGAGACAATAAACATGGACCCCTCTGCTCTATGTTATGTTATATCGTTTTTGCAGAATGCAACCCCAGTTTTAAAGGAAGGCCCCGGCAGAGCCCGGCCCCGCTCACTGCTTTGCCACGCGAAAACGCTGAGCAGGTCGGCTGGCGAGGACGGTGACCATGGAGGTGGCATTTTGGAGGCATGGATATGAAGATGGAGGTGGTTTAGTGAGGTGCAGAACTGAGACAGAGACCACTACAAAGGTATGGAAGGGTCTGCTTTCCCTTTCCAGGTGAGGGAACCGGATTCATTGCCCAAGGCCGCGTAGTCTAGTGGAACGAGACTGGGACTGGGAGCCAGGCTTACCTAACCCCGACTCAGTCACTGACTCGTACCCGCTCATACGTACTCACTGCGTGCCTCAGTTTACCTAGCTGTACAATGCAGATGACAGTGCCTGCCTACTTCAGAGAGGTGCTGGGAGGATTCATTCATGTGTGTACAGTGCTTTGGAGACACGAGGCTTTAGATTAAATATCGTTGGGGCAGGTAGGGGCAGGGGAGTGAAGCACACTCACTGGTGAGGTGACATCACATTTTGCTCACAGAAAGAGAAAATGGCTCCCTTTAGTACTTCGCTGCTAGCGGTATACATCTGTGTGCATTAGTGAATAAGCAGGGTCGGGTTCTTCTAAGCATAAGGGCCTCGTTTATTTGCAGCTTGGACATGAGGCGGAAGCATTGAATTAAATGGCCAGATTCCAATCCCTTGGGATGGTGGGTTCATTGCTGTGGTAACATCCCTTCTCTTGTTTTGCCTCACACCTCTCTGCAGGCGAGATTCAGATTCACTCTCCCCCAGAGGACCCAACACAGGCCCATGCCACTTATACCCTGAAAGTAGGGCACCCCACAGCTTTGGGCTGGCACTTTGCAGGGAGTTGAATTCCACCCTTTGCGAGGCTCGGTGGTTATCCAGCTCCCTCCGTCAGTACCGGCAGCGTCTCCTCACAAAGCACAGGCTCCGCCCCTCATACCTACCGTACAGGATTATACTGGCATTGGTGTTCCCCAGCTTGTTAGTGGCCACACAGGTGTAGTTGCCGTAATCCTTCTCCGAGACATTGAAGAAGGTCAGCGTGGACATTCGACCTTTGTTCTCAATTCTCATTCCATCCAGCCCATTGGCTAATCTGCGGGGCGAGAAAGACGAAGGGCTGGTCCCCGCCAGCGACAGGATCGATCAATTCCCACCCCCGTGCAGTCCCGCCAGCTATATCTAGGTTAGTGGGGAAAGTCCCGCCAGTCCCCAGATCAGGACCTCCCAGCTGCCTGTCACCAGGACACTGGACAAGCTCCTCGGCTGGTCTAAAGCAGAGTGACTCTCCTCATTTTAGCGGAGCTACGCCACTGCCCCAAAGTCTCCCCATCCTCTTGAAGGTTCCCCGGTCCAGGATATTTTCTGCCAGGTTATTGAGAAGGTTCTTCCAGCTGAAGGGACCCCCGGACCAGGCCATCACTGAGGGTTCGTCTCCACTGGAGCAGGAGGTTTAATTTCCATCTGAGGTAGCCATACCCATGCTAGCTAGCTCGAGCCAGCCTGCTAAACACAGCAGTGTCACTGGGGCAGCACGGGGTGCTGGGATGGGCCAGGCACCCGAGTATGTAGCCTGGGTTTCAGATGGGACTGTATTTGGCGTGGTTACACCACCCCATTGAGCTGCAGCAACACTGCTATTTTTAGCATGCTAGCTTGATCAGAGCTAGCAGGGGGATGTCTACCTGAGCGAAAAATTCCACATCCCGTTCCAGAGTAGACGTAGCCTGAGTCTCTATCTGACTTCCACATCGAGTCATTACGGTCCCAGCAGCTCACACCAGGTTAGCAATAGCACTCCCCTCCCCTCCCTTCTGAAACAGCCTCAGGGCAGAGGCTCCTCCTGGTATGAGATTTGGGACCTGGATGTTTTAACTGCAGACCCCGATGCGCCTCCCACAGGATCCTTTATTTAGAGAGACGTCTGCGGCAAGATCCCCCCCCCGCCCCCCCCGCCCCATAGATATATTAAAATGAAGTGTAATTCTCTCTCCTTCCCGTGCTGACAGATGGCCATCCTGACCCAGGGAATTCAGCGCTCCCCATCCTTGCCAAGAACGCAGCCTCGGATCTGCCAGGCCCTGGCAGCCTGTTTAGGTACCTGGTTTCTTCTTTAAACCACTGAAATTCTGCGACGGGGACGGCAGAGGCCTCGCAGCGCAGGATTCCCTTCTGGCCCACTGAGGCGCCGGTGTTCTTGGCGTTGGAGATGTACGGTGGGTCTGCGGAGCAAAGGGACGTCATTATACCGGACTGCAGCCATGAGGGGCTCCGGATCACGAGCACAGGCTGGGCTCAGAGAGACGTGGGGAGTGGCGAGGGGATGTGGAGCCGCGTCGTTATGAGGCTGGTTTGAACCCAGTCCAGGTTGTGCCCTCCTGGGATGGCGGGGGGAGGGGAGGGGAACAGATCCACCCCCAGGAGAGGCAGCATTCGGCACTGACCCTTCATATAAAGGACACACAATTGGCTGACATTGCTTTGCTCAGCATCTTTCCCCTTCCCTTCTCAACCCCCTGCTCCCCCCGAGCCATCTCCTTTCTCTCCTCCCACCCCTCATCTGCCCCCTTTGGCCTGTGCTCTCCCCCATTTACCTCTGGGGCTCTCCTTTCCCATGTGGGGTGGGGACACAGAACCTCGAATTGTGTTGGGGCAGGGTGGGAATAGGGCTGGTAGCAAGAGGGAAAAGCCACGTGGGAGCAGCGACAAAAGGAGCTGGCGGTGGGGGAGGTGGGCCGAGAGCTAGCACAGCTTAGACAGCTGAGGTGGTGTGGCTGGCAGCATGTAGGCCCCATCCAGCACAGGGGGACAGAGCCGGAGAAGAGCCTGGGACAGTCCCAGCGCAACGTGGTCACCCCTCCCCGCAAAAATGGCCAATATCTGGCCAACATGGGACAGTCGAGAGGGTCGGCATCTAAGGGCTGGTCGTCGGCCAGCACGAAATGAGATGTCCTAACAGGGCAGAGGGTCACATAGTGACCTCCCCCACCATGACCAACACTCATGGGAGCCCGTGTGAGCAATCAAAGGCGGAACCGGCCAGGGAGACCAAAGTCTGCTCTCGCCCCCTCGCCGGATCAACACTGGGGCACATTGGTAGGACAATGTAGATGAGACTTGGACCATTGCTACCCAGGCCCCATCTCTTGCTCTGGGGACAGAGAGAAAGATTCAGGCCCAGGGTAGCCAACTCCGCACTAGGTCATTCAAAAATGAATAAGGTGAATGCCAAGTGTCAATTCAGATACACATTAAACCTCTGGTCCTCCCCAGACCGCATGACTGTGGGAAACACACATTTCACAAGGGAGATACCACATACACAGGATGGAAACAAGGAGCCTGCAGAACGAGAAGAGATGCTCCATTGTAGGGTGCTGTCCCTGATGTCCCTAATCCCACTTTGGGATGCGGATTGGATGAGTCCTCTAAATAGGGACGCTTTGAAGGCACAAGGCTCTACCCTTCCTTAAGGACGACTCTGACTCATAGCCATGTAGTTCAGACCCCGGAGTGGGCTTACTTTAAAGCTCTTCTAATCTGATTGGGAAAGTTCCCTGGTTTCTAAGTATCTTTGCATCTTTTAAACCCATTCTGTTGTGCCAAGAAATTTACAAACAGGCCAACACCTCTGTAGGATCTAGACAAAAAGACTAGTTTGGAGAGATGAGCCAAAGCCAGAACAATGTATGCAAAGTCTTGCCTCTCTCCTGCACCCGGAAGGGTCGCTCTAAAGCGTAACCCTGAGCCAAACCAATCCTGGTTTTGCATGCTCAAAGAATAGACCGACTGCTCCAGTTTCACCCATCTCTGCTAAACCCACTTCTCCTTGTGTCAGGTGTGAAGAGGATTACAACAGTGGAACCCTGATTGAAAAGAAAAGAGCACCAGGTAGCAGAAGAGTAGATGCAGCCCTTCATCCCTAACATACTCCGGTTTTTTTAAGCTTCCCAGAGGCGCAAAAGAATTTGAGTCACCCCTGAAATGCCGACAAGCTTTGTCACTCCAGCTTTTCTGCCTTGGCACGTCAGCTGAAGTCTTTAAATCGTCTGGGCTCTAAATTCCTAACCATGCTGCTAAAGAACAAATTGTCCTAAGTTGTAAATGCTTTAAGCTTAATGAAATGTATATATGTGATTTTCGTATAGCAATTTAGTGGATATAAAAACTCTACAAGCTCCTTCCTAAAGGGAAGGATATTTAATGTGCTCTGTGTGCGGTGAGCCACTAGAGATTTTTTTCCCCCTGAATTGCTCCTCAGGAAAAAGGTATTTCCATTTATGTTCCAGCTATAAATAGTCTTTAAGGGATGCTGACGTAGATGTTATCTGCTTTACTTTTTTTCAAGAGTTTATAGTTATAGCTGTTCTAACACACACGCAAACCCCAGCCAGCACTGGGATACTAGGATCTCAGCTCTGTAGCCCCATCGTCTTGTGCCTTTCATCATCTTCTATGCCCCTGCAAAGCGGTGAAGAATCAAGGCCCTCGGATCCCAACACCGGCGGGTAGGGAAAGGAAAGTCATGCTTCAGGAGCACCCGTCCCCACTCGGGGTACGTCAGCGCTCTGAGCCGGGGGCACAATTCCCAGCTGAAGGAGACATACCTGCACTAGCTCTGATCCAGCTAGCATGCTAAAAATAGAGTGCAGCCATGTTGGTGGGAGTGGCGGGAGAGGCTGAGTACGTGCCTAGTGCCTAGGATGGGATCATACTCCGGAAGCTAGCCCCTCCCACCATTCGGACTGCGGTGGCTACACTTTATTACTAGCATGCTAGCCCGATCGGAGCTGGTATGGGCATGTCTTCCCGAGCTGGGAATTACACCTTCAGCTTGAAGTGTAGACGTACCCTTCGAAAGCTTGGCGATGGGGCATGGTATACAGAACAGAACAGAATAGGCAGTTGTGGAACTGTAAGCAGACTACATTACGGCCCCCCAGTGTTCACGCTGGGTAAAAGCCAAAATGATCTCCGTGAGAAGCCCCCACAACTAGCCTGAGCCCGGTGTTGTCTGAAGCCAGGAGGCGGGATCGGGGAGTGTGTCATGCTGAGTCGTGCCCTACTTACAGTTTACGGTGACTTTTACTCTCCGGATGTCTGGAGCCGCCACGTCATTGACAGCGCTGCACTCGTACTCCCCGGACTGATCCCGGGTGATCCCAGAGATCTCCAAGTACTCGTCTTCGCTCACAAAGCCCCGGCCTGCAAGGGAGAAGGCGGAAGTGGAAAGATCAACCCACCAGCCTGCCGCCGCCACTCCCGTTGGTCACTGGGAGTAAAATCTGATGGTCTGACGGAATGGCGACCTACAGGCCTGATCCGGATTGGTTAAACTGGGGGTAAATCTGAGGGTTTCAGGGGGGTTAACTCAGAATCAGACTCTCTGTAACACTCACAGGACCCCAGGGGCCATATCTCACTGCAGCTGTAAAAGAGGTGAAATCCTGGTGGTCCCTCATTTTAAAACATTATTGCCTACATAAGAACCCTGGGACCGATTCTCCTCCAGCTCTGGCTCCAGCAGCATATAAGGGTGCTGCATGAGCTGTAAGGGGCCAAAGAACAACTCCTCCAGGTTGGAGTAGTGCCAGGGCCAATGTAAGCATGTCAGGGGCACGGCTGGGGTCGCATTTGGCTTGGGCGGGGGAGCAGCCCACAGTGCTTTGGGCTACAGCTATTCTGGGCCAGTGCATGGACCACAGGCAGCTCTGGGAAAGCTACAACCCAGGAGCTGCTCAAATTTATCCTAGGGGACATGTTCCCAAAGCAGTGCAGAGGCAAAGCCAACCCCTTCCCCCTGGGCTGCACCGTCCATGCCGCATACGTCATAAGCTGCAGTGCGGAATCTATCCCACATTGTAAAATAATCCTAATCTGTTTTACTGACAATGCCACTGATTATTATACCTGAAATACATGCAAAGAGCTCCTCGACTTGTTGCCATTTATGCGGTTTGCTCACTGTTCTGCAATTTCAATTCGCTGGGGCAGAATATTAAACTGGTCAGTATCATTTCCCATGGTCGTTCATTAGCACCCTGCTGTTGCGTTTGGGTTCCCAATGTTGCACGGGGCAGGCGTCTCTCCCCCATCAAAAAACCCACCATTTCAGGGGCTGGGGACTAAATTATTATTAACAAATGGCCTCTTGGTGAACAAATGGGACTGGGAGTCAGGTCTCCTGGGTTCTATTCCCAGCTCTGCCATCCAGATATTGTGTAACTGTTGGCCAGTCACGCTCCGTGCCTCAGTCTCCCCATCTGTAAAATGGGGATAGTGATAATTCCCGGCCTCCCAGGGATGCTCAGAGGTTTAATTTGGGACGTCTGGAAAGGATGGTAAATACAAGAGCTTATTCTTGGCTGGCAGTGTGGGGATGTATACAGGTCACTCTCGAAACAAGGAGAGGAGGATGTATTTTATTGCAGTGGCGACATGAGTTATCTGCAGCATTCCTAGCATGAAAATGTAGCACAGTATCATTACCACAAATTGCCAGAGAACAGCAAATGCCAGTTACTATGTGACAATTATCACTATTGTACTCCAGTCCTCTCTGTGGAAGCTAAAGGTTGCTGCTATATTCGTGGGGTTATTCTTATTACTCAGGGTCCCGTCGTGCAAGGTGCTATACAAACACAGAGAAGTAGACAGGCCCTTCCCTGAAGCGCTTACAGGGTAACTACATTTTGGGTTATAAGAGCTGCAGTGTTGCTACAAAGATCCTGGATTCTAGCCAGCAGGTCTCAGAGTTGCAGAGTATCTTTGCCAGTGACGTGGTCACCGAGAGACACAAGAGAATCAGACTGTGATGTCCCGACAGCGCAGTTCATGGCAGCATGTGACCGTGACCAAATAGCATCCCCTATTGGTGCAGCTACCTGGGGCTCACGCTACAAGTCAACATCAGGATGTAACACCCTGATTAGCTTGGGGCTCTCTGCTCCCTCTCTCCTCCTCCCCACTCATTCTGTCTGCAGAGGTGGAATGGAGCAGCTGCTTCTTCCCTCTCCCCCAGCATCCCTCTCCCGCTGATCTAGAAGCAACAGCAACTCCTTGTCCATTTGCTCAATGATGTCCAGGCTGCTTTGCATCACATGCGTCAGTTGTTCTGTTCACTCTGCCTAGACCAGGCAGCAGAAGCTCTTCTCAACCTACTGGAGCCAAGGAGAGCCATATGTTTCGAGAATCACTGTTCTAACGGCTGCTCTGCTCGGACGACGAGGATCTGAAGGCTGGAAAATGGTGCCTCTAAATGTGGGGTCAACTCTATACACTGAATAAATACGGCATTAGGTGGTAAAAAATAATCCTCACATGCAGTCTAATTTGTGAACAGTGAATTTTAAAGTTCATGGACACCAGGTTAGAACCAGACAAAGCTTCTCCACTAGGAGGGTGGTGAAGCACTGGAATGGGTTACCTAGGGAGGTGGTGGAATCTCTATCTTTAGAGGTTTTTAAGGCTCAGCTTGACAAAGCCCTGGCTGGGATGATTTAGTTGGTGTTGGCCCTGCTTTGAGCAGGCGGTTGGACTAGATGACCTCCTGAGGTCTCTTCCAACCCTAATCTTCTATGATTCTCCACGTCTCTCTGCCAGGCCCCCCCAAGACTCAGCTGAAATACCCCCTGGTATCCCAGTCATAACACACGCACATGCACAGAGCTTTGCCACTGCACTTCCTTCCTGACTTGCAGACCCCGACTGCTAATTCAGTTCCGGACCTTTTCAAAGCAGCTGTGCGCGACTGGCTGGGGGGGGGGGGGGGGGGGGGAANCTGGGAGAAGAGTCTACTGAAATAATATCATCTCCCCAAATACTGACCGAGCCTGTCCCAGTTTAACCAGTAAGGATCAAAGCATAAGAGATCACCGCACAATCGTTTTCATATGCCGGGATATAAATATTAGTCGCAAAACCACACACAAGATTCACTGCCTTAGCTCCAGCTCCAGCACCCCTTGCTGACATTAACACCAGGAATACCAAGTGTTTCAAGCCAGGAAGTAACAATATCGACTGCAAAACCCTCCTTGCTTGGAAGACAAAACCATCCCCTGAGAGGGAAACTCACAGAGCGTCGGTTGGGGAAGGTGGAGTGGGAAGACAAAAAATAATGATGGGGAGCTGGGAGATGAAGCGGATGAGTGACGACGACACTTTGTAAGTGAGTCTTCTTTGTAATGATCCCATAATCCTGAGGTCATTATGGACCCAGCCTATCCGCCCGGCGATCTCTATAAAAGATGATTGGGAGCGAAAGAAAATAGATTCGACGAGCCGGTGACAGAAATACATAAATAACCAAGGTGATTTCTTTCTGTGGAGAAGGGGCCTCGGGAAGAGATAAGCCCAGCTCGCTACATTAGAGAGATAAGGATCTACAAGGATACAAATGGGCGCGTTCAGACGCAGGCTGCGTGACAGACACGGGGCCATCCATCATGGAGTGGGGGGGGGGTCGCGCCGGAGCCGGCCAGTGCGCACCGGGTCACGCGCCGTGCCCCCCGCGTCTGGGTGGATAACAAATACGCTGGGGGGCCTCTCAGGGACGGGGCTGAACTGGGATGTGCTGCTTGGTGCCTCACTGACTGACTGATGCGAAGCAGGGACCCAGCCTCCCTTAGGATGAACAAAGGTCGCTGGTGCCTCATTGGTCTCCTTTCATCAGTACTAAATCCACTAGACTCTAGCCGGTCTAACGCCTCCCTCCAGCTACCCCCTCCACTCCCATGCAGACACCTGTTCAGGGGTGCAAGTTTCTCTTCCTATCTCACCTAAGGCGTCTCCTTGAACCACTGGAGGCCCTTCAGCAAGGGGGTCTCCGAGATGAAGCCTGACCCAGAAGCATGATGGGAAAAGGGAAGCACAGAGCCTGCTGGCTGCAGCCTTCCCTTAGACCCTAAGAACGGCCATACTGGGTCAGACCAACGGTCCGTATAGCTCGGTATCCTGTCTTCCGACAGTGGCCAGTGCCAGCAGCGTCAAAGCGAATGACCAGAACAGGGCAATCATCAAGCACAGAAGAGGGCAATCATCAAGCGATCCATCCCCTGCTGTCCAGGCCCAGCATCTGGCATTACTGGGGCCTCTCGCCCAGATATGCACTGTTCTGGAGAGCCCGGGTCGTTGTTATCCTGAGTTTAGCACCAACAACAGCCTGTGCTTCTGCTGCTAGGGTACCTGATGCCATGTGACAAGGGAGATGCCTTGGGAGGCAGGACTACAGAGACCTAAAAGGGGGCATAGTGGTGGAGAGAGACGCAGTGAAGTGAGGGGGAGAAGGCAGGGGTTGTGGGGGGTGAAGGAGGGGAGAGAGGGATGTGTGTGTGGGGGCCTCTCCAAGCTACCAGCCACCTGCCCCCCACCATTTGGGAATCTAATTGCAGCAATGGAGGAGCGGATTCCCCTCGCTAATTAAGTGCGGGGACGGGCACTGCAGTGAATTTCATCCCTGTCGGGCGCCGGAGACGCCGCCACGCCGGAGTTAATGAAAAGTGTGATAAACCCACTGTTTCATTTCGCCTTAATTAATCCCAGTGATTGGATTGTGCTGAAGTCAGCCTGGTTTGGAGAAAGCGCCCCGGGGTCAGCATCCTGCTGGCTGGCGGAGAGAGGAGGCGGCTCTTTGTCTGGGGTGTGGGATGAGCGCGAGCATCTCCGACTGCAGCAGCTGTGACTGGGCTCTGCAGGGCTCCCCTCCCTCCTACTCACTAACTCCCCCCCCCCACAGCCTCCTGCTGCTGCCCGGGCGCTCTGTCTCCTTTCCCAGAGCTGCAAGGTAACCCTAAGGCCAATGTGTGACTGTGATGGGAGCTGTTACTCCGGGGAGGAGGAGGAGATTCGGGCACACAACACGTATGACCCCGCCCTCCTTAGAAGAAACATGGAGGTCAACAGTCCGGGAGGGGACAGAGCCTTCCATTCTCATGGAGAACCCAGTGCAGGGGATCAAGCTCAGGAGCTCCAGCCATGTGGCATGGGGGGAGAGGAGAGAGACGATCTCTCCAGCCATGTGGCAAGGGGTGGGGTGGGGAGCGGGCAGGTATTTAGATTGCAGCTCTTTGCGTCAGGAACCAACTTTTTGTTCTGTTCGTACAGCACCTAGCACAACAGGGTCCTGGTCCGATACAACCGGTAATAGCAATGCATAAAATGCATGGTAGGTTGAAAGCAACACCTTCAACTCCACCGGGCGGCAGCAGCAACGCAGATCCAGTAGGTGCTTTAAAAATGGGCATGTCCTTAACAGAGGGAGGTTCATATTCCATTAACCAAAGGGTGCACCTAGTGCTTTCCAGTGGGTAGAACACAGGACTGTGAATAAGGGCTCCTGGGTTCTAACTCCAGCCATCTCAGACTTGTGTGGGCTTAGGTAAGTGGCTTAACCTGTCTGGAGACAGCTCCTTCCTCGGGGGTTACTAATGCTCTAATTCATACGCGTGGGGTGGGAATTCAATAAAGCCCTGTGAGATGCTAGCATGCAACGGGCGACATAATTGCAAAGTCCTCTTGGCAAGGCAGCCCCAGTGCTGCAGATTAATTACATCTGTATGACCTTTCCAGCCAGCCAGATGGAAACAGGATACAGCTAAAGATACTGGAAGCCCTGAATCAACACAGTGAGAGAAAGGCAGGGGCAGCCCAGCTGGGCGAGATGAATATCTTGACTGATATGCCCAGATGGAACAGGGTCTTTGGAAACCCAGGAGGTCAGCTGGCTCTGGCTGGGCAGTGAATGATGCAGAAAGGCTGCTAGGGTGGAGCCTCAGGTTTCCGAAAGCCTTAGGTTATTATGGTAGGAGTCACTATTGAAAGTGGCAGGTCTACTGCCTACAACCCATCCCCCTGTCCTTATAACACTAACCAAAACGGACGGGGCTAAATTCCCCCTCGTTAGACCAACTCCACTGAAGCAACATCAGTACAAGCAAAGGAGGATTTTGCCCACCAAGACTCAACCAGCCTTCCCTGAGACTCAAGTAAAGCCTCAGATGGATTCTTCTGCGGCCAGTTCTGCTTAGTTGGTCCAAAGTCTGTGTCCAGCATATGGAAACGACCTTGCCAGGACATTATCACACAGCAGGTTTTAAACAGGAAAAGGAGAAGGCACATGCTCTGCTCAATGAGAGATAGGTGGGCAAGGAGAACAAGGGAGTTAAGGTATGTTTCTGCCGTTGCTGGAATGGAATGGGATACATCATAATCCAAGAGGGCACCGGACTCCAATTCCTTATCTGAGCATCTCAAACTTCAGGGCAGTTTGGATCTGCACCAGAATCCAAAAACTGCACTGCTGGCTGGCTCTCCGTGATGAACCAACCCAAAATCCTGTCTCCAAGGAGCCCTGGACCTTGGATCCAGATCTGGAATTTGCAGCTTGTGACCCTTCTCTGCTCAAAAGTTTTGGAACATGCATGACATCATCAGAAAACTCAGTGGGATAACCACGAATCCATGTGCTGCACAGGCAGACGATAACTGTGGAAATCACGGACACTGATGCGCATCTCCTTCATTTCTAGAAACACAGGCCTTGAACACTGGAGCTAAAAGAGAACTCCCTTAACAGGAACCTGCAGTAATAGGTCCCTTCTCCTCTCTGTGAGGCAGCCACTAAAAAGGCAATATCACAAACACATGCAAAGCCAGTATGGTAGTTAACGCAGGGCATTACGAGAGAGAGCAAAGTACAGTGCTCGGTCCAGAATATGCCCTTTCTTCTCGATAGGAGTCCCTGCTCCTTCCCTCTTGGAATCATCAACAGCTGCTTTATCCAGCACATCTGGCTAAGATCAGGTTCTCTCGCGCCAAACTCCAAGACAGTCTTAGCAGGTCCTCCAGGGCTGAGCGCATCCATCTCCTTCTCCCTCATCCTAAAGGTTTTTTTATTGGAGACACTTTGACATGGCAGGATTAGCTGTCTGTGCATAGCCCTAGCGGTATGATAATGATGCTAATTAACAGCATTCGTTAATATCTTTAAATTACCTGTATTAGCTCCCAGGCAAAACACCCACTAACAGCGGCAGCAGCGTTGGCAGATTTGCATCAGCAAGTGACAGGATGTTCATTTCATTGTTCATTAGAACACTCCAGCGCGAGCATGTCACCAAAGGACAGCCTGATCCGCAGGAGACGCGCCTGGTACTGGAACCAGGTGCCAGGGCTGCTCGTCTCAGCAAAGGGGCCCTGCTTTTGGAGGGGGCCTTTTTATTTACCCATTGCCCTGATACCTCTGTGGTGCCAGGGTGAGCCAGCAGTGAGTAAAGCAGCTGGGATAGGACTCAGTTCCATGGGGCTGATGTGCTCACAGGGAAGGATGGACAGGGCTGGCTGGAACCGGCCATGAGCAGGATGGTGCTGTGCAAGCTTCCCTGACCCAACCCTTTGCCAATATCACTCCTGCCTCATTCCTGAACTACAGCTACCTCTGACCTCATTGTCCCAGTCCTGAGCTCCCTCCCCTTAGTCTGTTCTTCCTGGCACGTTTGCAGACTCCTCTCCTGGCTCACTCCTGTTCCTCCTAGCTGATCTCATTCCTAACCTTCAGCCTCACCCCGATGCTCTAAGTCTCGAGTCCTCACGCCACTCTGCTTATTACTGGGATCCTGACTGGCACCCCCCACCCTTTGCCATTCCAGCCCTGTCCCTCACACAGTGTTATGCATGCAGTTCAATCCTGAACGGCAGTTCTCCACCTATTTCAAGTCCTGGTAGTCAAACAAGTGGCGAAGGAGACAGAACAGACAGGGGAGAAAGAGAGATTTCAAGGGGTGAAAGGTGGCCAGGAGGAAAAGTCTGGGAGCTGACTTCTGATTTTTCTGCATCAGCTTCCATTTTGGGGATTCCCGCTAGCAGCAGGCACCAACACTCCCAGAAGAGCTGGGGCTTTCTGCATGGCATGTCTCAGTCATGGCCATAGATCAGGAGCTTTGAAGGTTGAGCTCTTCAGCTCCCAGCTCCTGCTGCAGGTCGCCCACCTGCCTGCCTCTGCAGGGTTTCTGTGGCTCGGCTCCACCCAGGAACTGCTTTTTCTAGCAGCAGGCAGCTCCTTTTATTCCGGTCTGCTGGGCCTTGATTGGCTGTTGCCGGGCCCCCCCCCCCCCCCTCCCCTTCTAGCTGCTGGAGGATCAGATCTCAATGGTTCCTCCCAAAATGACTGCTGCCGGGATGGCTCTCTAGTCTAATACTTGATGCTCTTTTCCGGTCAGGGAGCAGTTTTTGGGGGCAGGGTGTAGCAGAGCCTCCAATGGGGGGGGGGGTCGGCAGGCAATGAAGACCTGGTACACTCCATCACAAGGAATCTTCCTGGAGTGGTACCCCTGATTGCCTATATAGGAGAGGACACCTTGATATGAGAATAACACATGAATGATACCCAGCCCCCACACAGGTGCACAAGGAGACCCCGCCCCTTACTGCCCCAGCATAGGGGCAGGGCATAATATGGTGCTTGCAACGTGTGTAACAGCGTCAGTGCGGAGGCAGTAGTGTGGTCCAGCGGATATGGCCTGGGACTCAGGTGACCCGGGTTTTATTCTTGGCTTTATCACAGGCCTGTTCCATGACCTTGGGCACATTATGGCCCGTCTGTGCCTCAGTTTCCCCATCTGTAAACTGGGGATAACGGCACTGATCTCTTTTGTAAAGCACTTTGAGATCCATAGATGAAAAGCGCGATGCAAGAACCATTATTGTACTCCAGGAAGTGCTGTGCTTTCTGACAGAGCCCACCTGGGCTGCTGCAGCTGTACCCTGCCCACCCTAGGCACCCCAGCCCACATCCAATTCCTCACCCAGGAGTCAGCTAATGGTTCTGCTCTCCCAAAATCCTTTGCAAACAAGCCTACTGGTCTCCAGTTAGGAAGAAGATAGGCAGGCGCAGAGCAGCCTGCTTTAACAAATCAGAAAGCAATTCATTTTCAGAAGAAAACAAGTGATATTTACATTATTAAATCACAATTACAAAGCAAATCAGCTGCAGAAGAAGGGAGCCCATTTTCATCAATTATTACTGAACTGAACATAATTTTTCAATCAGAGGCGGATTGTAAATGGAGGCCTTGATGCAGCCAGAACTCTTTTATCATCATATTTACTAATCAGGTATTAACTTCTTGGAATTACCAACGACATTGTGAAAAGGAAGCAGGGGATGGAGGGGCGAGGGAGGAAGAAAAAAAGAAGAAGGATGCACTTGTGCTAATTACAGAAAGTGAAATTAGGCATTGTGAGCAATTCATTGATAGGACAACGAAACGCCGTCTCGTGGGCTGGAATTAAATGGGCTTTGACTTCCCTCCAGCAGGTTTTCCTTCAGGAAAATCAATTGTTTCTAGTTTGTTCAGAATTATGATGGCGTGGGGGTGGGGGAGGTACAAAGTCATCCCTTTGCCGAAATACAACAGCGATGGACCCAGTAGGAAGCGAGAGAGGAGAGACAAGCTTAGCGGCAGAAGAAAGACTGGAGAGGGACACAGATAAGATAGATGTATTCATGCCCGAGTCACAACCATTCCACATCGCTGCAGTATGCATTTAGAGAAGAAAGATAGTGCCGTGGGCTAAGACTCAGGAGAGTGAGGTTCAGTTCCCAGCTATGCCACACACTGCGTCACTTTCAGCACATCACTTAATCTACATCTCAGCTCCCCATCTGTCAGACAGAGCTATTAATACGCCCTTGCTCCCACCTTCTCTCTTGTCTGTTTTGATTATGAGATCTTGGGGGCAGGGGACTCTGGTCTTAACAGGGCTCCGTGGGCACTAATGTAACCTGTAATAAGATGCCAGGATTGTCGCCCAGAAGCCCAAGATGCCTGTTGAGTCATTGTGAAGCGATGGAAGCAGCTACAAGCATGGCTGAGAGCTCTTTGTTCAGACTATCCGCAGGTTCAATCATCCCTGGGCTTTGTGGTCTGTTACCATCCAGTTTTTAAGTTCTCAGCCACTCTGACTTTGCCAATTACACCCGTGCAGGGTACAGCTACAGTCAGCCATACATCTATGCCATGCCAAGAGTCCTAGACCATTGTGAGCTTGGCGGCAACTCAGCCAATCACAACCCTTACTCTACAGCTAATTTGCATGCTACAATGTCATTGGTTGTATGAGGGAGACTGCACAGACGGTGGATTATTTGGCCCACGTGCCACTCCCACGCGACGAGCTTCCCAGCTTCTAGTACGGAGGAGACAGAATCATTTTAGGAGCGCAAAACCCAGGTCGGGATGAGGCCAAAGGAGATGGAAAGTTTAGCTTTGCACTCCCCCAATCCTGGGGCCATTGTGTATGTAGCCAGTCCCCAGGCATACACTGAAGAAGCCAAAGGGCTGCTCTTCTTTACACTGGCACCAAGAAGTTAATGCCAGAGTCTCGACAAAGCGCTGGAGCGTTCCAACCACACCCTGTCCATGCTGGTAGCAGGGGATGGCGTGGGAGTCTCTAGCCCAACTCAACTGGAAGACCCTTGTGCTGGGATGGGTCCGGCGATGCCACCTCTCAGGTGAGATTCTCCCACTGGCGCAGCACACGCCACACTGGAAGGTCTGCACTGTTGGTGTGGTGGAGCCTTTAGCCCGTGCACAATGCAGCTGTGAGCCTGGTCTGTGGCATAGGCTGACGCGATCTGTACGTGCAGTGGAGGTGGTTAAGTCATATTCCCACTTTGCGCTGCTGACAGCTGAAATTTTGAGACAAATAAATAAATGGATACATTTTTCTAAATGGAGCCGTTGTCCTGGTTCTCTGGCTTTACCTATGCAGAGGTGCAATGCAGAGAACAGAACTCAGGACAATTGAGCCTCAATCCACTGAGCTAAAGGAGCAATATCTCCCGTTCAGGGGATACAGCAAATTGATATATACCTGTGAGTAGACATATTCCATCCAGGAGGGGGCAGCAGCAGGTCTTAAGCTCTGCATCAGTTTTAAGAACAGAGGTGAGCCTGCGCTTTGATTCAGGGCATTTATGGCGAAGGGATATAAAGGCTATCACCCTGCACTTATAGGTATGGTTTGCTTGTGTGATTGAATTGAATCGGATCATAACTGCAATGGGCCTGATTCAGACACACTGACTTGTGTCGAGCGGGTCCCTTACGACGCAGTCATCCCAGGGAAATCAGCGGAGGAAGCAGCTGCTCGGTGTAAGGGCGCTGTACATTATAATTATGACCGGTGGTTAATCGTGTGGAGCTGACACAGAAATGTAACACATTATTTGTTGTAAGTCACCCAGCTGCAGCTCTGCACATCCCCACTCCAGCGTGTGCCAGGGTGCACAGCGCACGTGCCGTTTGGAAGCTGCAGAAAAGCTCCCAGATTTTCCGAATGCTCTTGCCCTGCTCCCCGCTGGATCCTCTGAAATGTGGTGGATGGGGGCTGGGATGAGAGTACAGGAAAATGGCAAGAAAGGGGGGCGGGTCTACAGAAGATTTCAGGGCTGTGTGAAAGGAGGAGGGTGTTTGAGAGAATGGAGGAAGTGGGGAGAACAGGTTCAAACCCAAAGCCCGGATCCCCCTGCCCATGTCAGTCCGGGTCCATGCACAGCTCCTCTGGCCAGTCAGGATAGGGCAACGCCCACTGGCACTAAATCTGAGGGTTAAATAGCAGCATTTTGGGTTAGTGGAACTGTCCGCTTTCTAATGCTCAGCGCTATCACTTCCCCTAAAACTAGACCGCGAGTCCTCTATGCCATTCCTCCTTCTGCTAGAGCCCGCTGTGCGATGGCACCTGGCCGGCCTCCCTAGAGATATCTGCATGCCGCATCAGGACGCTGCGATGGGGATTACCTGGCCCTTACACCCTCACCAGCCAATTGTGGGAGAGGAGAGAAGCGGCTGGGTTCGCCCTGTCTCCATGCGCTCCAGAACACAGACATTTCTTAATCAGAGCTCCCTGTCCACGTCACTGCGTCCATTTCTCAGCACTTTATGGGCTTTAGTATCCTTGCTCAGGATACTGCCGCGTCTATTGCACCTCTTCGCGTTTGATCTCTTTCAGCCCCTTCCCCAGAGTCGTCTTCTCTTCCTAAAGCTTCGCTTTTCGCAGGACGTGAACCCCTGCACAGCAGAGCTGTGCTATTAATACTAATAATCAATGGCGGAGATTAAAATGGCAAGAAGGAGCAGACCTTCTTGGGGTTATGAAGCCAAGCTCATGCAAAATGAGAACTGGATAATGATTACCCGCCCCTGGTGAGACAGGGAGTTTGCACTACAGCAGAAGGCATAAACTACAAAGGAATAAACAGAGCCCTGTTCTTATTGCAACTTGTAATTTCTGAAGTGAATTTACTGCTAGGGCAAGATGCCAATTTGATAGAATTGGCGACGGACGCCCTTTGTTTATCCACAGAGGATGAAATTCACCCCTGTGCAGAAGGCCAGAACTACTCAAGCCCCCAGCGTGCGTAGGACTTGCGCTGGTTCTCTATATAGGGATGAATTTAACCCAGGATAGAGGAAGCCCAGTCCTGCAGCCCTTAAAAACCCTCAAACCATCAACAAGCCAATTTCCTCCCTGAGGAGAGGAAGAGGGATTGGAGGGGGAAAACCCAACATACATTACAGATGCTAATCACCCTGCTTAATGCACTGTTAGAAGGTGCTCAGACACCCCGGTGATGCAGGAGGAGCTTGAATAGAATAGAATGACTTGGGCAAAACTCCCATGGAAGCCACTTGGGAATGGCTTTTGCCTGAGTCGGGATGGTAGGACTGGAACCCATCTGTGGGGAAACCATCAAGAGGAGGCACGAGTGGCTCTCAGATCAATATATGCCCCCTTGTTCCCAATCCAGTTCAAATGGTTTGGCCTCCAGGCAGCCTCCCCACCCTAGTATATATTACTATTAAAATGTTCTGCAGCTGGTGGTCCAGGTACAGCCCAGGCAATGGCAGTGCAAGCGGGAATGCAGTATTCTGCCCATTCACCCCAAGCAGCACATCAAAATATCCCACCATGTCGGAAGCCCTAGTGTAGACAGGCCTCTGATTTTAAGGCTTGTGTCATCGGAGCCTGCTCAGAGTGGGTCTAACTGATGTAGTGCTTAAAATGCTGAGGGATCTCTCTGCCCTAGGACTTCCAGTGTCGTTAACACAAGTGGGGCTGAAACGGAATCATTTCTCTAGTGCAGACAGAGATAGAACTCTCTTCCTTAAAGTCCTATAGCCCATATTGTCCCTGGCCTCTCTGCTACGGACTGGTTTATATTAAGTAAGTTACTGAATTAAGGTAAACCAGGGTAAGATCCACCTTGGGCAGGTGAGGCATCTATATTAGGAGTGTGCACTGGTGTAATTTATAGTGAGACAAATTTTCTTAGTAGAGACAAACTCTCAGTGAGTGCCAATTGTGGTTTAGTGATATAGGCAGGCGTTCAATCCACAAAGACTTGTTATTGAGATGCACCAATTTATTTAACACAGAGATGCCACCAGAGACGCTATTGACTTTTGCCTGGGGGCTGAATTTGGAATAGTGAGCTAGAGATTTGGCCCATCACCTTTTCACGAGCTAAAGCCCTAAGGAACTCCGGGGACGGCCAATCTATGGTAACTCAAGGACACACAACAAAATAAACAGGTCTTTTGCAGCAGCGCAAGAAATAAAAGCAAGATCGAGCACCAAAAGCTCAGGAATCTCACAGATATTAAACCTCTGAGGAGGGAGCGCAGACTTACAGGACTGGAATGGAGTCTGCGGGAGAGCAGCTGGGCAAGGAGCATTTTTTTAACAACGCAGCTGGCAGAGCAAGAGAGAAAGTCCAAAATGTGCTCACGCAAGAGAAATGCTCAGGGAAATCGAATGGCAACATGATGACACTGAGGGAAAGGGAAGTGATAGCTTCAAAGTCTGTGTCAATTCCGAATTGCAAACAGTTTCACTACAAAGGAATGATTCCAATAGACAACAGTGGCATCCAGACACCTACCAACTAGTCATCTCCCAAAAATCAGCATCCTTCGGACAACTAAGTACAATATTGTNCCGCAGATATTAAACCTCTGAGGAGGGAGCGCAGACTGACAGGACTGGAATGGAGTCTGCGGGAGAGCAGCTGGGCAAGGAGCATTTTTTTTCCGGGGCAGTAAAGCCAATGACTTCAGCCTCCAGAGGTTGTGCCCAGTTCCGATCACCTGGCAACAAATTCTCAGCCAACAGAGGCTCTAACAACGCAGCCAGCAGAGCAAGAGAGAAAGTCCAAAATGTGCTCACGCAAGAGAAATGCTCAGGGAAATCGAATGGCAACATGATGACACTGAGGGAAAGGGAAGTGATAGCTTCAAAGTCTGTGTCAATTCCGAATTGCAAACAGTTTCACTACAAAGGAATGATTCCAATAGACAACAGTGGCATCCAGACACCTACCAACTAGTCATCTCCCAAAAATCAGCATCCTTCGGACAACTAAGTACAATATTGTAGTGCAAAATATTTTAAATCCTGGCCCTGAATCTCACAGGCAACAGATCTCAAAAGTGAGTGTGGGGGAGGGGGGAAGGATTAGCAGAGTGCTTCAGGGAGGGACCTCCTTGGAGGTATCAAGCCCAGAAATCTTGGGTAGTCATTCTGCACTGCCCAGCAACCTGTGTAGTTATTTACACCTGTNCGAGGGAAAGGGAAGTGATAGCTTGAAAGTCGAATTGCAAACGGTTTCACTACAAAGGAATGATTCCAATAGACAACAGTGGCATCCAGATACCTACCAACTAGTCATCTCCCAAAAATCAGCATCCTTCGGACAACTAAGTACAATATTGTAGTGCAAAACATTTTAAATCCTGGCCCGGAATCTCACAGGCAACAGATCTCAAAAGTGAGTGTGGGGAAGGGGAGAAGGATTAGCAGAGTGCTTCAGGGAGGGACCTCCTTGGAGGTATCAAGACCAGAAATCTTGGGTAGTCATTCTGCACTGCCCAGCAACCTGTGTAGTTATTTACACCTGTGCAGAGTGAGTGCCAGGTGGGTATAAAGGCATCATCAGAGGTGTGAGTGAGTGGAGACTTCTGATCCGGTAGCATTTGACACCTACCTTGTAAGAGTTCCAATGATGGCATGATGTGAAAGGCAGTGTAGAATCAGACCCTCAGTCTAAGGCTACATGTTCACTGCAGACAGAGGTGTGTTTCTACACAGAGACAGCTACCTTGAGAGACACATCTTGATTTAAAATCCTAGGGGAGACAAGGCACAGCTGTTGGTTTTTTTTACCTTGATGTAGCTAGCTGAGGTAAAAACCACCATGCCTGGTCTCTACTAGGATCATACCAGGAGATAGTTCTTTCCAGTCTGCTGTCTCAATGTAAAAACACTCCTCTTCCTGGAGTGAAGACAAAGCTGAAAGCACAACGTTGCGCTGGGTTTAACTAAAGGTACGTTTTTAAACAGATTTTGTTAAACCGGTGAAAAGTCCTGTAGGGATGTTCTTAATTCAATTTAAACCCTGCTTCTATCAGTTTGACTTGGAGTGATAAATTTGAGTTTTTACCCCAATTTGGTTAAATCAGTGCAACTTCCATAGGCAGACACGGCCTATCTGGGAGGGGAAACTGAAGTGTGCTGTGGGCAGGTTGCTAGCAGGACATTGTATCTACTCTATGTTGAAGGATGGGGCCCGGGAAGTAGGATAGTTCGGGGAAAGGACTGAGTTTCTCTGACCAGGTTTGCCTGTGAGCTAATGTCTCAGTGAGTGGATGAAAGACTGGTTAATTTCCTATCACAGGGCACCCAGCAATTCCTCAGGAGGGGGTTCCCAGCCCACTGAAAGGGAAGCTGGGTGCCTTCAACAGGCTAATCTCACATCAGAATGCACCAAGCAAATCATTGCTAGCAGCCAAGGGCTGGCTCCCCTCCCAACCCAGTGAGATGCGCCAGTGACTCCTTGCTGAAATACTGAGATGGATAATCCTACCAGAAATACCTAATGTGACTCTTAAAATAGATTATTAATCAGCAAGTTCAGCACTCTCCCATGAAGGCGTATATGCAGATGAGGGGAAACAGGTTTATATCACAGTGATATAGAGGAGCAGGAGATCTCTCGGAGGAAGAGAAATTGGGACAGATCCAAGCAGAAGCAAGCAGGTAAGGCACAAAACAAGAGTAAAAAATTCACCATCTATATTCAAAACTCCTCTAAAAAAATCTTTTCTCCCTTGCCTCTATCTGATTCTTTTCCTTTCTCTCTCCTTCTGCTATCATTTCCCCCCTCATTTCATTTTGTAACTAGGTTGTTTAACTCGGAAAAAGCTTTTTTTAGGTTGCTGAGCCCAATTCCATCAATCTGCCTTGGGTACCTATCTGGCCCTCATCACTGCAATATCTGACCACACCTCACAGTTTTTAGCAGACTTATCCTCACAACACGTCTGGGAGGTAGGGCAGAGTTAGTGCCCCCATTTTAACTGAGGCACAGAGAGACTACGTGACTTTGCCAAGGTCACAAAGGAAGTTTGTGGCAGAGTAGGGACCGAACCCAGACATCCCTAGCCACTGGACCATCCTTCACCTCCGTTCTCCACTCCCAGTTCTGATCTCACGCACACCAGCGTCATTCCACTGGGCTTGATCCTCCGCCGCTTTGCACCTTGGTGTCGTCTTGCAAAGAGGGTGGTAAACTCTCCCCGCACGCCAGCCGCTCTGTTTTACGCTCACTTTGAACGGCGGCAAATGGCGACACAAAAGGTGCAAGGCAGCAGAGAATCAGCCCCCCTAGTGCTAAGGGAGCTGCTCCTGATTTACACTAGGACAAGCAGGTCCACTCAGAGTTCACACGAGTCACTGTTCATAAGGAAGCCATGTTAGTTCAACCCTTTGCAAAACTCAGGTCAGTGCCCCGCCTCTGCGTCACAAGGCAATGGAAATTCAAGATGGCCGTGCAGAAAGCCGGCCTTCTGCACAGTTCAAGCAAATGCACGCTGCTGCAGGTCCTTCTCTGGGCGTAAGAGGGTCATTCGTACGCGTGAACTGCCAGGTGAGTGGCTGTCGCGCCCACTGCGCAAACAAAAGGACACTCGTAGCACAAGCAGTACGACGTCCCCACTGACCGGTAGCTACCAGCAGTCACGTCTGTGTTTGCAATTTGGAGAGGGGGATTATATAATTTCCACACCCCAGCCACACAAGAGGAATCACCCCCCTGGAAGAAACCGCCTGACCTTCTTATTGACAACCACCAGGAGGATCCCAAGCCATCCGGAGAGCTCAACAAAATAGCAGCCTTTGCAAAACTAATCGGAGAGCTTCCGAAAATGAGGGCCTGGATTCTGCCAGGGGCTGAGTGCACTCAGCCTCAGCACCTGGCTAAATCGGACCCTTTCACACTCCCCAGAACGGCGATGGGCAGCCCTGCTGGACCTTCCTCCCCAAACCCTGCCCGGCACTTAACTGTTTTTTCTTCTTCGTTATTTTCTACCTTGGCACGCGTCTTGCCTTTTCAGACAGTACCAGTACCAAAATGGTCTGCCCCTTTAAGGACCAGGGGGCCTGGGACCAGCCAGTCCTGTTCTGAAGTAGGGTCCCATTGAGAACAGGCTGGGGCCTCGTAGTTTGCAAGGGGTCAGGAGGTGGCCCAATGAGCACCCAAGTCCTATCTAGGCTGAAAGTAGGTCAGTTGGGGTGGAGCCAAGCCTGGAGCAGAGGGTCTCTGGATCAAGCAGGGGATTGTTTGTGGCAGACCCAGCTCTGGATTAGGAGCAGGAAGTACTGGAAATGTTCCCAGATGCATCCAGCTCTGAAGGGATTTACCACCACAGACATTTGGAGAAGCCTCGGAAATTCTAGGGTGCTATTTGAAGGGAACCTTTTGGGGTTTGCTTGTTCATCACCAGCCTTGAACATCAACGGGCTGCTGGGGATATTCCAAGTCAGAATATGCCTCCGGGAAGCTATTCACTGAGGAACGGAACCAGATTCGGATCTCATTTTCTGTGGAGTTACTCTGGATTAGCATCAGCGTAGCTGAGACCAAACGCTGTCTTACTGACAGCAAATCTCCCCACAACGTGGCACACAAGGACACAGCTTCAATTACCATGCCTCATAACCTCTTGGGCAACCTTCCCTCCCCGTCGACCAACTCAGAACAATATATCTTAATTAGATAGACCCAACCTTACAGTCTAGAATGTAGCTAGTGACTGTGAAACAGCTCTCGCTACAAACGGGATGGATGGCTCAGTCATGTCTGGTTAATGAGGTGTTTACTGGAAGTCTAGCCACGAGCTCACAGCATCCACTTGTCTCTGAGGTTCCCAGGCCAGGGAGAACCAGGAATACCACATGACATGCTCTCGCTTTTTACAGGAAAGAGTGAAGGACCAGAAACCACGGCTGGGCCAACTTGAGTTAAACAATGAGATAAAGCAGGTGGCTGAAAGGAATAACCCACTGGCCTGAGAATAAACTGTAGTGATCCAAGGGATCTGGTTATTGAAGCCAACTTCAGGGCTGATTGGAGAGGTTCTTCAGGTCAGGAAAAGTGTCTTCTACCTGTCTAGGTAGGCCCCTATCAGCATAGTAACTGAGCACCACAAACGTTCACCTCACAACAGCCTTCTGACCCTAGAGAAGTGCCATTATGCCCATTGTACAGATAGGAAAACTGAGGCACAGGGAGACAGTTGCACAGGGAATCTGTTGCAGAGCTGGGCCCTGAACCAAGATCTTCTCAGCCTCAAGTCTGCTCCCATAACCACAAGCCTATATAGATACTAGGGGTCTTCTAGCACATTTGGGCACTGAATAACACTAAATAATATAGTTCATAGCAATAGTCCAGGTGATGGTTCAGGGTTATCTCTGGTATTAAGCAAAAGGCCAAGCAGCTTTACTGGATACATACAACGTGGCTGTGTCCCTACTTAACGCTGATGGAAACAGCATGCACCAAATCTCATGGAGAGACCGGAAGAGAATGCACAGGACAGGCCGGTATCTTGGTTGTTCCCAAGTCCTGGTGGGAGACATGGGAAGGATCTGTCCAGGGACATTCGAGATGGTTTATCTGTCCCTGAGCTTGAAGAGTAATTCTTCTTTGTGACTCCCACAGCAGTTAGCGGCTTCTCCGAAATATGCTCATCTCCCGAAACTGCTCTCCCCACCGTGGACAGCAGCACAGTGTGGTCTTGGCCTTTCCACGCAGTTTTTCCATGCGGTAAAAAACTGCTGGGCAGACAGAAGACTCTGGCTCCTGTGTGAAACATTCCCTCGCTGTCCCACAAATCCCTGCAGAGCAAGGCAGGCAGCTCATAATGAGTTCCTTTCACCGCCGTTTCCTATTGTTCGGCTCGTGCGGCCGCTTTTGTCTCGCCTTCCTCCCCTCGCTCTTGGTTCTCTTGGCTCTCCTTTCATTCTGGGGCCCATGGGTGAGGGAATCCTAGCTGGGAGCTGGCAAAGCACTTGCTGATACCTTGAAATGAGTTTTTCCCCCTGCTCTGTGGCTCTTCACACATTACATGCGGCATCCCCCCCCCATTGGAGAGTTGGTCTCTTTGTGCAGGCAGCTGGATGTTTATCTTGGTGGTTTTGCTTGAGGGATGCCTTTTTCATCGCGCAGCACAGAGGAGGGGAAAGGAGTAGGTAAATGTCCTGAAAGGAAATCCAAGTGGCTCCGGCTGCAAGAATAGAACTTTATCAAGCGTGGCCAATCCCCGGCGGAATAAGAAACATCCTTTAAAAAGGGATAAATTGAAAGAGCCCTCTTAACGCCACTCGCTGAAGGAGCATGGGGAAGGGCTGGGCCATTTTTATTTCCTTTTACTTTGTTTAAAAAAAAGTGATGAAGACAAAAAAGTTTCCAGAAGGTGAAGTTTGGGGAGATAAGACACAGAGACGCACACAATCCCAACCCTACATACCTGTAATCATACACACCTAGAATATCTATCTACACACTTATGCCTACCTTCTCACACCTCTCCATAGACACATCTCTATACCTATCGAACTACCAACACACATATATGTGTCTCTCTCTCTTGCTCTCAACAGCTGCACACAAACACAATCTATAGAGGGAGCGAGGTGTGTGTGTGTGTGTAGAGATGTAAAGATACATAGCTAAATGCAGAAAGTGGAGTCTGTATTTATATTCAGTTACAAAAAAATCTAACATACACACATACACCTGTCTCTCTCTCTCTATTTATATACGGACACCTGTCTATATTTACCTCTATGCGCACGTGCACACACACACACACACACACATACTTTCTCATATATACATGATCTAAATGTTGTAAAATGAGGCCAAAGGAGGTTCAATTCTGCATGCATATGCATATATATCCATATGTAGCTTAATGAGTGTATATATGTATGTGTTTATATAGATGCATGCATGTGTGTTTACAGATACATACACAAACTTATTCCCATACATTGGCTTTAGATTAATGAAAAAGGAAAAGGCCATCTCATATCTTCCTTTTGTGAAAAGAAGGGGAGAACAAAAGAGATAGTTGCAATAGAAAAAAAGAAAAAGAAAACGAAGAAAGAAAGAAAAAAGAAAAGACCAGATAAGAATATTCCTAGCTGGAAAGTGTAAAACTAAAGGATAATAAAATTGAGCTGATGCAGTTTAAAGACTCCTCATTACCTGGCCTGAGATACAGCACCTATTGTTGCTACCAGTTGGAGATTATTTCTCAACCTGCCACAAGCTGATAACAGATTCATCCACCGGTCTGAAGGCTCATTGTTAGGGAGGCAGAAATTGCGCTCTGGAAGCGGGGATACAAAGTTGTCTACAGCTGAAGCCTCTTTCACATTCTTTGCCTTCTGTAGAACTGTGGAAAAGTGTTCAGGCCTCTCAAGATGGAGACTGTTTTCCCTCCCCTGAAGTGCATGAACGATGAGGGGCACAATCGGAAGTATTTCCATTTACTTCAACGGGCGCTGAATCAGGCCCCAGAGCAGTGTTTATTGGACAGCAATGGGTTCAGGATGTCAAACATCTGTACCAAGTGCAGGGCCTCTTATTGTCTTGCACTGACCCCTGCGTGTCTGTCAAGAGATCCAGACTATCCATCCTTAGTGTGGGAAGCCCAGGACTGAACATGAACATGGGCACTGCATTCTCCTAGGACACGGTAGTCCCTCCAGGCCAGGTGAGGTGCAGTGAAGAATGAGAATCATTTCAACTTAATTCCCATCTCAGGCAGGAAGAGGACCTTGCAGCTCAGGGGCTGGGAGTGCACGGATGGAGGAGCATGTGGTAAGTTCAGGACTGAACAAAACGTGGCGACAGAGTTCCCGTCATACTCCAGAAAATGGTGACCTCTCCAGGTAAAAATTAGGGCATGTGCAGGCAGCATGAGGGCACACCCAGGATTCCCTCCAAGTACAGAAGATGACATTCCTACCAACCAGTATTGAGATACTTTGGAAGGGCAAAAAATGAGCCAGTAGAACAGACTGTCTGGGGTTGGTCCAATTAAAGATATTACCTCAGCACATTGTCTCTCTGATTCTCCATAGATATTTTATAATTCCTTAGGTACGTGGTGGGCCCTCAGACACCCAAGTGTTAAAACTAATCACTTCTCAGAAAGTTTATTCATGGTGTGTTCTATAAAAGACTTCCAAGGGCTCGTTAAGAGGGACAATGTTCTGTAATGAAGTCCTCTTGCATATCTCTGGTAATAATCATCACATGCAGAGAAAATGAGCATCTCTCAGTAATATTTATACTTCCCAGCAGTAAAGACGTCCTGTTCTGTAATTCTGCAGATCATGTGGAAAAAAAAAAAAAAAAAGAAGCCAAGAATACACAAGTTTTCCATGGAGACTAGGTCACAGCATTTCAGGGACTCAGCCGCTGCCTTTGTGTGTTGTAACTCAATTCAGGCTACAAAGCAGGACATGATGTTACAGGGACAAAGCACTGCTTTGGTAACCTCTTCGTCTGATACCATACCGAGACCTGGGGTACCTTATCTCAGGAACAAGATGCTCCACTGGCACCCGCTTCATTTGACGTTGTGTCCATTCTTAGAGCATGGCACGCTGGGGGCAAGCACTGTATCACCCACTCCATTTCAATGTACATTTATTCCCACACAGGACACACCTTTTTCCTGCAGACGTATAATATGCTCACCAGCCAAACGTGATCGGTAATGATAGCAAATGATCAGCCTTCCTACGGCTATAAGACTTCCAGTTCCATAAGTCATTATGTCGTGTCTTTTTCCCCCATAGCATGGTCCCAATTTTCAAACTTGAGTGCTGAAAATTAGCTGCCTCCCGCCACAACTTAGCTGCCTACATGGCATGATTTGAGGAACCTAGGTGCCCATGCAAGAAGCGGTACGTCAGAAGTTAGGTCTCTCACCGTAAGCACTGGACTCCCAGCGTCCAATCTGGAGAATGGCCCCCTGGATTACAACACGGGTGACTCAGGAGATCTACGGTGATGGGCACCACAGTGAGAACCGAGGGTAGATAAGACAGAGAGCTTGGTAAATGGCAAGGGAGCTTTTTACCCCTGTCACTGTTCAAATCCAGCTTAGGTTGGTATTTACCTCTGTTTGGCTGTTTGGTGGATGACATGAAGGGAGTTTGGTGGGCTTCAATCTGATTCAGAAAAACACCAGCACACTTGGCAGTAACTGCCATTTCCCCCTTTGTCTCAGCAGACAGGCTAAGAACCAAACAGAGCATGAAGACTGAACATGGCTCCAGGGGAACGGAGGAGACACATCAGTGGGTCAGCATGGGGGAAGCTCGCAGGGCCCACTCCCTCTGCCTTGTGCTGTGCCTGCACTAAGGACTCAATCTCAAAGACTGGTAGATCCGCCCTAAATCCACACACTGTATCAAGGAGAGAAATAATGCAGCTGCTGGGGAGTGAAGGACGATTCACTTGGGTGTCAGACCGAGTTCTTGCTGAAGTAGGGCAGAAGGGGCTGAACATGAAAAGCATCTTCTGGAGTGACCACCTGATGAAATCAAAATAAAGAATGTCCAGGCATCTGCATGTCAACAATCAGAGTCCGCTCACCCACACTCTCCTATCCTGTAGGACAGAGGGCTGGACAAGCTGGTGGCAACACGCTAGCAAGGCCACCAGACATGCGCAGGGAGAGTTGGCCCCAGGCTCAGATTGTGCGCAACTGTTACCACTTTGCAATCAGGTTCTAACTGGGTCTGTGAGCAGGGAGCATCGGAATCCGACATTTCAAATCCGAGAACCAGAAACGCAATTCAGAAAGAGTCGGACCTCACCAAGGAATGGAAGGAACAGATGGGGCTAGAAAATGGATGCAGTCCACGTTCTCCTCCCCCGCCATCACCTTGCCTTGGCTCAGTAGCTGTCAGAATCATGTCTGGCAGCTCTGTATCTGTCACGCTGTTTTAAAAGAACGTATATTTCTACGATGCCTTTCACCCCCGCGGTTCCCAAAGTGCTACGCAGGGATCTCAGCAGCCAGCGCAGAAAGGCAAACGTCTCAGCACCTCTGTGGGGAAGCTGTTTAACGCAATAGTTTGAGACAGGAAGTGAGGGGAAATATTGCATCCAATTGTGAGTGCAGCGCGCCTTTAGGGAGGCAGAATGTAATTAACCTAACTAGGAAGTTGGCCAAGGCACCAGAGCTCACAGTAGTGCCCTTGGGAAACATGCCATGAGATTTTTAATTACCACGAGCCCTTAGGGTTTTATCCAAGAGAAGGAACTGCCAGCAGCACAGAACCCCTTAGCATCACACTGGGGCACTAACTCAGAGGGAAGAGAGGCAGCTTACTGAGCCGCCAACACCAGCTGGATTCCCACTGGAGATCTCCCATTCAGTTACTAGCCAGGGCCAACCCTCCTTAGCTGATGAGATCTGACAAGATCTCAGCTCCAGGTAGCATGACTGCTGGCATGAGCTGAGAGAAGGCTCTTCCGTCTTGTGAACAGCTGCCTTCCTGAGCCCGCTCACCAATATTCACAATCTCCTTGCTCAGCCCAGGGCTGGGTGTGCCGTACGATGCAACACACAGGAAGGGAACTGACACAGAGGACCTGGATGGATGTACAATGGCTGTGATGAAATCCCTCAGTCTACAACATAGCGCCCCCCAGTATTTGTTGCTGTTGTTTTTGTGGCTTGTTTGAAAGTCTGTCACATCACCTGGCTTCTAACAGTCAAATTAGAAATAGAAACCCATATGGGAGACGCATGGGCTGGATGGAGCTGCGGTGGAGGGGTTACATGGAAAAGCCTTTGTCCAATAACTCATCACGTTCTGCAAGATTTAAACTTTCACTTAAAAAAAAAAAAAGTTGTACTTTGCCTAGATAATCTTCAGAGCGTGAAACGAATGCAGGGACGTCAGACTGCGTCTAAGGCCCGACCGAAACAACAGGTCTAAGATATGTACGAACGCTCCATCTCAAATGAGCATTGATCCTAAAGACTAATGACATTTATTTAAATGCCAGCATTATGTCATCCACTCACTCAGGATTTGTTACCTGTCCACCTCTAGTGGCTGGTCCGCACAAGAGGATAAAAACCTACTGCTGCTAGCAGTTTGTAGATATATACCCTTTTACTCCAATGATAGAGCCCTCTGCTGAAGCTAAGTCCCAGTCTCTAACCTATTCTGGGGTCGTTCCTGAATGAGTGGGTTACAACTGTTTCCTGGCTGATTGTTTTAGCAGAGGCACCCAGTTGCTGTGGGATTATGGGCGGAAGGGGGGGCGGGGGGGGGGCGGGGAATACCAAGATGCTTTTTCTCCACTCTGGCCCCCCGGCAGGGAGGCAGGAGACATGTCAAATCCAGAGGAAAGAGAGTTCTTGCCAAGCAAAGCCCTGGAAATGAAGCAGAAGAAATAGGAGGAGATTCTGCTCTTCAGAGGGAATGTCTTATGGGTACAGAGCCTGAGACACTGGCAACGGATCAAGCACGGCTGTAATTGAAGAGAGAAACATATCCTGTAACTAGGTTAGGGAGCAGTCCTGTGAAGTGTCTGTTGCAAGTGAAATATCACACACACAATCCAGTTTCCCTGCTTTTAGGACATGCCATGAGTGCTGTCTGGCATTCAGAAGCCAATTAATTAGCAAGGCTCTGTTGCCGCATGCACAATGGGCCGCTGAAAAGGGCTGTTGAATCATACCTGGGGAAGGGACTGCAGATACGGAGGTCTCTGGGGTCTGGGAGAGTAGCCTGTGGGAGGATCCTGCTGGCTTAAATCCATTAGAGGGCTGACGCCAGGCCAGTCAGCAATCACACCCATAGAATCATACTAATAGAAAATAGAGATGGAAATGACCTCTCAGGTCGCATTAGCCACTCCTGGCTGACGCTGCATTGTTCCCTGCACTGGGTCCCAGCCTTTTGTGCAGCCCAGCTTTGAAATTGTTTATCATTGAAAATGAGTGTCATTAAAGTCAATTGTTTCAGAGACAGGGAACAGAAGGGCCAAAGTGACCAAGGCTGGGACCTCACCAGGGCACGGAGCAGCAGCGAGGGCTAGAAAAGGGGCAAAGGACAGAGTACAAACTTCATTTTTCCTTCTCTCTCTTTGTGCTCTACACACAGGTCCTTGCCTGCGCTATCTGGGCCCTGTGTCCCCTCTCCCGACTGCAGGTCTCTCATGGCCCCTGCAGACTGGCGGCCAGGGCAGATCCACAACTGGTGGAAAGGGATGCATCGCCACAGACGCTGGTGCAGCTTTGACCCTTTACAGCACCTGGGGATCTGGCAGGTATATTCAGCGGGAGGCCCCAAATCTGTCCTAACAGTCATCCCTGGAGTCACATTTGTTGGTGATGCTTAGACAGGGAAGATGTACATATATATTACTCACACATGTACATATGCACACGCATGCACAGACTTAAAAGTATGTTATGGTTGCAAAGGCAAGCACTCAAACGTTTGGAAGTGCCAGAATTCATGTTGCTTGTGCAACCTACATGATCACATATTTCCCCCCCCCCCCCCCACAGGTCTCCTGCTTCATTCAGCTAATGGGAGCTCTGGTGTGTTTGTGGGACCAGGATAAAAATTGCTAAAAATTGGCTACAGTTACAAACACTATCCACAGTACCTTAAAGCATGGCTCCGCCCTGAAATTGACTCTTTAAAACTGTCAGTGTGAGGCTGACCAAGCTTTTCAAAAGTGACGACTGATTTTGGATGCTGCGATTTGGGGGGGGGAGGGGGAGGGGCATCGGAGCTACTTTAAAGAGGGCTGATTCTTAGGAAGTGCTGTGCCCCCATCCTCTGAAAATCAGGCCTCAGGTTGGGCACCCAAAATCACAAGCTGCTTTCGAAAATCTCAGTCATTCTGTCTCGCTGGTTTCCATGTCAGATTTGCTTGAGTTTACAAGCCTAGACATTTGTTTTTCCAAACTGCCAGCCATGCAAACTCCCGCTGGGCTTTCCATCTTGTGCATGATCACTACGAATAAGAGATCTGCAGGATAAATTATGCCCTCAGACACACCTGAGCAAAACTCATTGCCGTCAGATGACAATCCTGGCCGTGTGAAAGTATTATGTGGCACTTAAGCATCCATGTTTTAAGTGTTCTCTCCCCAAATGTGCTACCCTAAACCAGTACATCTGATTGGGAGCTCACAGCACGAGAATTCTTTCACTAATGAATGGGTTTTAACTTTCATCTTTCCTGTTAGTTCTTAAAGATCATCTTAATTCATACAAATATTTTTCCTTTATTGATTTCCCACCTTCTGGTATTATTTATCTCCGTTATCGTATTTATCTGGGTTACAGTGTGAATATTGTGATGTGGATGCCACATAGATGAAGAGATACAGGCACAGTCATAATAAAGTTGGATCTGTCTAGCTAGCCACTGAAAATTTTCTCTCCCTACTGAATTGATCTCAATAGGCTGTTATACCACTCGAATGCTCGAAAGTAACTTGCTGACCAGATGGCACAATCAGCGGGTCATATGAATTTCCTATTGCTTATTTCACGCCACTCTCCTGAGCTTCCTTAGCAAAGCCACAATGTTGTTTAGCAACAGAAGCTTTGTGGCAATGGCCACATTCCATTGCCAGAACCAAATATTTCATGACTGGCTCTTCAATCTAGCAGACAAGATCCAATGGCTGGAAGTTGAAGTTAAACAAATTCAGACTGGAAACGAGGCACACATTTTTAACAGTGAGGGTAATAAACCACTAGAACAATTTACCAAGGGCTGGTGTGGAGTCTCCATCACTGGCCATTTTTAAATCAAGATTGGATGTTTTTTTTCTAAAAGATCTATTCAAACAGGAATTATTTCGGGGAAATTCTATTGCTTGTGTTATACAGGAGGACAGACTACATGATCACAGAGGCCCCTTCTGGCCTGGAAATCTATGAAAAACAGACAGAATTTGATTTCCTCACAGTTACTATGTGCTGAGGATAACAGCTCTAAAATGATCAATAAGCAAGTGGAAAGATACAACAAGAGAAAACACCAAGTATGACATAATTTGAAGAATAGCTACAATTCACAGATCATAAGCCATCATATGAAGAGATCTCTGCTAATACAAATTCAATGTGTCTAAGAAAAGCTGTGTGTGCTTATCAATATAAAGCATCAGATGTTTGCATGGTTTGTAGACTTGATGGAAAGCATCCAACATCTACCCCAATCACTTGTGGTTGAACTAGAGCATATTATTTAGTCTCGACTTCAAAACTCCAAGTGACGGAGAATCTACCACATCCTTTGCTCACTGTTAAAAACGGGCAACCGTTTTCATCCTGGATATAAAATATTTTGACATTATTTAAAGAAATAGCCAATTGACTACATCAATTAGTCCATGGTTTGAACGAACCCCAACCTAGAGGACTTTAGACTCTGTTGCAAAGCTCACCTTTTCACACAAGTCTTCTGGCACTAACAGTAGCAAAATAACTTTGAGGAGGAGAAGGAATAAGATTTTTTATTAATTATTAGTAGCAGTAGTAGTAACCTAGATTCCGTGCCGATAGGTACCTTATGCATATGCTAAATGGGTTAGCTGGAGAGTAAATTAGATTAGATGGACAGACAGGCAAAGGAGCTCCATTTTCAGGCAGATGCTCCTGGAAAACATAACCTTTTAGAGACTGCAAATGATCACCGGTTAAATGTTTAAAACACCACCACCATGTAGTCTGTTTATGCCACATACATTGCAGAGGGTGTGGGTATGTGTGTATATAATGCACAGTTTGTGTGTGTGTGTGTGTGTGTGTGTATACATACATTAAGTATAATGCAAAATGCATGCGCGTGTATACATAATAAATGTGCGTGTGTATCACATACATCCCCTTATAAACTTCCATTTGACTGACAGTCTGGAAAAAGCCAGCAATCTAAGGCCGCCAACAAAGAGCCAAGGTAAGTAATCCAATGCAGACCACAACTTTTGGGGAACCCTAGTGCCAGTAGCGTTTAACCATGATTAGCTGGTGTGATAGCGATCGTGAGAGGTCCTTGCATAGCGCACTGGATTCGAAACGACTGCGTTCTAACACAATAAAGCTGTAGAAAAGAAGAGGCCCAAGGGTCAACAACAGTTTTCATGGCTGGAGAAGCAGAAGAGAGGGAGTATTATTGAGAGATGAAGGCATTTACTGTACGGGGATGTGGCGTATGTTACACCCCTGTTCATCACAACAGCGTTGTGTGTGTGTGTATAGCCCACACCGGACAGCAGCAATAAAAGGGTTAATGGGCAGATCAGTTAATTCCCCAGCTGTGACTTAGGGCACTCTACATTTGGAGCTGAAAGGTGTAACTTCCAGCTCCAGGAAACCTACCTGCACTAGCTCAATCAGAGCTTGAAGCAAATGCAGCCAGGCAGCACGAGCGGCAAGAGGGGCTAGCCGCCCCAAACACAAGCCTAGCGTCTGGGACAGGTATATCCTCGGGGTGGCTCGCCCCTCCTGCCACCTGCGTCACCATGGCTCTATTTCTCTTTTTAGTGCAGGCGCTGGATCCTATACTATGCTCTGTGTATACGCTATACACTGGATCATATACTATACACTGAAATGTAAGTGCAATGTGTATATTCCAATTGATTTATTTGATAATTATAGGGTAAAAATGGGGAAGTCAGTCATAGTGCGCTGGGACACTTTTCTATATTTCTGTCTGATTTTGTAAGCAAGGCGTTTTTAAGTGAGGTGAAACTTGGGGGTACAGAAGACAAATCGGACTCCTGAAAGGGGTACAGTCGGCTAGAAAGGTTGAGAGCCACTGGTGTACGCTACAGTGTTTTGCACCTGTTCTGTTGGATAAGGTGTTCTTTGGGGTCTCTTTAGTAAGGGCTCCGCCACTGTCTGTCAACACCTGCACTGCCCCTGACCCCCAAATTGGCAAGGCCCTTCCTCCGTACGCACAGCTAAGGAAGATCACATAACCGGTTCTCCGGCCGCGAACCCGCTCCCGTGTTTTGTCTGTGCCCTGCCTTGGTTCTGACTTGCCCTCCCGGTGCGGGAGGGCTGTGTGTTCCGTGGGCCAGAGGTGAGCGGCACAGCGGGTACTCAGAGAGTCTGAACCTGCTGCTAATTACAACGCAGCATCTTCCCGGCCGCCTGGCATGCAGACAGACCCAGCTGCCAGCGCCAGTCCTTTCACATGCTGGCAACACGTGCAGCAGGCCGAGGACACGGAACTTAATTGGGGACAGCTCATTGGACTAAGACCTGGGTGGGTTTCCCGATTAGCTTTCGGCCACCAGCTTGGGTCCTGGCAGGGTAGGGGCCCCAGGGATGAAAGCAGATCCTGGCTTTCTTCTGCCTCAAAATACAAAGGTGACGTCGTCCTTCTGCCGAGAGGAAGGCTGGGAACGGAAGGGTTAAAAATCTACGCCAGGCAGCATGGTTCTGAAGTGGATTCCTAGTGGCAGAAGGCAAGTCAGCTAAAGGGGCTCAAAAGCCCCTGTGTCAGCTCCCCGTCCTCTTCCTCCTCCCCCTCTCTCCCCTCCTTTCTTGCACTTCTGTCTCTCTCTGCTTTCTCTCTGTCTCCAGTCAAAGGAGGATGCATATCACATCCCATGGAGAGCAGGCTCAAGACAAAGAGTTGCCGGTTTCAAAGGGTTTCTCCCTCCCCTCCTCGCCTCCCTGTCTATTGCAGTGGTTTGTGTCTGCCCTGTAACAACTCTTGGTAAAGAGAACACTGGTGCAGTATTAATAATACATGGTTCGCTGAGGTCTCTTTGCTTGCCTTTCCTCCACGATCCAAAAGACTCGGAATTCAAACCCAGAGAACTTGTTTATTCCACGCTTCACAGGGAATTTGCTCCGGCTCTGTTCCCCTGCACCACTTGTCGCATTTGTTTGCTTGAAACCATGGGATCAGAACTTGGGGGAAGGCAGGCTGCAAATGGTTTCCCTTTATAGCTAGATGGGACGGGCAGTCCCACTGAGATAGAAAAGGGGGGAAGACTCCAAACTTTTATTCTGTGGCACCACACAGCCGGGTAAAGTTTGTGAACCGCCGCTTTCGAACAATCTCCATTGGAACAAGAGCCCGAATTTCCTCCCGGCAACACCTTCCCCGTGGTGGCTCAGCGGGAGCTTCCTCACAGCAGTGCCCTGTCACCGCCAGCCACCAATCCTGATGGGAGAGATGTCTCCCAGAAGCAGCCTGTCAGTGTCAACTAGGACTCTGGGAGGGTGAGCCTCCTTCTCGATGCAGCATCTCACCACTGCCAATTAGGGCTCGCAGCCCTTCCACTGCTACCTAGTTTTATTCCTAATCACTCGGCTGTCCTTATCAATAATTAGCCAGAGGCAAGGGAAGAAAAACGTCGCGTTGCAAGCTGCTATTTTCCAGACACTTTACAGTCATGAATCAGGCAGCCTCCAAATATGCCACTACTTATAATAAATCTAGATGGAACAATTACCTTTTTAAAAATAGCTGTTTTCTCCCATGTAGGGACAGGAGGGAGGTCTCTGGATATTTTTTTTCCCCCTCCTCACCCTGCTAGTTCTTTTCAAGCAACTGTGTTGGGGGATCAATCTGTGTCTGTCTTGGTCTCTCTCAACCACAAACACAAATTTTCCATTCCACTTCCCTTCCTGACTCTTCCTTTTATTTGTACCACAACACAACTGATGGCCCTCCAATCAAGACCAGAGTCCCAAGGGGCTACGTTCTGAGCAAACACACAATAAGAGACAGTCCCTGTCTCAGAGAGCTTACAATTTCAATAGACAAACCAGGGGAGAAGGACAGCATTGTTATTTTACAGATGGCGGACTGAGGTTACGTATCGTGCTTACTGAACATCGTGCCGGGGGGAAATAATACAGGAATCAGAGGAAAATCGGCTTTGCCAGACTGGATCGGATTCACATTCCGTCTATGCTGTCTGCAACAATGGCCAGCACCAGATGTTTCAGACAAAAGGGTGAGAAACGAGCCCCCTAAGAATCAAAGCTCCACATAAGGGGATAGAGAGAGGTGAACAGCTGATTGGCTCTAGTGTTTCCAGTCAGCAGAGAAAGAGAATGTCTCCCAGCCTAAGATTTTAACTCTCCTTCACGACAGGCAGGATAGCCATATGACAAGTGATGCCCAGGATAGGAGCCCGCGTATGCCAAACACTGTTGTTTCTGCAGATGCTGTTGTTTTGACAAGGGTTTGCCACCCCGCTATGGCTACAATATGTGATGCCCAGGGAGAGCAGAGAGGGGCTACCTAGAAACCAGAATGAGGCTAAGTTGTTCCAAAAAGTTCTTGGTGTGGAGTCGTCATAGCTGTTAATTGGTGTGAGAGGAACCAAAGGCAGCCTGTGGCTTGCAGATTAAAGAGCTGCTGAGTTTGTACCAAGCTAATTCACGCTTTGCAGAAAAAGCTCTTTGGTTTTATTTCATTGTTAACAAAATACGCTGTAGGAACCGCCATGCAGAATTAAAGTCAATTGTTGCCAGCTCTTGTGATTTTATTGTGAGACTCTTTCTTTTTTCTGAAAGCCCGAGCTCCTAGAATCATGGGATTATGTGAAGAATCTCATCTTTCGTTTAAAAAAAAGTCCACTCCTAGCCCTCACAGCTGCAGAGAAAGGGATGAAAACACGAATCCTAAAGTCTTAAAGGCCAGAAGTAAAAAAAAAAAGAACAGCAGTTTTTATTTTTCAAATCTGATGATTTTGGGGGATGGTGGGGGCTGACTCATGATTTTTGAATACTTGAGTTGCCAGTACTAAACTCTCCCCAATACTGATAAAATTCACTACCCTGCAGGGAGCCAACAGCTAATCAGATCACATTCATTTTGGGGCATGATACTGCAGAATTCCCCACCCCAAAGAGCTAAAAAATCGCTGTCGGAAGACAGGACACTAGGCTAGATGGACCATTGGTCTGAGCTGGTATGGCTGTTCTTATGTAGGGACCAATCTCCGCAGCACAGAGCTGCACTGCCTCTGTAGAGGATTAGGCCCCAGGTCCAAGTCCAGCTTGGATAGAAAAAGCCATCTCAGCTCTGATTGAGCTAACACACCAGAACTAGCAGCGTAATGTAGCGGCACATGCCTAGAGTTTCAGATGGGATTGTACTTGGATGGCTATCATGCTGCCATGGATAACACTGCTATTTTTAGCATGCTAACTTGATCGATACTAGCGCAGGTATGTCCACCTGAGCTGGAAATTACCCCTCCAGCTCCAGTGGAGACATACCCTATGTTTTGCTAGGTGTGCTGAAAAGGATACTCTGATAACCGGGCCCACTTCCGCAAACCACTCTCTGCCATTGGCTTCACTGAGAGATTTGGATGCGTCAGGAGTGCAAGGCTGGATGACAACACCTTCCGGTATTAAAACAGAATGAATCTTAAAAAATAATTTATTTCCCCACCCCATGAATATTGTTTAATTTTTGCATTTCCCTCCTCATGGAGAAGGAGAAGAAACCAGCCACTTTCACTTTTGCTTCGAGTCAATTTCACTCCCGGGCACTTACTGCAAATGGATGAAATTCACCCGTGCCGAGGGTCTGCACACCTCCTAAATCCCACCGAGGAAACCTCGCAAGAGGGCTTACAGTGGAAATGACATGATAAACGGGTCTTATGCTAGCATTTCACTATGCGGAAACACGTGGATTGCAGAACATGGGACGGGGAATATATAAACGTGGATAAAAGTCTATTTTCACTGAAATAAAAAATAAAAAACAAAATAAAGAACATAAAAGCATTTCTATTCACGAGAGCTTTTCTTATTTATTTAATTTCACTGTTTCAACAATATCTACCTACAGTTTGACTTGATAAATGACTTTGGGTGAGTCACGTCATCTCCCATCTGTTTTCCTTGCCTATTTAGATTATAAACTCTTTCGGGCATTGACTATTAGGTCTCTGTATAGCATCTACCACAATAGAGCTCTGATCTCAGTTGGAGCTACCAGTCACCACTGCACTAGAAATTAACAACAGTAACAAATTAATTAATAAAAATGTTGGGGGGGGTACCCACTACTCACCCCCATGCTTTTTTAAAAACACTCCTCACTCCCCGCCAAACTGTGCCTTTCGAAAAACACATTTGTTCCTGACTTTGTTTGATTCCAAGCGCATCATAGTGCCCCTTCACACTGTACATTATTTCCACAACTAGCAGATTCTCTCCATAAGTACGGTTTTTGATATGTGGGTTTCTGTTAGAGGTGGAAATAATAAACCACTAGGTGGAAGGTTTTAATTAATTTCATATTCANGTGTGAAAAACCTCCACGAGCAGCTACCATAAGCACGCAAAATTGGTGAGTCGTGCACACGGAACTGGTGATCGCATCCAAGTGAAAGGTGAGGGATTTGGTGATGCACACCGTGTACCTCCCTTTGCTATTACATCCCTTCAATCAAGAGAGGGGGAGCAACTGCAAATCCATCTCCCGCCATCTCTGAAATCTCAGGCCAATACATGGGGCTGGATTCACACCTTATGCGCCCCTAGGCACAGCGTCTTCAGCACCCCCACCCCCCACCCCCGTCTGCAGCTGACCGTGTTTGCTGTAAAAAATGAAATGAACAGAAATATAAACATAGCCCCCCCGGGAAGGCACAAGACCCTTCACCACGCACGGTGCTCCCGGCCCAAGCCAGGGTGCAGCCCACCCGCCCCAGGCGAGGCGCAAGGAGGGGACTGGACCTCTCCCTGGGTGTCTTCCATCCCTCCCACAGCTCAGCGTGGGAGCCCCACTCCAGCTCTGCCCGTGCAAGTGAATGGGGCACCAGCCACGCCCCTCTCTCTCCCGCCCCGGCAGGGTGGCCAAGTTTGGGAAGGGGCTGGGATGTTCCCAGCACCTTCATCGGCCGCCCTGCCCCGCCCGGCCACGGCTCACAGCACCCCCAGGAGGGCTAACTCGGACACTCACTCTGCTCCAGCCCCACAAGCAGGGCGGCCACCATCCCACGTCAGGAACCCGGCCACCCGCCCGCAGGGGAGCTGTAGGTGTTCACTTTTTAACTTTTAACCCACTTTTAAACTTTTAGATGCCCCTAGAACACCGGCCCCCCAAGGCACGTCCCTACTGTGCCAAATTGGCAATCCGACCCTGCCAATACACACAGGTGAACACAAACGCTGCCAAATCCGGCACGCCTTAGGCAAAACTCCCATGGACGGTAATCGAGTCCAATGGCAGCTCTGCCTGAGTGAGGACTCCAACGTTTGGTTCTGGAGCTCATTCTCTCCTGAACCCCTGACACAACTTATCTAGAGTAGTGGCGGATTCTCCCTCAGTGACAATTTTTTAAACCAAAATTGGGTGGTTTTTTTCTAACCCATCTGCTCTAGGAATAATTTTGAGGAAGTTCTATGGTGGGAGGTCAGACTAGATGACCACAACGGTCCCTTCTGGCCTTGGGATCTAGGAAAATCAGCTCTTTTCTGCTCGCTGCGGGTTTGTTCGAAAGCCCCGCGAAGTGAGTGGAATGATTCGCACTGCACGGTGGAACCGGTCCTTTCTTATTATTCCCACACCCGAGTCTTTTCCTCATCTCTCCTTTCTACCTAGTTCCTGCCTCCAGCCCCTCATTCCTTATCCTCTCCCCCTAGTTCCTTTCCCGTTTCCCGCTCTCCCTGGCTCCGGCTCGCCCGCTTGCCCTTTCTGCCTTTCTCACAGCACAGGCGCTGACAGAATGGGGACACCAAATACAGTTACAATAATGTCAGCAGCTCAGGGGAGAGGAAGGGAAAAAATGAAAAGGGGCGGGGGGGAATTTAGAGGTTTTTAATTAGATCTCGGAGCTGAGTGACTTGCACTTAATATGCAAATTTCTTAAGTCCTTCCATTGTTAAGTGAAATGAGAGTTTTATTTAAATGTGAGGGTGGTTGGGAGATGGTGAAGGGTAATTGCGGCAGTGAAATGCAAACCGCCTTGTTTCAGGGAGCCAGTAACATTTCAGAAATGTAGGGGAATTGAGGCTAATGTGCAAGCCCTTCTCTTAGCTGGGAGCGAAGCTGCTTGCGGAAAGCACAGGCTGTCGCGGAGATGTCAGGCTAGGATGCAGCCATGGCTTTCAATGCCTGCCTCATAACCAGGCTTGGGAAGATTCCGATTTATAGATGGTAACCCCGGGCGACTGTCAATTTCTCCCTCCATCTTCCCCCCCTCCCCCTCCCCACCAAATAATTACCACCCTCAGTAATCAACATGGACAGGGAGGAAAAGTGACAAATATCCAACAGGATGCTCTTGTGGGGAACTGGTGCCCTCTCCACTGCAGAGGATTGCACGGGAACTAGGAAAGCATTCTGGAGAAATAAAGGGTCCAGACAGGGAATCAGGTGGGTGTGGTGTAGCCATCAGTCCCTTGCTTAGCCTAGGCCAGGACTTAGCAAGTTCTGAAGCGGTGACAATAGGCAGAACTTGTTGTGTTTGCTTAGTCTGAGCACTAGAAATCCAGAGAGGACCACAGGTCTCTCTCTGTCCAGCCACCTCAGCAAAACAGCTTTTATACTAATGAAACCATGAGCAGAAGTATGAAAAGAAAAAAAAAAATCAAATGTGTATCTAGAAATGTAGTTTCACCTAATTAGACAGCACAAACACCAAAAGGCCTTAATGAAATTCATATGATTACTGCCTGACATCACTATAGGGCAGAGTTAAGGTTGTTTGGGTGCCTTCACTGCCCATTTCTTACCTTAACATGCTGCAACTAATTTTAAGTGTAACCTTAATTCTGAATGTCCTGGGTTTATGGTTATGGGATAATTACTACATCCCTTTAATGTTTTATACCCTTAAATTACTGATACATACTCTCAACCTTAGCTCCATCTGAATATCCTTTTATTGTTTGTGAACAGTCATTACCACAGAGTCTGGTTTCTTCCCGACTGTGAAGGGACGTTATAGCGAGTGGCTGAGCTGGATGGTTTTGGAGGGGATGAAGGGAATGGGGAGTAACCGGACTGTAATGGGGGGGGGTGGTCTACCCCTTAAGCAATACTGCCTACTGGTCAGTCCACCCTGTCACCTAGCATGGCCCTTTAAGAGTTTGGGGTGGTCTGATACACCAAGCCCAAGGAGACAAGGGGAGGGAGAAAAGGGATCCTGGGAAAAATAGCACTTAGGAGGGCCTGTTTCTATGTGTTTAAGGGCCTGGGACCTGGAGCCTTGCAGAGATGGTGGGGCAGGGCTCCCCTTTCACCCAGTCAATAAGAAATCAGCTGGGAGAAGGGGCCAGCATAAATATTGGCCTCCTCCTACCCAGCAGGGCAGATGCCTGCAGACATAGAAAGGAGTAAGAAGGCAGGGCTCTGAGTTAGCCAGGAACAGACCCCAGCAGAAGGCTGCCAAGCCCTCTGAGCCTGAGGACTAAGTGGGGCCAGTTTAGGGAGAAAAGGTGCCACTCGGCTTCAGGAGGCGAGCTGGGGACCTGAGAGGGGTAGTCACGGTTTGAATTAGCTAGCTCCAGGAGGTGCGCTGGGACTCCTGGCATACGGAGAAGATGCGGGCTGACAGAGAAGGTGCTACCCAGCTCCAAGGGGAGAGTTAGGGATCCTGCCATGAGGAGAGAGACTGACAGAGAACCCCGAGGGGACTGGGAGCAGAGCTTAGATGAATCCTGAAAACCAGAAGCACCTTTTACTTATTTGAGACTTTTTGTTATGGCCCTTTTTAAAGAAGTTTGTCATAAACAAGCCCTAGAAAGGGTATTATTGAATCAAGAGTCAAGACTGCCTGAAGCGCAATTACTGGCTTCCTGAGAAAGGAAACTGAGGCAAGGAATACTTGCAGCTAGATACGAACTCAGCAGAGGGCGCTACAGGGCAGGCACACCCTATGACGCAGACTACAACCAAATCCCCTTTGACTTGGGAAGCCAACACCCTCGAGAGCATTCACAGCAGTGTCATGGGGGCACCTGTGACAACCGTGTAGGAATTTTACTTCTCAAGGGAAGAAAAAGTTATGTATAAATATATATATTTAAAAAACCCCAAAAACCATCAACCTACATCTCAGCGGGGTTTAATCACTCATAATTGCTGCCATCCGGCTGCGTCGTGTCTGACCGAAACTGTTCAGGGAGAAGCACACACATGCAAACACAGTGCGGGGAAAGGAGGCGGAGAAGGAATATTAGTTTGATAGAGCAGGGTGATAAAAACCTAGGCTAAGAAGGGAGGGGAAGGGGAGGTAGGAAGAGAGGCTTGGGAATAGAGAGAGAGATTAAGGAGACATGGGCTATTTCATAATCCAAACGCTTCACTTAAGAAGCAAAATAACCCAGAGAGTCATTAAAAAACCACAGCCCACCACACAGGCCCTGCAGGAGGTCTGGAACTCACTAATAAGTCATCCCTGCACTGGGCATGCCAGTGAAGAGCACGAGAGAGCCTTAATGATCACCCTTCATTTGACTAATGACAGTCCCTTGGCTAAAGGGGAGCAGAGTGGAGAGAGAGGACCCCGGGGATCTCGGCATTAGATACAGCGGGATGAAACACATCCACCTCGCCCACCCCGTCCCTGCTGGTGCGCCGGATGCATAAGGGATGCCTCTGGCTGTGCGGCCCAGACACAAAGCAACAATCAAGGATTTTCTGCTTAATGAGCCCGGTTCCTCCCCCCAGCCCAGCAGCCTGGATCCCAGATTGGAGAGGGACCCCTCCTTGGAGCCAGCTAGGTCCGACTAGCCAGGCAGAGTGTTCCACTCCAATTAAAATCCTCACTGCTAACGGCTGTTTGTCTTGTTTGTTTGTTTTTACTTTCCATCCCTTTCCCCTCCTCTAAGCTCAGCACAGAGAGAAGGGTCCAATTAGCGTGGCGACTGTGTAGTCCGCGGGGGTGACCGTTCCTGTTACAGACGTGCTGACTCATTCCCTGCCCCACGCACCATATAAATTACTCAAGGGAATCCCCTGGGAGAAGGCGATCAAACTGTGCGGATGCAAGAGGCGCTAAGACCCTGTGCGGGTATGCAGAGCTGTTCTGTTAAGTCAGCCTGGATGCTGAATCTCTTGCCCTGTGATTAAAGAGAACTGTTCCTGAGTCATGCTGAAGGTGGATCCACTTAGCTACAACCAGCCTAGCAAGGGAGTGCTAGGACACAGGAGGGATCTCCTAGGGGAACACAAGTTCATATGAAGTTTAAGGTGGGGATTTCTGTTTTCGAATTACCACCCGGGACGAGGGGGGGAGATTGGGGACAAAGGCCCCAATTCAACAAAGCCTTTAAGCATGTTCTCAACTGCAAGGGTAGGTTTACACTGCAGCTGAGAGGTGCAATTCCCCGTTCAAGTAGCCAGACACATGCTTGCTGTGCTCGAGCTAGCGTGTTAAACATCAGAGCGAAGCTGTGGCGTCAGCATGGGCTAGCCGCCCGAGTACAGCCTCGTCCAAGACTGGAGGTCCCACTAAAGTCAATGGGATCTAAGCACATACTTCAATGCTTTTCTGAACGGGGCCCTACGTCGGCGTCTGCGTGTTCTGTTGAGGGCAGGGGAGGGGAAACAGCCTGTTCACAGTCCCCCCTCTTAGGGGATGGGATATTTAGCCCCACAATCACACAGCCCGTGCTGCCCACAGCCCATAGCTGTCAAGACACAGTCTTCATATTCAGTCTAATTTTTCTTTAAAAAAAAAAAAAAGTCATCTCATTTTCCCCCACGAGCTACACTAACCAATCCCTCCTCTGTGCTTATACCCGTCAGCAATTTGTATACGGACATTCCCCCCCGCCCAGGCCGGATTCCCTACTGCCCGGCTCTTGGTGTCATTATTTATACCTGTGCAAAATAAGTGTAAATTGCTACCGTCCTGACTGGATGGCTTGCTACACGCATTTTGCACACGTGTGTGCGAGGAGGCCCAGTGCACGGATGGGGAGTGCGAGGCCCTCCGTTGGCGATTAACTTTTGCCATCTCTATGGGAATCACTCCTGTCAGCCCCCTGATCTTTGTGTTGCTTTATCTGAACTCTTTCCAGGCTGAAAGCGATGTCGCGGTTGTGATCATCACACCAGGGCAGGGGAGAGAGGGAGCATTCTCACTCTGGTCCCCGCTTTGGCGTCTTTGCGCATGCAGGTCACACTTCTACCGATGCTCCTGTTTTGGGCTGCTGTCCGACATCGCCAGCTCGTCCTTCGTTGGCTGCCCACCGTCACCACCGCGGGCCTGTCTTCATTAGAAATTTGCTTCACGGTAGCTACTTTGGTACAAACCCCTAGTGTAGATGAGCTGCACTGGTGTAAAACGGGGCCTGCACAGAGCAACACTGCACTGGTGGGAGATTCATTGTCCGCCCGGGCACTGCAGCTGCAGTTGAGTTTTGCATCAGCGTCGCTGCATCCATATGAACTTCCCTAATGTAGACAGGCCCTGAGTCTCTTTCAGCCAGGAACCTTCACCAGGTACCTCCCTTCCACTCAGTGTCTGTGGTTTGGATTATTGTCCCCCTAGTTGTATTAACTTGATAATTTCTCCAGCTGACTCTCAGTTTGGCCGTGGTTCCACTCCGTAAGGCCCAGATCCTGCTGTGAGCCCCACCTGGATGCAAGATGTCTGACCACGCAGAGCTCACTGCAGCATCAGGGTCTGAGATTCTTTTGTTCTGTTGCCCATTCTTCTGAGACCCGTGTCGCCCCTTTGCCAAGAGGTAGCAGAAGTCCGGGTCCTTGCAAGCAGACTTTTTAGGAGGAGGAGAAATCAGTGAAGTGGAGTTCGGGTATACACTGAGTGCAATTGAGTTACACCCGTACACCAGTCCTGAACTAAGATGCAGGGCAATCTCTTCTTTCAGGAATCTCAGCTCACTACCAATGCCCAGAGAGCAACTCTGCCTCAAGAACTGACTCCAGTCAGAGACCAAGGGACAGAGCAAACAGCTCCCTCTCTCCTTAATCTACCTCTACACACAACCTTCCTTAATCCAAAAAAAGCACAACACAAACAGCACATCTCCACAGGAGTCAAAACTTGCTTGCACCCCAAGAAAAAAGAATTTGGAAGACTACACAACAGTGCCACCTGCTGGTGCCTTCCATAACAAAATTATCTGTCTGTCCTGGGTGTTCACAACTTCTCCTGCTTTAGGGCCAGACTGTGTTTAGTCCCAGGACAGTTCACAAGAAAGGGGTGTGGGCAAGGAGCATTCTCCTCCCTGGAGATGGGTCATAATTCCAGAAAGTAAGGGCTGCTCCCTGTAGCACTTCATTCCAAGACTGTGTGAATGCACCGAGTCCAGCTCCTAAACTGTGAGCAGATTGCTCAGCCCTCTCTTGGCTTTGGGGAGGGGAATAAAAAGGGCCTCCCAAGGAAGATATTCTAAAAATTTACGACTCAATCAACCAACCCAAAAGGAGCATAAATAGAATTAGTTTTAATATTGTTAAGTTGCAAAAATACAGGCATATGTGCATGCCAAAGCTAAAACGGATGCATGCAGAGAGGGAAAACATATGGGCACCCATCTGGTAAAAAGCGCATTGCTAGACCTTCCTACACTTCTCATTTACAACAAGAAGCAAAGTTAGCGAACATAAATTTGCTTTGCAAAAAACGTGCAAGGAACAGCTTGCTTGCCCATAACTGTTTTACTGAGCAAGATATGAATAACCTTGATTTCTCATCTCAGCCACCTCATCCACACTCTCGGGGGATTAATTAGCCTCTAAACAGGTCTTCAGATGGGGAAACAGAGCGCCTTGGAGATAGGAAGGCAAAAGAAACAGAGGAGGCGACAAGACTAGATGACACAGCAGGTCAATATATTAGATGTCTCTCGTTAGTCATTTGCAATTGTACCTGGTTTAGGTCACAAATGCGATTACTTTGGTGGGGCTCCACCATATTTATTGCTGGCTGATTAGATATTAAAAGAGCAAGTGGAAAGCCACTGCTGCTGCACAAGATTGGATCAGGAAAATCCCAGGGCTACAAAAGCAGAAGGAAGCAGGGTGGGTGCTTTCTGTACCGGTGCGGTCACCTGAACCGAGCGATAGTATGTGGGGGGATTAGGAAAGGGGCAATGTAATCTGGGATTGATACCCACTGGCAGAGCTGTATGGGGACCAGGTACTGAAAGAGCAGGGGGACTGAAGGGCATGACTGAAAAGCTTTGCCCGAGCATAGTTTGTGTCCGTGTGTGTCCAGCTGCTGATGGGGTCTGGGGTGCATCAGTAACCGAGTGGGAGCGGGGGGCTAGGGATACAATGGCAGAGGGTGCTATAGCTCGGATAAGATACATCAGCAAAGTTCAATGGCTTTGGGTCAGGACTAAGGTGCAACTGGAACGCGGTGCAGGGTTGTTTTTCCCTCCCAGGACCAAGCCCAAATTTAATTAGTGCAATCAGCCTGTCAAGTCAATGAGAACTGAAGGCTCAAAAAATTGTCAGTGCAGAGGCGAGGGGTCAGCAGCTGCGTGTTCAGGAGCAGACCCTAACTGTCGAGCGAAGACGCAGCAACGTTACAAAGATCTGCTAGCTGTCTCAATACCTGGTGCCTGCGGAAGCTACAGATCCCACGAGCACCTGCCAGTTGTATTGCAGGAAGGAAACAAAAAGAGTGACACTGTGTAATATAAATAGGAGCAGGTGTGGTCTCCGACTGCAGAGAGACGGAAGGGCATGAAACATGGGGAAAAAGCAAGTTCTCTCCCTGACACATAGTTACAGCAGCAGAGCAGAGCAGTGGGAGTCACGGCTCCTGGGTCGTCTGCCAGTGGCCTCCTGTGTGCTTTTGGGCGAGTCACTCTATATAAGCCTCATTCCCCCATCTGTTATATGATATTTCTCGCCCTCCCGAGAGGGGCTGTGAGAGTGAATTCATTAACGTTTGGAGAGATCCTTGGATTTATCAAGTTTCAATAAAGCATCATTTTTTGACTGCTTCTGCATTTTCCAGTCCCATCAGTGAGCAGAAGTACACATGCCGAAGAAAGCCTGAGCACAGCTCTTCTCGGGATATTTACTACCTGTCCGAAACCCGGGATAAGCCAGCATCTCCTGAGAGCGCTGGATCAAAGGGAATTCGGAAAGATCGGATCGGTTCCTGCCAGCGACCGAGAGCTCACAATTCCCAGCCATGCGGATGGCAGTTAAGGATGCGCAGCACTTTGCAGGATCAGGCTCCGCATGCAATCTGAGACCATATACCTGTCTCCAGCCATCACACTAAGAGACATGCTGTGCTCCCCCTTGATGAGAAGCGTGAGTAATAATTAAGATGCCTTCAAAGGAGCCTCCAGCCTAGATAAGGCTTCACCTCTCCAGCAGAAGAATGACCCTGGTTATGACAGTCTCGATACCTCTGATTGCTATTTTAACCAGAGCATTTTCATCCCAGAAGTATTTTACTAAGGTTCTTTTATGCCCTCCATTATCTTAGTATCTGAGCAGCTCCCAGTCTTTAACGTAGCTCTGTCAGTACCCCTGTAAAGCAGGGCAGTGCTTTGATTCCCATTGTACAAATGGGAAACTGAGGCACAGACAGGCTAAGTGACTTGCCTAAGGTCATAAGATCGTAGAAGTGTAGGGCTGGAAGGGACCTAGCGAGATTATCAAGTCCAGCCCCCTCACTGAGGCAGGACCAAGTAAACACCCCTGAAAAGGTGTTTGACCAACCTGTTTTTAAAAACCTCCAGTGATGGGGATTTCACAACCTCACTTGAAAGCCTATTCCAGTGCTTAACTAGCCTTCTAGTAAGAAAGTTTTTCCCGATATCTGACCAAATTCTCCCTTGCTGCGGATTAAGCCCTACACCTCTTGCCCTACCTCCACACAAGAAATCTGCAGCAGAGTATGCAATTGAACCCTGTTCTCTCATGTCCCAGCTGAAGACTCTAACCATTGGACCATCCTTTCTCTCTATGGCCCCAATTCAGGAAAGCCTCCCTACTCAAGAAATCACTTAAATGCATTCTTCACTTTGAGCACGTGCGCCTATTGCATTCAAAAGGACTTGAGCATGTGTTTAAAATTAACCTTGTGCTTAAAGGCTTTCCTGACCTGGTGCCTATGAATGGACATTCAGTAGTTGAAAGAGGGGAGTGCAGAAATACTCTGGAAGAAACATTTGCATGCAGCTAGATTTCCATTGGTCTCAAAACAAATACATGAACAAATTAAGTACAAGGAACAAAAAGCCACCCTTGCCAGCATTTTCAAAAGTGCCTCGGGATTTCTGAGGCCTTAATTTTGGGGTTTTTAACTTGAGAGATTTTTAAAGGGCCTGATTCTCAGAGGGCAAGCACTCTCTGAAAATCAGGTCCCTGGAGCTGGACACCCAAAACCGGAGACATGCAAGATCACTAGGCCCTTGAGAAAATGAAGGCCTCCGTGTTTAAAGGCTGGGACAGAAATGGACAAAAGACATGGAGTTAAAAAAAAATCAAAGTGATAAAAACATAAGAAAAAAAAGATAAAGATATCAGCTGAGTTGAGCATAGATGGTCAGTCTGACCCTGGAATATCCCCAGCATTTTTTCCTTTGCGTCGTGACTTCAATGCTGTATTTAAGTCCCTGGGGTTTTTATTGTTTTGTTTTTTTAAATCTTTCCATGTACGGTCTATAAAAAGTGAGTTAAAGCATTTACCAGAAGCCAAGATGCCTTCAAAAAGATCTTCAGGCTTATATAAATATGTATTTAGGATCAACTAAATACATACTGGGGATTTCAAGCATTTGTAAAGATGTCTTTCTTCACTGGTTGCAGAGAGAAATTGGTTTGTGTGTTATACAGCTGCACTTGTTACATGTATTGTGTTTTGCACTGATTATGCTTTAGTGCAGACAGTAATGGTACTGTACATATATAATACACATTTTGCTACACATTACCAACGTTTTGTTGTGTGTTTATGCTGTACATATGTCGGTAGATATGTTACATGCCTTTGGCATGAATCAGGTGCTTTGTGTAATTTGGAACGTGTCTTACACACGCTTTGCATACGTGTTCTGTGTATGTTGGCATGTGTGTCATACATTAAATTCTTCTCTCAATTAACACCAGTTTACCTCTAGTATATATCAGGTAAATAACACTATTAGTTACTTTAGATTTACACTGGTGTAACTTGAGAGAGGAATTTACTGTACGACATGCATAGCAAAATGCATGTAACAAATGTTCCAAAGTACATAAAGCAAGCATGCCAACACACGTGTACAATTCATGCCGAAAGCATGTAACAGATCTACCAATTCACATACTGTAAAAATGTAGTCCTGACAGTTATGGTATATGTACTGTGTGTGTTTCTGATATGTTTGTCTGGTACATGATTCATTTACGTGGCAAGCGTTATTCCCATAATTCCACCTATGCTGTGCACATATGTACCGTGGCTGGATGGGCTAATTTTGAAAGGGTATGGGAGACATGGATGGGCCTATAAGCTTGAAAACTATATTACTGGTTAAGGGCCATATTTTGCGTTGACTCTCACTCCTTATTCAATCCCATTGGCCCCCAAACTTCCAGATCTGCCTGGCAGTTTAAGTAACAAGTATCAGATCTTTGGCAGTATATTCTCCACGGGCTACTGGGGGATACATAAAGGTGAGACATGCCAAAGTAGGGTCTGGTAGGATACTGTCGCTGAGGAGAAGCAGGTGATTTACGATGATCAGTAACAGAGTGACGAGATGAAAGAGCAAACCTATTATGCTAAGCAGGAGCCCTGAATACTGAAATAAAGTAGAGGCAAGAGAAAGAGGATCCTGCCGGTGCTTGGAATAGATACTGCATGGCTGTGTGCTTAAGGCACATGTCTTTAAGATCTGGCCTGACATTTTAGGAGGGAAGAGCTAAAAGGAGGTTGGTCTCGATGCAAAGCAAGCTGGGGAGCAGGTGCAGGGCTGCCATGAGGCACAGCAGAGATGACTGAATTGAGGTAGGAGATTTAGCGCAGCATTGCAGGAGAGCCAGGAGTGAACAAAAGCGAGTGTTACCGCCAGCACAAACGGACTGGGCTGCTGGTCAGCAGCAGATGGACGTATGGCTTTGGCAGGTCCCATCAGTGGCAGCGAGGCCTTTGTCTGCAGTGCACAGTAAATCAGGTGCCTTAGAGGTAAATATTTTTTCACCTGCTCTGTTCTCAACAAGGACGGCAAGAATTATGCCAGCTCCATAGTTCAGTAAGAGGCAGTGGGGCAAGTAGGGCGGTGCGGTCTGGTACACCGTACCGGTAAGTTATTTATAGCCAGTACACTGTACTGGAAAGACACAGGAGGAGCAGAATGTGGGGCCACCAGGCGGTTCCATGCCGGCAGCTCCTCCAGCACGGCTGTACCGCCCCCAGCCCTTCCATGCAGCTGTATCTAGCCTCTGCTGTCTGGGGTGTGAACACAGCCCCGCCGGAGGACAGGGCTCTTCCCTTCCCCCCCCCCCCCTTTAGCTGGTGCAGCATACTGGTAAGAAATGAATTCTACTTGTACTAGCGGTAACAGGAGAAAGAGGCTTTCACCTCTAAGAGACTGGCTCGTTCCTGCAGCTGTCCCCAGATGAACGTTTGGGGGTCTGAGGAAATCAGTCCAGTTCTTGGTCTACAGCAGAAAAAACATTGGCACTTCCAGCCCCTTGTTGACAGTCACAGCAGTGTGACCAGCCCTGAATGAAACATGGAGGCCGTATTCCTCTCTCACCCATAGGGGAGTTCTGCCAGGGAAGGGCTGAGATACATTGGCACAGGATGTCATGGGGAACACCATACCACACTGCTGATGCTCTTTAGATAAACAGGGAACTTTTGTCTCCAGGGCCATCACTCTAGCATCATTTATGAGAACTAAATCTACTTAAATAGCTAAAACCACTAAACAGACATTGGGTCAAACTCCCTTCCAATACATCCCTAAGGAAGCCATTGGGGTGTATAAGGAAGGCCAGAATTTGGCCTTACAGACATAGCACATCTAAGAACTGTATCAGTCGTATTGCTACTGCCGAGTTTTCAGAGCAGTGGAAAGGGATGGATTTAGCCATATAGATTTATGCACACGGCTGAGCCTCCACACACCTTGTTATCCCTCCTTCACGCGTAGCTATACAGAAAGCACTTTGTTACAACTGTGAGACATCCGGGAGTACAAATAAAGTAGATAATGTAAAACCAGGAGTCAGTGAATCAGTGCATCACTGGTCCATCTAGTTCAATACCAAGGCTCCGGCAGTGGTCAGGACCCAGTGTTTTAAAACAAGGTTGCTGCTCCACCCCACTATATAGATACCTGGCCAATTACACAATGCTGGGGATAAAGAAGAGGAAATCTTTCCCTTACCCCTGAAGTGATCAGCTTAATCCAGAAACATGAGATCTGCCTAGCTGATATAACTGACTAGCTTATGTAAGTGCAATACTAAATCTGATTCAGCCCTTTTTAAAATCCACCCACAGTGCCCCAATGAGACTGCTAAAGCTGGTGAGGAGACATCATCTGGGCATCACTGGCCGATGTCGCCCAGGTCATGCTCAGAACCGCTGAAGACAGAGCCAGGCTTGATTCTCCTCTTACATCAGTGTCACCCTGGCATCATTCCATTGAGGTCAATGGAGTTACTCCCGATTTACACCAGTGTGCATGGGATCAGAATCAGGTCCTTTGGGCTTCCTGACCTTGGGCCATGGCCTTTGTTTGAAAGTGAGACAATGTTGCCATTAGCAGCATTCACTTGGAAAGGAGGCATTCACCTCCTCCTGCGTACCTGCCTCTTAAAGCCTACTGGATACCCAAAGGCAGGCATCAATATCAAATGCATTTGTGACTCCAAATGCTTCAGATCCACCGGTCCGGATTCTGGCCTGAAAAACACAGTACTATGAGGAGGAAGAGCAGAACAGCTCAATTAACCCATGAACTAACCTCCCTTTCCTCTCTGGAGATGGGGATTGACAAGCAGGGGTCCTATTCTCCTGCCGCAGGATATGAGCAAATACCACTGATGGCAATTATGATGATGATGATTTGTATTACAATAGCACCTAGAGCTTCCAACCAAGACCAGGGTTTCGTTGTGCTAGACGCAGTACAGAGACATTGTAAAAGACAGCCCCTGCACTGAAGACTCTACAGCAGGGGTTGGCAACCTTTCAGAAGTGGTGTGCCGAGTCTTCATTTATTCACTCTAATTTAAGGTTTCACGTGCCGGTAATACATTTTAACGTTTTTAGAAGGTCTCTTTCTATAAGTCTATAATATATAACTAAACTATTGTTGTATGTAAAATAAATAAGGTTTTTAAAATGTTTAAGAAGCTTCATTTAAAATTAAAATGCAGAGCTCTCCTGACCGGTGGCCAGGACCCAGGCAATGTGAGTGCCACTGAAAATCAGCTCGTTTGGCACGCGTGCCATAGGTTGCCTACCCCTGCTCTACAGTCTAAATAGAGAAGACAAAGGTTAGAAGAATGGAAATATTAGAATTCCTATTTTACAAATGGGGAAACTGAGGCAGAGAGCAGTGACGTGAATTACCTAAAGTCACACAGGGAGAAGAGGAGGTACTTGAACCCAGATCTCCTGAGTCTCAGCACAAGAGTCATTTGTATCCTGCCCGGAGAGATCGGGGACCCAAGCTTAGCTAGGAGTGAAAGGCTATGTCTACACTACACCGCTTTTAGCGACAGGGCTGTGTCACCGCAGCCGTGCCGCTAAAAGTCGCGTAGTGTAGCCGCTGTTTATCGGCTCTCCTGCCGACAAAAAATGTCTACCCCCAACGAGCGGCGTTTCCATTGTCAGCTGCTGACAACGCGCTGTTCACACTAGCATGGCAAAACTTTTGTCTTCCCGAGGGTGGTGGTGGGGGGTTAACACTTCTGAAAGACAAACGTCTTTTCGTTCAGTTGCCAGCGTAGACATAGCGAAAATTAGTGCGCTGGGTTTAAATACTGCAGTCAAACACATGACGCAAAGCCACCCCATCAGTCACTGCCTGACAGCTGCCATTGCAGGACTCTGGTGAGAAATTAGAATTATGCTCCAGGTTAAGAAATGAGATGCAGCTGCAGAGGTGGATGGGGCACAGGGCCGGGGAGCAGGGTTTGAGCTGCAGGTCAGGACTGTTTTAGATACTTTGGCAGAGCTGGGCGGATGCAGGTTGTACAGCTCCTATTCACTCTATACATCACCTCCAGTCAGCGCTATTAGCCCTTTACTTCCATGAGTTCTAAAGTGGCAATGTCCTTTTACTTAGCTTTCCTGCTGTGCTAAGACACAGCGCGTCTGGTGGTGTGAACCGTAGTTAAAAAATTATGCTTCACGATTCACAGTAAAGTGGATGCAGCTGCCAGGCCATGTCAAAGGTAGAAAAGCAACATGATGTGTTGATTGCCCATGATTGCTTGTATTTTTAACTCCCCAGTGCATCAAAAGGAGGAATTGGAGAACATGCGCGTGTGTGTGTTTGTGTGTGCACGCATGTCAACTTACACATGTGCATTAATGACTGTGGTGGAGCATTCTCAATGTTCACATTGGTGGTTGTGACCCAAGAGCCCCTGGGTGCCAACTGGCAGAGGAAACAGGGTGCATAAGGTTGTACAAGGATCCCAGGGTCAGAGATTGGCATAATAGTCCACTGACGGGTGGTATGGGAGGTCTCTGCTGAGAGTCAGTTTCCCACTCGTCATAATCATTGCAAAATGTATGTACGGATCATGTTTAAGGAGTTATGTACCTATATTGAAAATGATGTACTTCAAGCCTGGGGGTTACGGCAGCTCACTAGGAGGTGACGTGCCTTGGACATGTTCCTGTCAGGCAGGAAGTAACTGACACCAATCTCCCTGTCTGGCCACTTGTGTATCGTACACTTATTTGCATACTGAGCCAGGTGCAAATTGAGAGATTGTCCAATCGACAAGAAAGGAATTCCACTGGAAGAAACAAACAGCGGGGGGAGGGGTTACCTGTTTATGAAACAGACAACGGATAGGTCTTGGCGTGCAAAGCGACACACGGAATCCTTCACCTAGGAGGCAAACTGACCATATTCATGTCTCATGAAAGAAGGCTCACAGCCAGCCTGACTGTAAAGCACTGCAGGGAGTTTGGGGGAGCAATTCTCTACTCGACAGGAGAGTATCTGGTTAATTAAATCTAGGCTCTAGAGTGCGTGTTATGATTTGATTTTGTAACCGTTTGTTTCCAAGGCTTCTACTTGCTACAATTTGAATCTCCGCGCTTGGTTAAATCATTTCATACTTGCTGTCACTATAAACTAATCTACGTGCCGCCATTGAAGCGGAGCAGCGATCTAATGTGGAACTGGTAAGCTGGGCTGTCCTCTTTCTTTGGAAGCAGCGGATTAATTAATACTGCAAGTGTCCAGAGGACCAGGGCCTGGACAGTCCAGGGAGATGCTCGGAGGGCTCAGGGGTCGGACTGTGACAGCAGGGCCTGCAAGGCCAAGAAGGGAGGCTTGGGTTTGCCATGACCAGTGCTGTTGGGGAGCAGACCCACAACAGGCACAGATACACTACGGGCAGGTGGTAGCAAGGTGCCACCCAGCCCTGAGTACCCCCGGGAAGCATCACAGAAGTACAATATTCAGTAGGTTTACGAATACACAGAGAATAACCCATAAAACAACCCGACAGTCAGAGTTCTAAGCGAAGAGTGAGGTCTAGTGGTTAAAGCAGAAGACTGGGAATTGGGATTCCAGGGTTTCATCCCCAGCACTGACTGTGTGTGTATCCTTGGGCAAGTCACTTCACTGCTCCATGCCTCAATTTCCCCCTTTGTACACGTGGCACTGACCCTGTGTCTCCGGGGGATAGAGGGGCTTCATTCATTAGTGTCTGTAAAATGCTTCGGGATGCTGGGACAGAAGGGGCTAGCAACATGCAGCGTATTATTGTTATGAATAATAACTCCTCGTCCCTCAGCCCATTCTGGGAGCCAATCCCTCCCCCTTGCTAAGCAGGAGCTTGGAAGCCTCACCCAGGAAACAAACATCTAAATAGTTATGACTTTGTGTTTATTTAGCCTCTTTCACCCACAGACCTCAAAGATTTTTACAAACATTAATCACTTACGCCTTACAGTGTCTCTGAGGCACGGTGAGGTTAAGTAACTGGTCCCATGCAAGTTCCATGATGGCCATTTTACACATGGGGAAACTGAGGCACAGAGGAGTTAAGTAACTTGCCCAAGGCCACACAGCAAATCAGGCAGAACCCCACAAAGATCCTATGAATCCTGACTCCTGCTCTCCTGGTGCCATTCCATCACTACAATTCCAGGAACATTATCAGGAACCAAGGATTAAGGGCACAGGTGCATAGAGAGAGAAATACACAGGAAGAAAAACTGAGCAACCCCTCCTGTGGCTAGTCCCCTACTGCATTTTAGTCTATCTGTTCAGAACCATCGCAGATGCCTGAAGTCCCAGTGTCCATCTCAAGGCATCCTCTTACCTTTTCCAGACAGGTGCCTCCATGTCACCGTAGGCTCTGGTCTCCCAAAGGCCAGGCACATGAGAGTTACGCTGCTACCTTCGTTCACCGTGATGTCTGAGGAGATGTTTATAATCTGGGGAGGAACTAGAAGAAAAGAGAGAGAGAGAGCGAATGAGGAGAAATTCACGAGAGCTGTGTCTGATCCAAGGCTCTGCTGTGCACATACAAACGGCGGCATCCTTAATGCTTGGCAATCTCATGCCTTCCACTCTGGTACGGCACATCACAAGTGGCTCAGGGCTGAATTATGCAGGCTCAGAGAGTTTGGAGTAAACCACATTCCTAGTGCTTCCCCTACTACACTTGGGAAGTCTCTACTGAAGTGTCAATGCAATACCAGCTGTTCAAAGGCCTCCTCGTGAATGCTGCCCCCACTCAGGAGCTGCAGCCTCATTCCACAGTCCAAGGCTTGTTTAAAAGCACTGACATATCCCACCATCCAGAAGATGAATCCACCTACTTTCCAAGTACCCCTTGTTTCTAAAAGAGACGTGCCGGACGCTGCAGGAGCTTGGCCATTTGCATCCACATGGTTTACACATCCCACAGTTTGAAATACCTTCTCTTCTTGCAAAGTTTTAATAGCACAGAGCAGTCAACTTACAACAACAGAAACATGCCACTGCTACCAAACATTCCTCAGTAGAGCATCGAGGGATTGGCGCAAGCAAATGAAACCTGTCTGGGCTCATCACGTAAAGCACATTTTATAGTGATCAGAGATGAACCCAAAACAAACCTCCTGATCTCATCACCGTAGAACGAGATTTCACAGCTTGGCCCAGGGATCTCTCACTGGCAGAATATAACCCCTGGATGCTTTTAGGGCCTGACCTAAAGCCCATTGAAGTCAGTGGGATTTCTATTGACTGGATCAGGCCCTTACAGTGCTGGCTACAGTTACTGCCTTCGGGTGATACATGGGACCCACAAGTGCTCTGGGTGCTTTGCAGACAGGTGGGAAAACAGGATTGCGCCCTGCAAGATTTACAGTCTGCAGATGGTGTTTTAAGAAAGGAGAAAGAGATGGAATGGAAGACAAGATTTTCCCTGCCCCGCCCCCCCCATTTTCCTAATTATGATTTGGGTTGTTGTTGTTTTTTTAAAATGCTCAGCCCATTTGCTCTAGGGTGCTGTTCTTGCTGCTTATGAGAGATGTCTGTTTGCTGTTGGGTTTGTAACCCAGGTCTGTAGGCTTTTTAAATTTACTGACTTGCTTTTTAAATCCTTGTCCATGTATAGGCGGTTACTGATGTGGCTCTGTCCATGCACAGAGTGGGAAGGGATGTTCCCCCCCCCCAAACCACACCCTGCTGATTTGATTTGGGACACAGTCCAGGACCTCAGCCACCTGCTACCCTCCCTGCCATAGAATGAGTGATTGGGAGTAGCACAATTCCCTGCCCTACCCACCTGAAAATGGAAAGCCTGAGATGGTCTTTTCAGATTACCCTCTCCCCTCCCAGAGCCCCCATCCTCCTCCCCCTCGCTCAGCTACTCACAGCGAAAGAGCACTCAAATCCCTTTCAGCTGTTACCGCTAAAACAGCCATGTGACTCCATTCTTGCCCTGGGAATTCAGACCCTGTCTGCTTTGCAGCCTGCCTGCTCCTGGATTCAGTGCCACACCCCTGGGCTGGGAGACCAGGGCTGCAGCACCACCACAAATCCTAAGGTTGTGGAGACCATCCCAGAGCCCAGGCCTAAGGTCATGCAGGGATCATCCCCATCCCTTCATGATTTGAGCCCATCAAAGCCATTCCTTTATTCCTCGCTGCCTGGCGCTCTAAGAGGCTTGCAATGATGTTATACACCTAATGGCAAACTCATGTCTCACCCAGCAAACACAGCAGCCAGGCACCCACACTGCAAAGCTCTCCTGCCTCTAGACCTGCCTCTCTCATCAGCAAGCCTAATTTCTGTTTCCCATGCCTCTTAAAGAAACAACGTCCAAAACATCATCCCAGAGAGGCCCAATGCTGAGCCCTCTTGATTTAAGGGAGGGGGTGTGTGTCAATTCTTACTACACTGGCTCTGTAGCTCAAGCAGTAGCAGCTTATGCTTTAAGCTCTAGAGGTCCCTGGTTCAATCCCCTCTATGGGAGTTATCAAAGAAATTGCTGCAGAAAATGAGGCTTAATGTTTGTGGAGTGAAAGAAATTTTGAAGGGTAGAATTTCTCAATGTGGGGGTTAGTGAAGCTGCTGAGAGAGGGGTCATGACCTCCCTGCCCTTTCCATATTGCTGGGGAGGGGGTGCTCCCAGCTAGGCCCTGGTTAGATGGGAGGGAAGTCCTTAAGTAGACAAGGCTTCGTGGTAGTAACTGGTTCAGTTCTGACCTGCTAGCTCTAGGGGAAAAGCTGCTATCTACGTGTGGAGTCCGGAGTGCCTAGACATTTTGGAGAGGTTATTAATTACGTATCAATCCAAATAAACAAACAAGAGATTGGCCAGAAAAGGAACCAGGGAGCTGGAGTGGGCACTGAATTCAGCTTCCAGCTCAGCCATAGACGCCCTGACTGACCCTGGGCACGTCACTCGGGCCAAACTTTTCAGAAGGGACCCCTGATGTTTTATGCCCAAACCCGAAAGGGCCCAAAGGTGCTAAGAACCCACAGCTCCAAGGACCAGCCTGCGAGAGCTGGAAGACCTCCGCATACCCCTGGCTGAGAACCACTGCATGTGAAAATTAGGCCCTAATTTGGGCAGCCAAAGATGGAGGCCTCCAGACCTAAAGGCCACTGGGGCCTTAATCCTGTTTTGTGAATCCCAAATGTTCAAAAAGGCAAGAGTTGTACAGATGAGGAAGCTGAAGCATTATTTTGAGAGAGAGAGAGAGAGAGAGAGAGAGTGTGTGTGTGTGGGGAGGGGGGGAAGGGGGTTCTGAGCCTTTCGGGTGCCCACATTTCAAGCTTTTCTTTACACCCACGAAGACTAGGTTTTCTGTTTGAGATTCCCCACCATAATCCCTTGGCTCCAGGAGCTGGGGCTGTAAGTAAAACACCAAATAGGCTGAGACTCGGTAACACTTCAAGGGATGGCAACGCTCTCTCTCTCTGGGCCTCAGTCTGTCCTTATGGCTCTGCCCACAGGGAGTTGGTGAGGATAACTTCCTTTACGTTTGTGGGCCCCTCAGACACTACAGCAATGAAGGCAAGCACCTAGCTAACCAGGCAGGTTATTCAAAATGTTCATTTAAGAAAGCTTCATTCTGTGGTGCTGCAAAAGCAGTGGGTGGTTGGAGGGAAGATCTCCCGCCATGCGGAGGCTCAATTCTGACTCTCCCCTCTCAACTGCTGGGAGCAGGAAGAATTAAAAGCTGTTCACGATGGCCTGAAATCACCCGGAGAAAGATCTTTCGTTTTCACTCCCCACTCTGCTGCTGGCGATATAAAGCCTGGCAGATTTAAAGGATGGCTGACATCTCATGGCAAGCTGAAAAACATCCGATGAGGAAATTATTCAGCCCCCTCCATCCTAAATATTCTGTATTTCTCTCCGCTGGCTCTTTATTACAAAGGACACTGGCGTGAAAACATGTTCTTCAAGGATTCATCTGTGTCTCTGCTGTTTATTCCCCACCTGAAATCATAAGCTCCTGTTTGCGCCTTCACAGCTGGTTGCTATGGAAGTGATTATGTCCTTGGTATCTTTCGCTCCCACCATAAAGCAGGGAAGGAAGACGCTAGTTCAAGGAGAGGATGGATGGTCTCTGCCAGGACAGGACTGGAGTCCATTAAAGGCACTGTATAAGGAGCGTGGCATGACTGAATAGTTTTGTGGTTTATATTTAAATGAAGAAGATTATCCAGGATTACACGGCCATACATGGAATATAAACTTCCATTTAAGCACAGGTAACTGATCCATCCTGCACGGAGGAGGCGATGTGTAAGCGCCACAATCTAGCCCTCGCATGGTATGTTCTTTCGGGCAGGGACTGTCTCTTGAATATGTACCGCTCCTAGCACAGTGGGGGCCCTGAGCTTGGTTACACCTAACTCCTAGGAAAGCTAGACTCCTTTGAGGTTGCGAGTCTGCCGAGAGGTCTGCATTATGCAGTGCACAGCTAAATCCCCGCCCTTGGGCAGCAGCACCCAGAACCCTGCTGCTTTATATCATGTCATGTCAGCTCAGATCCTGTTATATTTATGATTGCGTCTCGCCCCTGTGTTGTATTTTGTGGAGAGAGATGATAGGGAATGAGAACAAATGATTATGAATTACAGGGATATAAATACATGCCATGATGCTGATGACATCACAAACTACTCGCGCTTTGCTCTGGTGGTTTATAATGATCGTTTCCAGAGCATCTCCTGGCATGTTTATTTATAGCCTTATTCACAGTTTCCCTAGTCTTAATGTGCACAAGGCATAGAGTCTATTACACACTGACGAACAAGAGGTTACTTCTTGCCCATCCTTCCCCTGGCATCTCCTTTGGCTCTCAGCCCAGTGTCTGTTGGGCAAGGTACTGGCTTGATGGCTCCAGAGACTGGAAATCCTCTCCCCCCACATCCTCCCACCCTAACGTGAGTCTCTCTGGTCTGCTCCCATTTTAGCCTCTGCTGAGCCTGTTGGCCAGTGCCCGTCACAGTGGTGCACACTCAGAAATGGGCCGAGGATGGCAAATTAATTTCATACAGAGCAGGCACTTCTGGCCATTAACCTGGGCTGGATCTGAACCACTGACCTAGAGTTGAAAGCCCCTGTTACCATCTAAGGCCTGGCCCCACCACCTCACTCCTATCCTATTAGCACCTGCTTGTTCGACTGTCTCACTAACTCCCCCTTGCCCCTTTGCTTTAGTACCAGCTCCTCCTTCTCTTTCTTCAGTCTTGACCCTCTCTTTCCTGCTGCTACTTCTTTCTCTCTCCTTCCCCTACCCTATTATCCCTCTGCGATTCCTTCCAGCTCGTGTGTCCTGCATCCTCCTTGCTCCTCTGCCTTCTCTTCACCCCATCATCATCCCTCTCCCCCCACCCCCAGCTCCTATTCTGCAGGCTGGAATGGCGATTTCTTGCCACCAGCAGACAGGTGTGAGCGGAGCTGGGGTGGCAGGGATGTGAGAATCCCAATCAAGGCTAGAGGCACTGAGCCATTCCCTAGTTACCAAAGGCCAGCAGCGTTAGTCATAGGACCAGTTGGGAAATATCTAATGGGGGGAAGGGGAGCAGAAGGAGAGAATTATTTTTGGCCTGTAATTTATAGGAGAAAGGCGTGGGCGCCCAAATCTCCGTGTGGGATGAAATCAGAGCAGAAAGTAGGCATGCTTATTCTATGAGTCACTGGGGTAGCCCAATCATGCAGGGGTATGGGGCTGAAGCCAGCGTGGGTGGGTAATAAAAGGGCAACATCTGCCCTAGAATGGATAGTTTGGGTCTGCAATCACAGGAAGATCTCTGAAGTAGAAAATAAAAAGGCCGAGATAATAGTTACAGGTGGAAGCTGTGTCCTCATGTCGCATGGCTAAAGCAGGCTGCATGGGCACGTGGTGAAACTTCCTTCCCACTTAGAATACGCCGAAAGAGCGAATGCCTTTCAGACCTAGACTACAGGTATGTAGAGAAGCCCCCTGCAGAGCTAGACTCCCCCGACCGGCCCTGGAGGCCTGATGGCCAAACGTAGAGCTCCCTATGTGAGTGTGACTTTCAGGAACAGCTTCTGATTTTGCACCCATAAATCAAGATATCTAAATGCTACCAGTTATGCCTGCAAGATCAAAGGCTGGGGCCAGCTGCTGTGAAATGCCAGATACAGGGAGGGGGGTCAAGTCCACATTTTCCAGCTCTGTGCAAAAAAAAAAAGGGCTGAAAATTGCTGATAAAAACATGATAACTGAGTCTCATTACAGCTAAAGACAAGTCTCATATTTTAGCATTTTTATTAAAGCTTTTTAAATTACTGAGTGTCTGGTATATTCAATACCAGCCTAAGTGATTTATATTAGTCTATCCCCAGATACTCCATCTAATAAATAACTTGGCAATCTCCTAACCCATAAATATCCCTGGCCCTGGCAAAAAGCAATTAAAGCATGTTAAAAAATGCTGCTTCCCAGCACTCCAGACTGCAATGTCATTGGATGCTTCACCTGGAATATTTCACACCACTTACTCGGGCAAAAAAGAAAAACAAACCACACATACACACATAACCCCACCCTTGCCAAGCTCCCCCCATCCAAAATTTATGCTTTTGCTCCAATTTAAAAACAAGCTACATACAAAACAATTTTGTAATGTTTAAACATGTCACAATGATGCAGAGATGTTACCGAGGAAAACATTATTTCCAGCAACAAGTGTTTCTTAGCCGCCTGAGACAGCTTAGGCTGCTAAAATATAGTTAAAAACCACTTCGGGAAGCAGTTGAGCCAAAAAACGTGCTTAAAATGCTATGGCATTAAGCACCAAGACAGCAGACTAAAATGTTATTAAAGGTTCCTGCCTCGCCAGCCCAGAATATATTTCAGGTTATTAAAGTTCAGGCGTATGCCAGGTAAAAGTCACCCTTATTTATGAGGGGAACTTGGAGTTCAGCATTATATGCTTTAGTGGCACTACCTCTAGGAAAGTCCCTGATTCTTCCCTGCTTTCACCAGGACGATGAATGGGAACCTCTTGTGTACTCTGGATACTATGGCTTTTCCAAACAGAAGTTCACTGTTATGCATGGAGGGTTTCACTGCAAAACTTAATTGAATTCCAAGAATCTAGTCCAGGTGAACTATTGTGGGACTTACCTTAGAATCACAGAATCTCAGGGTTGGAAGGGACCTTAGGAGGTCATGTAGTCCAACCCCCTGCTCAAAACAGGACCAATCCCCAGGTTGTTGTTTTTTTGCCCCAGATCCCTAAATGGCTCCCTCAAGGATTGAACTCACAACCCTGGATTTAACAGTCCAATGCTCAAACCATTGAGCTATCCCTCCCCACAATGTTAGATATTTGTCATAAGACCATGGTAAAGTCTCCCAGGAAGACATGCTTTCTTCTAATACCGATTAAGGAACCTGAGTAGACACGCAGGGTACAGCTACACAGCAATGAAAGACATGCAGCACCGCAACTGAATCCGGGTCAGCCGACTTGGGCCAGCAGGGCTAAAAAAAGAAGTGGAGACACGCAGGCTTGACTGGATCCCAGGCTCTGATACCCAGCCCGAGCCTGAATGTCTACACTCTAGTTTTAGCCCCGCAGCCTGAGCCCAGCTGACTGCCATGGGTTTTTTATTGCTGTGTAGAAGTACACGTAAGGGGTACAGACCCAAGGCCGGGGGGCTTGCGTGAGGGCTCTAAGATAGCTGTGTGGACAGTGCTTTGAAGGTGCTGCACAGGCTCTGAAGCCTAGGAAGGGGGGTGGGGGTGGCAGACTCTAAGCAAAACATCTTTAGCCCAGATTCTCAAAGGTATGTAGGCGCCTGACTCCCACCGATTTCAATGCTGGGACGCTGAGCCACTGTCCTTAAAACTAAGTTCACTTCCTGTTTTTTCCAGAAGAGTTTTGGTCTAGAGCAGTGGTGGGCAAGCTGTGGCCCGCGGGCTGCATGGGGCCCAGCAGGGTAATCTGATTGCGGGCCGTGAGACATTTCATAGTACCTGAGGTCCTCCCAGAGTGCACTACATCTGTTGTGTGTTCGTTCTCTCATCCTTATCCTGGGGGAGATGTGTGTGAAGGGGAGCGTTTAGTTGTGGATTTTTTTGTATGATACACACAGACACACACACATAAAAGATGTCTTGCACTTGGAGCGAAAAGTGGTGAGGTTTGTGATGGGCTTTAGTGCTTGGGGGAGATCATTCCACAGGCTTGGGCTGGCCCCCGAGAAAGCCGTCTCCTGTACAGACAAACTTTACCCTTACAACCGATAGTTCCATTGTGCCAGAGGAGCAAAGCGGTCGAACGCGCTCTTCATCGTTGAGCTTTAGTGGCTCTTTTAGATACTCTGGGCCCGAGCCATGGAGCGCCATGCAGATAACAATCGAGACCTTGTACTTGATTCAATATTCTACGGGAGACCAGTATAAGGAGTGGCGGGCAGGTCTGATGTGCTGGCGGTAGCCTGGGTTGCTGAGGCGATGCGCTGCAGTGTACTGTATCTTTTGGCTGGTGTGGCTGGCTCTGGGGAGTGCCTGAGCAGTGGTCCTGGGGGTGCCCTGGAGACCGCCTCAGCAGCAGCGGTCCTGGGGTGGCTGGAGCAGGGGCCCCAGGGACGTCCAGAGAGTGGTCCCAGGAGCAGCAGCTGGGGGGCCCCAGAAGTAGAGATTCAGTCATGGGTATTTTTTGTAAATTTTTTATTTATTGCCCGTGACCTCTCCGTGACTTTTGTCAAAAATAGCTGCGACTAAATCTTAGCCTTAGTCATCCGTGGTGAAAGACAGGTAGAGTTGTGTCAACTGCCTGTTGCTGGCACTGGATTCCACATCATCCAGCCAGTTCACCTGGTGGCTGCATGTGGATGTTGAATAGAACTGGCGAGTCATTCACGGCTCTGCCATGGGAGAGGATTATATCCCCTTCTCCTTGCAGATTTCACCAGTGTGCAAGCCCAGCTGCTCAGGCTGTGTGCTATGGAGAGAATAGGCCCCTCTTTGCATCTCCCTCTGCTCCTCTTCCCAGCTCCAGCCAGGCTTCCGCCTGGCAGCAAAGCAAGAAAGAGACTAGTTCCATTTTTGCTTGGATTGCTAGCAAGGCCTTGGAAGGGACTATAGGGCACTTGCCTATAACAGAAACCTCCTCCCACCCAACCTTTCTTTTTTCCCCCCACTTGGTTTCTGATTAAACTTTTTACGATGTTGCCAGTTCCTTAAGAAGAACAAACTGCTCTGAAATGACCCCAGTAGAAAAGCAATCTAACAGCTTTTGCTCTGCAGGGATTTGCCAGTGTACTCCCTGCTGCAGATGTTTGAGCAAATAGGACTTTGCCCAGGCAAGTGATTTATGATTTAAAACCCATGGGGGGAAAAAGGGCCAAAGATTAATGCCCCTCAAATGCCAAATGCTAACCAAATTTCCATTCCCAGTGTTCCAAGACAAACAGCTGCTCCACACCCATCTAGCTCTGTTTATAGAGTTTATTCTTTTTTAATTATTGTGATAGTCCCTCTTGGTGCAAATCTCCTCTGAACAATCTCCAACACAATCCATATTTTTTCTCTCTCTCTCTCTTTTTTTTTTAATTTGCAAATAAATTAATTGATGGTGGCCCGATCCCAGACAGCAGGTGACAAATGTAGTCTGCTAAATGGGGACTTGCCAATGCAATCTCACAGGGAATCTGGAATGTATCAGGATGCACAAGTAATTCCAGGCTCTCTCTGTAACCTGCAGACTGGGGATGCATTCCCTAGAAAGGTGAGCAGGTAGTCATCGGTGCAGGACAGAAGGATTGTTTGCACCGATTCAGTTGCCCCAGAAGTGGAATGCATCTAAAATGGCACTACACTGATGGAACTCCCTCTGATAGACTTCTGCCTTGGATGCAAACCAGGATCCCTTGCGTCGATGGGTACCCAGAGAATCATCAGTGGAAGAAAATGTGCATACGAACACAGGGCAGTTCCCACTGACAGAAGGGCAGTGCCACTGGTGGAAGACAGGGCCTAAGGCTTTACCTAGAGCAGGGGTCTCAAACTCAAATGACCTCGAGGGCCACATGAGGACTAGTACATTGGGCCGAGGGCCGCATTTACTGACACACCCCCCCGCCGCCCTCGGCCCCGCCCCCACCCCACCCCTTCCATGAGGCCCCGCCCCTGCCCCACCTCTTCCCACCCCTTCCCTGCCCCCATTCCAACCCCTTCCCCGAAATCCCCACCCCAACTCTGCCCCCTCCCTGCCAGGGGGCACAGGAGGGGGTGTGGGGTGCGGTGGGGGCTCAGCGCAGGGGGTCGGGGTGCAGCAGGGGACTCAGCGCAGGGGGTCGGGGTACAGCAGGGGGCTCAGGGTAAGGGGTTGGGGTGCAGGGTGCAGCGGGGGCTCAGGGCAGGGTGTCGGGATGTGGGGTGTGGCGGGGGCTCAGGGCAGGGTATCGGGATGTGGGGTGGGGCTGGGGCTCAACGCAGGGGGTCGGGGTGCAGGAGGAGTGAGGGGGGCGGNCAGGTAAACGGGGGGGGGAGGGGGGGGGGCCAGGAGGAGCTCGCGGGCCGCATGCGATAGCCCTGCGGGCCGCGTGTTTGAGACCCCTGACCTAGAGTGAAGTATTCTCTAACAAACTTTCGATAGCTTGCCTACGCCTGGCACAAAAGATGCAGACAAGCTACGAAGAGATGGGCCAACAGTTTCTTCAGTGTGGCTCAGTCAATACAGGGTCTAGTCTCCTACGGGCACATGTTCTTATATACCACAGGGCTAGGAGGGTGCTGGACCTTTAGAAGAATCGTCTGGTGAGAAAGGTGTTAAATTCATAGATTCTAAGGCCGGAGGGGATGACTGTGGTCACCTATTCTGACCTCCTGTATAACACAAGCCAGAAATCTTCCCCAAAATAATTCCTAGAACAGATCTACTACAAATGCTCTAGGAATTATTTCAGGGAAGTTCTACGGACTGTGCTATATAGCGCTCTACACTTTCTACCATCCAGTTGGCTGGGAGACTCCCTCAAATACACAACACATTGAGGTCCCTTGTGCCCAGGGAGCAGCGAAAGATCCTCTGGCACTTTTTAAAAAAGAGTAAAAGGCATGAAACCCAAGCTACTGTTCCCCTTCTCTATGAAATGGGTGGCAGTTAGAAATGGATGGAACCGTTCTGGAAGGCGACAGCTTGCTTGAACTTCAGCCCTTTCTCCATGCCAAGCTGAAACGAGCTATTTTTAAGACTTGAGCTGGGTTTAGTTAAGGACATACTCACGGCTCCCAGCACCAAACTGGGCCCCAGCTCCGCCCTCACACTGACCCCAGCCAGTGTCCTCTCCCCTGACAGTCAGATCCCTGAAACTGGCCTCATACAGCCTCCAGATCTACCGTCAGGACCATACCCCTAAAGCTTTCCGCAGGGCTTTGGCTAACACAAGGACTGCGGCTCCCTCCCTATTGTGCAGGGGAGGCTGTGTGGTCTAGTGAATAGAGCACTACACTGAGATTCAGGAGACTGGGGCTCTATTCCCTACTCTGCTACTGGCTTGCTGGGTGACCTTGGGCAAATCACTTCACCACTCTGTGCCTCAATTTCCCCATCTGTAAAATGGGGCTAATGATGCTGACCTCCTGTGTCAAGCACTTTGAAATCTACTGGGTATTATCATCACTGGGGGTGATTCTCTGAACAAAGTCCTTTGGATTCTAAGTAGGCTTGGCTCAAGACCTACGCTCTGTAGTCGAACACTACTAAATATAGGGGGATATTAGAAATCCAGATCTGAATTTTTCAGCCTTCCTTCTTTCTGACCTATGCTGTTATATAAGGTGCCTCCCAGCAATATCTAAGCAGAGATCAGCATAAAGGAGCACAAAAGCCCAGCAAAGAAACCAATGTTTTGAGACAGAACCGGGTGCTAACACAATTGTAACATTGTTTATAGTCTAACTGTGTTCCAACCATGTGCCCATCATACTAAAGGATACCGAGGGACTGAGTAATTGATATCATGATTTGGGCTAGTCTCATAAAAATCCCTATCCATGCTGGATAAGGAAACCCAGCAAGAGCCATGCTAGTAATGATTATGGTGGGCAATGGTTCTTCTTAGCAGGGTTCCTGTCTTAGGCTCTATTTGCACTAGCATTTTTCATCCAAGTTTGCACAGCTTCACGACCACCACATTAGTACCAATGGGGTTGCTAATGTAGCCTGGCTGGCAATGACTTGCCTATATTAGCTGCACCAGTGGTAGTGCCATGGTGATAGACTTGAAGAAACATTCTAATGCAGACAGTGCTCTTATGTGGGCAAATCCTAACCCTCTGGGATGTCTGACTAGTTCTGCTATCCAAGGCTCTGCACATGCTATTGCTCAGTGCATCGTGAATGTCACGTTTGCTTACAGTTTCACTTGCATTATTCTACTAAAGCACTCAGCATTTTCTTGATTAAGAGAGGGGCTGTGTAAATCCACATTACATCTATTCTAATCTGCTGTGGTACCTGGAAGAGAACAAATAATGGAGTGATTCGGGAGCCCACTGAGCGGCAGAGCTCTCTGAGTATTTTGGAAATGAAGCTGAGGCAGGTGAAAGGTACCAGGCTGACATCCCTGGAGAGCAATGTTCTCCCTTCGTTCATAGGACAGGCACCGAAAAAACAAAACAACTTGTTCCTTAGTCTTGACTCAGAGCTTAGTTCAACTTCCATGACCAATAAATATGCTCTATTGAGACAGAGAGCAAAAGTACCAATGGATATTTAAAATACTACTTAGCATTTATCCTCCGTGGAGCTCAAAGCACCGTGCAAAGGTGGGGAAGTTAATACTATTTCCCCCAGTGTACAGATGTGGAAAGTGTGGGACAGAGAAGTGAAGCCGTTTGGGCAAGGTCACATATACTGAGCCAGTGACAGAACCGGAACACAAGCCAGATCACTGGTTCCCAGTCCAGTGCCCTATTTATGTAGATATATTCATATACAGCCACCATCACCATAGTATGCAAACGCTTCACAAACATGCATGCTCACCATACCCTTGGGAGCGAGGCCAAGTGCTAGTCTCCCCATTTTACGGATGAAGAGCTGAGGTGCAGAGACTTGCCAAAGGCCACATTGGAAGACTGTGATGGAGATGGGAACAGAACACAAATCTCTCCAGTCCCAGTTGAGTGTCTTAACCACAACACCATTCCATTTCTCCTATCTGCGAGGCCAGCCTCTTCCTTCACAATCAGTGCCGACTGCAATCACAGCTGTCAAGATCTGAGTACGTATCCACTAGGATCCGGACTGACGCCCGCCAAGTCATTGCACACATGATAATAAGGAGCTGTCCGACAGTACCAATTTTCAGTCACCACCGCTCTGGCTCCAGATTTGAAAGAAGAACCAAGAGGTGAAAGCCTTCAAAGCAGTCTCGCCAATCCCCTCGAGCCATCCCGTTCCCCTCTGAGCTCATCTCTTCAATAGCTTGTCAGCGCCGAGCTGCAAGGTTGTGGCAAATAACTCATGTTTGAAAAACAAAATGAAAGAAGTCAGGAGGGAGATGGGAAAGTTTTCAGGGTCACGAGACACATTTGTGGGAAGCTTTTAAAGCAGAATTTAAGAGCAACTGAGCTGTTGCCATGGAAATAGGTAAAAGCTAATCCATTATTTGTAACCTTTGGATTCCAACTGCACCCAGCTGGGGGCATTTTGCTTTCTTTTCCCTCTCCCCCCAAAACTCATCTTAGAAATTATTTAAAACCCCAAATTAATAAAAGAAAAGGGAAAACAGGACCTAACTTCTTAATAGAAGAGTCTTTCAGGGGAAGGGAGGGAGGGAGACAGTCTTTAAAATAAGAAAAATATAAAGACTTGGAATAGTATGTGAGATGGAGCGGAACACACCCTATATTAGCTCCTAATTCTACTCTCAGATACGCATCTCTGTGACTGTAGATAGTGGATACTGACCCCATTCTCTCCTGCACCTCACAGTCACTAGCAATGAAAAGCATCTTGAATGTCTCTTGTTACACATGTTAATTCCTTATGCTTAACAATCTGTTCCACCTTGTATTTCGCTGAGAGACTCTGAGACCGGAAGAAGAGCTCTGTGCAAGCTGGAAAGCTTGTCTCCTTCATCCACAGAAGTTGATCCAATGACAGATATTACCTCACCCATCTTGTCTCTCTAATATCCTGAGACCAACAAGGCTACAACACTGCGGATGAACACAGAGGAACACCTCTGCACCTGAATGCACTGCTGCAGAAGGAGCTGTTGTTAAGCTCCCATAGGTTTCACTCTGATCTCTACTTTCCTCTCCAATGGATGGTGCGAGGACCATGTACAACGACCACACTGCCATAACTGGATCAGCATCGGGGTATGGACCTTCAGCGCTAAGAGCATGGGCTTCTGCCACTTGGTGGAACTCCACTACTTCGGAACAGGAGTAGAACCTTATTTTATGTGGAACGGCCACTAGAGAGGGACAAACAACCATATGCTCCCAGTGTGAGCTACTCCCACATCAGGTAGCCAAAGGCTTCCCTTTACCCCTATTCTCCTTTCAACAAGCACAGTTATTTTGGCCGCTACCAACACAATCGCTTCACTGTTCACTTTGGAGCCTCTGTGTCCCCCTTGTGGTACCCCAGGATCGTTGGCAGAGGCGGCATAGGGTCCTTTACCCATTTGCCTGGATCCAAGCCACTAATTAACCATCTTGTACTGGTGGAAGCTGCCTCTGCATCACACATTTGCGTAAGCTGAGTGCTTTGGAAGTGACTGTCAATTCTTGGCCCCCTGCCACAGGGTAGCTCTAATGTGTCTGACAGGTTTTTACAAGGCAGATTTCCCGAAGTGGAGGAACCCATTTGCTCCCCTTCTATTCAGGGATTTTTTTCTCAGCACACTGGCCCGCGACGGTTGCCCAGAAGTGAAATGTGCATCTGTGGTCTCTTGTGGAATTTGTTTTGCACCTTGTCTGCCTTTGCCGTCAGATTTGCTTATGCACGTGCAGCGCCTGTGGATCCTGCGCATGCATGCCTGGTTCGTGTTCGCAAGCCTGTTTCCCTTTGTGTCTCACACTCCCGGACTGCTGCGGCTCGCAGATAGGCAGTTCTGTGTGGACAGACTTCGGCACTGGGAGGGGACGACTGGTGGATCAGCCAATGTATAAAGAGCAGAGTGCATAGGAAAAGCTCCTGCTGCATGTTGGCATGTATGCCGTTGCCCCTTTTCAGCCTTTTAGAATAGTTTGGTGACTGCAGCTCATTTTCCCCAGTCTGCCTACATGCTTCCTTCCTCACTGGTTTTGCACTCATATTCTGCCCTCTGAGGAAACCATGGTTGGATGGATGGATAATTTGTTCTCTCTCTCTTTATCCGGAGGCTGCACAAAATGTTTGCACAACAATCCCCAAGCACAGTCAAGGCAACAACTGAAACCAGCCCAATCATTTCTTTTTGAGAAAGTTTATATGGTGATATACCTATCTCATAGAACTGGAAGGGACCTTGAAAGGTCATTGAGTCCAGTCCCATGTCTTCACAGCAGGCCCAAGTACCATCCCTGACAGATTTTTGCCCCAAATCCCTAAATGGCCCCTCAAGGATTGAACTCACAACGCTGGGTTTAGCAGGCCAATGCTCAAACCACTGAGCTATCCATCCTCTCGTGGTGTGTGGTTCTCACCTTCAAGGTGCTCAATGTGCTGGGCCCAGGCTAACAGTCCACGCAAAGCTCCGTCCGGGAGCTGTGGTGACAGCTCCAATTCCCAGGCACAATGGGATTTTCTATCATAAGCTTACCTGTTCAGGAGACAAGCTTTCCTGAGGGCCAGCCCAAGACTATGGAATGAATTCACCCAGAACTCAGGGTCATCGCAAACTTCCCCACCTTCCACTCCAAGTGCACTTCTCTGGTTTGCGTTCTTTAAGCAGAGTGGGCTTCAAAAGAAAGAAATGAAAACAAAACCCTACTAAAATAAAACACCCCAGTGCACACACAACTCTCCCCCCAGGGAGAGGATGAGAGAACAAACCACATCTGACAGATGTTAGTCATGTCACAATGCACAACTGGAGGCACTCAGATACTACAGTGGTGAGGGGGGCATAAGAACCTATATACAATAGAATAAAATTCTCCAGGCAGAAGGGCTATTCTAGCTCCATCTTAAAGCCAACCCGCACAACAACCTTCCACAGTCTTAATGGTAACTGATTCCACATTTGCAGAACCTTCTAACAAAAAGCTTTTGTCCATAACTTGTATTCATTTGAAGGTATGACAGTTTCAAAGCCTCTGTAGTGTATAAGCTGGGCTTGTTGAATGTAGCGTATTAAACAGTTCACTAGGCTTACAACAGTTCAGAATGTTAAAAATAAAATTGTACCAGCAGTACTGTCGTCTCTGCGCTGGAGCAAAGCAGGCAATTTTTGAATAAAGAAAACAGCCGCATTTGTTGGAGCTAACGAACAATGCCAAATGACACATCCTGCGCATAATATACAAACTGCATCGGGAGAGCTCATTAGACTGCATTATTATCATATGCAGTATTACCATCGGCAAGAACTGGCTTCCCCGCTGATGCATGCCTATTCGCAGCCAAGAGTGCTAAGTCAAACTGCTACTTAATCTATAAAGAAACTGGAGTTTAACATGGTCACTCATATAACCTGCTATAAAAGTCACGTCAGATCCGAATGATCTCCGTATTTATCGTTTTTAGGACAAAATGCAAGATTAATCTCTCTCTCTCTCTCTCTCTCTCTCTCACACACACACACGAGTCTCTCCTACTCCCTGTCTCAGAGAAGAGGAAAGAACACAAGGCAATCTTGTATTTCTCTGAGGTGATCAGATACTATGGGGATGGGTGCATTATAGCATCCAGAGAGCTCAGACAGATATGACAGAATCAAAGGCCTAAATCTTTAAGTCAGTCAAGCTCTTTCTCAAATGATAACATCCAGTGAGATAAAACTGTCAGTGACCGTCTAGTTCAATGACAGCCTAATTCAATCTGAATTCAACACTGTGATTATTACAGTGTGACTATTGCAGTGTGGGCCAAATTCTCCTTTTGGTTATATTCAAACAGGTTGATTAAACATCTTTGGGGCTGGATGGGTTAGGAGATTAATAAAGGGATACAGAGCTTTCCAATGCCAGGTCATACTCCCAGGTTAGACTCCAGCCCAGGTTGGTGGTAAGGAATGTGATTAAAATTTGCTACCATCTGATGGTTGTGTGCAGCGACCTACCAATGTGTGTCATGAACTGGGTGGTCTCACCCCTGCTTCCGGCAGAGAGGTGACAATTTCACCCCCACACCATTCCCAGATGCTTTCCTTGTTGCCAGTCACAACAAAGATTCAACGGAGAAAAAGGTCCCTGGAAACTGAATCGCCATCTTGTCACCTAGACATGGTCTGTTTGGGTTAGGCCTGAGGCACATCAGCAGGGGGCTGTGTGGCGAAACTTGACATGATGTTGCTCTAAATTCATTGTAGAATGGGAGGGGGGCCAGAGGGGAAGCAGGGCAAAACGAGGTAAACTTTTCTTGTGGTGATTTGAGCTAAACTGAAAATGACTCTCTCTGTAGCAGTCTCTTGGGTAAGAATGGTGCTAAACAGGCACTGAGTCAGTGCTGCTAAATCATTTCTTTACAAAAAGAAGGAGGTATGGGAAAACTCCCGCTGCATACAGCAGACACCTGGAGCCTGCCGCCTAGCCTCCCGCGAGAGGGCATCCTCCAGTCATGGAGATTTTCAGGGCCTAAAGAATTCATCTGCACTGCTTCCATTAAGGGTTTCTCCTCGGTACAGTAGCACGCGGGCACAGGCTGTTCCGAGCGAGACGATAGAGTTCTGATAGACTGAGACGCGCTGAAGATGGAGCTGAATCTCAGCAGGCTAATGGGCCCAGCAAGGCAGTAAATTTCACAGCAACTTGACACATTAATATAGAAGTACAGTCTGTTATATCAAAGGGAGATTGTCTTAGTCCTTAAGGGAGGACCGGCAATCCAAAAATGAAAAGTGTGTGCTGGCAACGGGTGAAAAATGTAGTCAACACCGAGTGTTGAACTGAGCAAGTTTTACCACCTTATCTCTGACAAACTCCATCTCAGGAAACCTTTCCTACTGCCCAGCACCTGCATTGGCTTCCAAGGGCCAGATCCTTTCTTGGAAATAGGATTGAAAACAAATAGACAACGAAAGGTTTTGTTTTTGGGGGGAGACCTGAATATAAAACCTTCTGGCCAAGATTTTCAAACGTGGCCAGTAATCTTGAATACCTCATTCATTGTATGCCCAATCTGAGCTAGCTTAAAAGGACCAGGTGGTGAAGAGCACCTGAAATAGAAACACCTAAAATTGCTGGTCACATCAGAAATTATTGGCCACTAGCTTTTTTTTTTTTTTTTTTTTTTTTTGTTAATGGGTGCTGTCTCTGCAAATTTAAACCAGTCCACAATACAGGAAGTATAGGCCCTGTAAAAACAAAAGCAGATGAGACTATATCATCTGTACTTGAAGATGCATGCGCCTGGGGTGGTGCTCTTCCTTCTTCCCCTCAGTGTCTTCCAGAACATAGCTGATCCTTGACACAATCCCTGGTAGGCAGGAAACTCTCCCCCCGGAAAATATTGCAACAGGCAAGTAAGTGCTGGAAATGGAATGGACTAAAACAGCACTTCGCACACCATGGTCTCTGGAGCACTACTTATAAGATGAAACACTTAACAGAGGGCTGAGCCCTACTCAGAACACTGGATTCAAGTCACCTACAACCTTGTGCAACACACTGTGTCTGGATATGCATGGACATTGTGCTCATGAGTTGGGAACAAACCCAGGACCTTCATCCCCTAAAAGACAGCCTTCCACCGCTTGAAAAAATGATTAGGGGTATGGAACAACTTTGATATGAGGAGAGATTAATAAAATTGGGACTTTTCAGCTTGGAAAAGAGACGACTAAGGGGGGATCTGAAAGAGGTCTATACATTCATGACTGGTGTGGAGAAAGTAAATAAGGAAGTGTTACTTACTCCTCATAACACAAAAACTAGGGGTCACCAAATGAAATTAGTAGGCAGCAGGTTTAAAACAAACAAAAGAAAGTTTTTCTTCACACAACAAACAGTCAAGCGGAACTCCTTGCCAGAGGATGTTGTGAAGGCCAAGACTATAACAGGGTTCAAAAAAGAACCAGATAAATTCATGGAGGATAGGTCCATCAATGACTATTAGCCAGGATGGGCAGGGATGGTGTCCCTAGCCTCTGTTTGCCAGAAGCTGGGAATGGACGACAGGGGATGGATCACTTGATAATTACCTGTTCTGTTCATTCGCTCTGGGGCACCTGGCATTGGCCACTGCCGGAAGACAGGATACTGGGCTAGATGGACCTTCGAATGGCCGTTCTTCTGAATTAAAGAGGTGACTCCATTAGCTGAGGTGAGTGTCAATATAGTATCTTTTACCTGCACTAAAGCCACATAGAAAACAATATTGGGAAAGTATACAACTATGTATATGTTTTGCATAATCTTTTCTTGTAAAGGGCCTATGATGATTTCCTGCAAAGCCTGGAAAAACAATCCTCCCCAGAAGAAATTTTGCTTTTCCATCACAGATTTTGCTGTAATTCCCTTCTCCTTAGTCCTCTCTCTGTGTCTATAATTGCACAAGCACAAAACGGATGTTTCTGAAGAAAACATTCCCTCCCACTTGTTGTTTCCCCACCTGGGAATTATATAATCTTTTGTTTGCGATACCATCATCATTTCCGCAGCAGCCAATTGTGATGCATTAAGGTGGTCAACAAGGCAGCAGGGGAAGAAGGCTCGGTGAGGAGCGGAGGTACTGTTTCTAAGGTGAGTGTCCTTAATCATGAAATGGAGAGAGCAGAAATAGAGAAAATGTATGTTATAGAGACAGAGTGGTTTGGAAACAGAATCAGTCACATTATTCATGAAGCAAGAGAGGAGCTGCACTCTAACTTTCTTTCCTTGCCCTTCCTATCAATTTTCCTTTGCAACCCCATGTTCTATACTTCAGGCTAACTAAGAGGATATTCCCGTGGATTACAGAAAAATGGAAACAAATGTTGTTCAGACATCATCTGCTTTTCAGTGTTAACAGATATACCTGTTCCCTGTACGGATTAATGTCATCACAGGAGTGCAGAAAGACATGTAGGGCTCTCTCTGGACTTTTAGCAACAGCCCTGGTTTGGGGCTGGTATGCATCCCAACCCACTGCAGAGGGAGCTCTGGGAGGCCCAGAGTCTAAGTGAGGCACAATGGTCCAAAGTTTCAGCTGGTGGAAATGAACACAGTTCCACTCAATGCAGTGGATCTGCATCAGCTGACACCACCAGATATTTTGGCCCAAAATTGTGGGTGGTGGCATAATATTTGCTTCAGGGAGTGCCACCATATGGTCTCCTGCACAGCTGGCCGGCTCTTCTGCTGGGTGTTAGGGGCATGGCCTTGCCTCTTCTCTGCCAACAAGAGGGCATGAGAAGGGAACAGTCTCTTCACAAAAACAGGAGATGGAGCACCCTTGCAGGGTACTGTCTAACTGGATTGGGAAAGAAAGAAAGAAAGAAAGAAAGAAAGAAAGAAAGAAAGAAAGAAAGAAAGAAAGAAAGAAAGAAAGAAAGAAAGAAAGAAAGTAAGTTCAGATGAATTGATAGTGACACACAACAATGGACCATGTTTCATTCCTGACATAACGCTACTTCAATGACATTATACCAGGTGTGGCATAGTGCCATCTTGTGTACACAGCATACATCTAACAGGAAGTGCAGAGGCAAGTAGAAATAGGCTAGAGAGAGACATGGAGACAGACAGAGTGAGAGCTAAATCTAGTTTCATCCGTTATGTTCTTGATGTATTAGTTTAATAAAAGTCATTCACCAAAAGCTGAGACTCCTTGCTTCCTCACCAGGGAATGAATATGGCCCAATATATTCATATAGAATTGAGCAAATTCTGCAAAACATTTCCTGCTCCTGCAAACAACCCCATGATATTTTTTTTTTTTGGATGACTCCCCTCGTGCAGCTCTTGTGATCTCTTACTGGCCTGATCCAAAGTTTGAGGAAGTCAGTGGAAAGCTCCCATTGACATCAGTGGACTTCGGACGGGGCTCAAAGCAAACATTTGAGCGGTTGAGTTTTTACTCTCACCAATGTTCGGGAGGAGGGAGCGAACGTCAAACTTCCGTGGGGTGACCGTTCGTGGAAAGCCGATGTTAAATGCACACCCAAGAGTAGTTCACACCGAAGCGCTGGCTAGGATGGTTGTGTTTACTTGGTCTGGGAGCGAGAAGGATGATAGGTGAACGACCACAGCTTATTATTATTGTTTGTATTGCGTAGGAGCATCTAAAGGCCCCAACTGAGATCAAGGCCCTTTTGTGCTCGGTGCTGTACAGGTGAACTGTAAGACAGTCGCTGCCCTGAAGATTTTATAACCTAACTACACAAGACAAACAAAGAGTGGCAGGGGAAACAGAGAAACAGAAAGGTGCAGTGACTCACTCAAGGTCATGTATCAGGTTAGTGGCAGAGCCCGGAATAGTTCACAGCTCCCCTGAGACTTAGACCGTGTTGCTTCTTCATCACACCCGCTCCAATTTCCAATACTGTCTGTCTATCAAATACTCACACATTCTACTGCTCACAACCCACCCACAGCCGAAAAAACTAAACAGAAGTGTGAAACAAATCCTTCCAATAAATCCAAGGAAATTGAAAGCTCCTGGCAGATATTCCACCAGCAGAAGAGAAAAGCTAAATTAGTCTAGTAAATTATTCATAGTGAATTATTCACTGAGCTCTAATATTTATATATCACCTTTCGTCTCAAAGTATTCTACTTACTGAGATTTTATACAGACTATCTGCAGGGTATACTTTGGGATCTTTACCGACCACAGATGGCCAGAACCACATTCTTATGTCTCATCTGAAATACAGCACCCCCAGCAACACAGATCCCTGTAATGCTGTGCTAAGGCATAGGTCGGTGCTGACAAAGCCAGGAAAGGCACGGCCTATGTAAGTCATCAACGACACGTCCAGCAGAATGTATGCAAGGTCTCCAGGGTGTCATCTGGAGACCTGAACAAAAACACAGCAGAAGAGGGGGTCAAACCAAGCCACAATGAAGTTCCAGAGAGGAGCATTCAAGCTAGGACCTCCTCATGGTAGAATGTTCTCTGGAATCTATCCAGGTACTTCCAAACCCCCCTATCACTATAGCATCCAAGCACTTCACAGTCATCCCCAGATCTTATCCTCACGACACCCCTGCAAGATAGGGAAGTAGTATCCCAATTTTATAGATGGGGAACTGAGGCACCAAGTGACTTGCTCAGGGTTACACAAGACTTCAATAGCTGAGTCAGGAACTGACCCCAGTCTCACTAGACCATCCTCCCTTCCCTAGCCTTGGGCTAAAGCTGGTTTTGCCTATCTGCTGAGTCCAGAGCCATAAATTCACATGGAGAGGTCTAGAAAACATCCCTTGAAGCTGAGACAAACATCTCAGGCTACCAAAGATTTAACACCAAGGGAAGGAGTAACAGAAAATGCTGCTTAAATAGCAATTACACTTTTCAGATCTATAGCATCTTCCATCTGAGGATCTCTAAGCACTTTACAAGCATTCATTGATCAGGCATCGATATTCCTATTTCACAGATGTGGGGAAAAAAGACACAGAGAGGTGAAGTGACGTGCTCAACATCACACAGCTAATCAGTGGCAGAGTCAGCAAAGTCCTGGGAGACAAGGGGGCCTTGACCCTCACTGCTACACCACCCTAAGTGAAAGTCCCCATTGAATCTAACAGAAATCCTTGCTGTGGGCTTTTTGAGCCATCCTTTAGGATTCAGTGGCGACTACTCTCCATGCTATAGAATTCTGTGCTAGAGGGTGGGTTCAAAAAACCGACAGAAAGGAGATCATTCTCTATGAAAGTCTCCAGGTGTTTAGAATCATTTCTGAAGGACGTGATTGCACTTCTATGGCACCCACTTGATTCATTCAAGGGGACTTTTCCCTAACGACACACTCTCCTTACCATTTCAAAACTCAGCCCAGCACCTGGCTGGGAGGGAGTGGCTGGGAAGAAGGTTAACAGCTGAAGCGAACTGAAGAGGAGAAAGGAAGAGGCACATTTAAGAGAAAAAAATAGACTTGATTGCGCTGGTAAAAATAATCTTGAATTCGTGATTGCTGGATGAAGTGAAATAGGTGCAGCCACGTCACATATGGAGTGGGCCCCCATCCTGCCACAGTGAAATCTGAGCAAGTTATTACGGAGCAGATGTTCTCAACAACACCTGGCAGCGCAGCAACGCTGCTCCTCCTTTTTGCTGAATCGTGTGTTTTCATGAATGAAAACATTGCACTGCTCAAAAACCTGAATTAACCCTTTGAGCAGCCTACAGTCCCACAGCTACCGGCAAAGGGCTGTTACTTGGCAAGGAGGGAGGACAGCTTATTACAGCAGCTGTGCCTCCCAGGCAGCGCTGAGCATTGGAGACTGGAGATGTGAGCATTGTCAATAACACGGAAATGGTCTTTTGTGACATTTAGAGCAGTGGAGGAAAACAACTTAAGGGCTTATGTAGCAATATGAAGATAGGACTTGCCATACCGGAACAGACTAATGGTCCATCTGGACTGGTTTAGGTTCTCTGATTGGCCAACGCCAGATTTTTCAACAGATGATTCAAACCTCCACAATGGATCCAATTGTGCCACGGAGAGGAGGAAAGGGCAATTTCTCCTCAAACCCCAGGGCACGAGGAGCTGGTTCAGTGAATTTAGGAGTTCTTGAAAGCTCTGGATAGGTTCTGGATTGATAGTTCTGGTGATAGAAGAATTCTATTTATCTAGGAAGATAAGTGTAACCCTGGAGCAAAAGGCACAGGTACCACTCAAGTCCTACTCTGAGCGCTTAAGGGGGACTTACGCAGTGCATAGACCTTGTACTGGGTTTCTGCCCCAGTGAACCTATCCAGCAAAGGCACTTGCAATGCACGCTTCTCCACATTCCTCTGCCAGTATGCCTCAGCCATGAAGAGTAAGAGCCGAGCTAGGTCTCCATGGCCCATTCAGCCTTTTGATCTTTCTTCCGCCAACCAGGGTACCACAGCTGTGTGGGTTTTTTTGTTTTACGTAGACACCTATGCACAAACAGCTGGATTCACACGCCCGGCTTCTTTCACAATAGGCCTCCAAACATCTGTCAGGCGGTAACTGCTTTCAATCCCTCCCACCAAGAGCTCCAGACATGAAGGTGAAAAGCTCTTGTATCCCATTACCAAGCCCGTAAGCCATCCAAGTCCCCTGATGCATGAGGATTGATAGCCCTCGTAATATCTTGTATCCCAGCAAGTGGAACTGCAGATGCTATTCTTATTCATATAAATGTCTACAGTAATCTTTTTTTGGATTATCTTTGATATTCTATAGTTAAAGATGACAGGGGAGGGGGAAACAAACCACACAACTCCAGTATGCAGATAGCGTTCAATATTTATGACACACCATCTTTACCACTAAATATAGAACATAAGAAATGATCACTAGACAAATTTGTTAACATTCAAAAGCATGGGGAATAGTGAGAATAGGCACGTCACTTAGGCAGGAAAATATAGTACTATTACCTGTTATCCCTTTCATTGTGTTAACATCTTCTCTGAGACATAATATGCTTTATAACAGCTTGCCACAGCCTCATCAGTTCAGGAGCTGTTATTACTAATGCACTTCATAACGTCTGATAATAAAATATTTAAGAAAAAAAGGCTACACGCCCCTCCATTGTTTCGTGTGAATAAAGCCATTACAAAAAGTCATCTTGAAGGGATTATTGGTTGAATAGATTAGCTTTCTCCTAAAATTGTAATCAGGTAGGAGGTCATGTCTTCTGAGTTCTTCTACCAAAGATTCAGGAAACCGAATGCAAGATGGAGAGCAATGTGGAAAATCACTGGCCACCAAAGGAGAGCAACACTGCAAAACTCTTGTAGGTCACGCCTCCCCTTCCATCATTCTGCCTTGTGCTGTGATACTGACACACCTCAACAACTAAACCAGGGTTCATCCTATCCAGGATTTGGATGGTAGAGTCAAAAGCCAGCATAGGCATTTGCAGGCAGTTGGTGGTTCAGCAGGTGATGCTACTTCTACTGGGTTAAAACAACTAGGCTGGGTTGCTGGATATGCCATCAACCATTCTACCAGACATGACATGAAACTGCAATACTGATATTTTGTGGTTAGTAAAGTCCATTTCCCTCCTCTCCCTGCCAAAGACTAAGGGTGTTAACTCTGGTGTCCTGGCCAAATTCTGCCTGGGGTAATTACATTCCACCTGTTTATAATCCACCTCCAGAAGTGATTTGCCCCAGAGTTACCAGTGACCTATGAGAAGGCAGCATGATTTGGCCAGCAGTGTTTGCAAAGAGGGAGGGTGGGTACTTTACTTCTTTGGTGGAACAGAAGGACATGCCGGGGGAGTGGGGCAGTAGTAGCAATGTCATTTCCGAAAGGTGACTGTCAGTAGCCATAGAGCCCATCCAGGACTAAGGATTACTCTGTATGTGAACATTAGGCAGCATAGTCTGTGATAGCTAGAGAGCCAGGGAGACACCTCCGGGGCTGTCTGCGCTCAGCAGCCTCAGTGAAGAAGCTCCTTTATATTCATTATAACCGAGGCCCTGCACACAACGTAGTGGTGGCAGCTTCATGAGTTTCTTTTCAGCGGGCTAAATCCTGATTCCACTGAAGTCAATGGCAAAACTCCCCCCAACGTCAATGGGAGCAGCTGTGGCCCCGTAAAGCTCAGGGAAGCTTATTCTCCTTCGCTCTGCTGTAGGAATACAAGAGTTCTTTTGTCTCAGTTATTCTTGCATACCTTGGAACTTGGTGTGACGCTGGTAAACCAAGTGCGAGCTCTGGCCAAGGCCGTAGGTGTTAGCTAGGAACTGACAGACTCATGCCCGGAAACCAAACCAGCTCCCCTGTATGCTAGTTTTGTCCAAAATAGGTACTAATCTTCTAAGAACGTATTTCGTGTTTAGACTATGAACTGCTTGTAAGTTGCTGCCTGCATTATTTGCACTTGTATTGCCTGTATTTCATACTATAAAACAGGTAAGTTTTGCTTTATAACTTGGAAAATGTTTGCTCTGTACTTGTGATTCCAGGCCCGGGAATCGTCTCTCTCTCCCCTCCCCCTATTCAGGAGGCCTATCAAGAGTAAATGGGCCATTAAGGAATACCACATGCAAAGGATTGGTGAAAGGCCATATCACACCTTGGAAATGCTACCTGCAAGGGAGCTCTGCTCATGGACTGGATGGTCAAATGTAAAATATAAAACATGGTCACAAGAAAAAAAAAACATCCCTTTCCTGTTTGAACTCTCACAGGGCCAGACACACTAAAATTAAGCAGAAATCGCAGCGTCAACCTGAAAGACATTTTGAACGGACAGAGTACTACAGCTCTGTCACCTTTCGGAACTGTAGATGGTAACTCATTCGTGTGTCTACGTTTGCTTGCTTTAACCTGTACATAACTATTTATTTTCCCTAGTTAATAAACCTTTCGTTAGTTTATGACAGAATTGGCTACAGGCGTTGCCTGTGGTGTGAGATCTAAGGTACAAATTGATCTGGGTAAGTGACTGGTTTCTTGGGACTGGGAGCACTCTGAATAGTTTGTCATTTTGGTGTAAGTGACCATTTATCACAAAGTCCAGCTTGCCTGAGTGGCAAGAAAGATTGGAGAGCCTAAGGGGTCTGTCTGTGAGCCCATGGTAAGACTGCTACAGTGATCCAGGAGTTCACATTTGTTACTCAGTTGGTGAAATCTAATTATAGAACACATCACAGTTTGGAGGGTATGTCCTGAGGCAGACACTCAGGGTCCTGAGCCACTCCAGACAGCGTGACACTTGGTTTGTTTGGGGCTTTGGGGAGGGTGAACTAGGAGTCAGAGCTCTAGTGTGCTTCCATTTAGGAGGCAATTTGGCCTAATAGATAGATCTGTGGACTACAATCAGGAGACCTGGATGCTATTCCTGCCTCTGGCTTCCTGGGTCACCTCCCTGTGCCTCAATTTCCCCATCTGTAAAACATGAATAATGATACTGTCCCCCTTCTGCAAAGTGCTTTGAGATCTATGGATGAAAAGTAATAGAGAAGCTAAGCATTCTGTCTATTTTATTAATAGTCTTGTTTTCCATGTAAAGCATTTCTATTAAAACTAAATGGCATATGAAACAAAATCTCAAGAAGCAAGTAGCAACACATTGTTTAACAATCTTATTTGAGCACCAAGCAGCCCTTAGAGGATTTCATGAGCACAGTGTAATATTAATCAAAGATAAGTTAATACATAATGTTTGGTGGGCCAAAAAATGCATTTAAACTGTAATTTCTTGTTTGTTCAAAAAGCCAGAGAGAGATATTGAATGTGTAAGTGATGCCACTAAATTCAATAACAATAAGCCCTTGATTTATCTCCTTCCTTTACAGTTTTAGACCCAAATCACCTGATGTTCTGATTAATCTTTTATATTAGAACTTGGTGAACGCTTCACAACAGCTTCCATGAATACTTATTGGAATTTTAAAACAAATTTGCTTCAATTGTGTCTGTGCCTTCCCTGCTGTGAATAGCCTAGAGAACAAGGCAGCACTGATCACAGAAAAAAAGGAATTTTAAGAAAATACTGCACAATATAGGTGTGAATTTCAAATCTGGAACAGCAAATGTTTACACCAGAAACTGGATTATAATAGTTACACTCATCCAATCAGGGAACTGAGCCATACTATGTGATCTATATGACAAGTCAAAGCAGCTTAATCAGGGAATAACTCACAACAAACTGATCACGATCAACAGACCAATTATTCACAGAAATTATTTAACAAATAAAGTCTAATAACAAAGGCGTTCAGGAAAATTGTGACCTGAAATACTTGGTTTGTTCAACTTTGTTTTGCCGTCAGGAGGCAGCTCAGACAGAAAACTGAGATCCTTACCTCTCAAGGTCAAACAGGGCCCTAGCCAACTCCGTGGAAGCCAATGGAAATCCTGCCGTGGCCTGATTGGGAGTTTGGACTGGACCTGAAAGTGCCTATGGTGCTTTTGGAGGTCCTGATTCAGAAAAGCACCAAAGCACATGCTTAAGTCCATCCCTCCTCAAGACATCACGTACGCATGTCCTTAGCTTTAAACATATCCTTAAGTTCCATTGTCTTGGGAGTTAAGACTGTGATTTAGGGCTGTCGTAAGAAGGGAATGCTGTGCTGAATTGGATCCTGAAAGAGCCACCGTGTTTTCATGAGTATTATGATTTGTATTGCCGTAGTGCTTACCCTGGGGTATGTTTACACAGCACACTAAGCCTGGGTGTGTGGGACTGGGGCTTGTGGACTCAAGTGCTTCCAAGCCCGTGCTTGAGTGTCCACACTGCATTGTAAACCTGGGCTTACAATTGCTGGACCCGGGTCTCACAACCGTGCTCACCTGTCCACACTGCGCTACACAGACCTTCTGACTCAGGTCTGAGACTTGAGCTGTGTCCACACTGCAAAATGACAGGGCTTGCACCTGAGTCACAGAAGGACTCAGGCTCTGACCCACCCCCTGATCCTAGGACCTGGGTCCTGAGTGCTTGCTGACCCGAGTCAGATTGATGTGTGTGTGGATGGAAGCGGGGCTTGGGCTCAAACCTGAGTCAGAGCCCAGGCTTAGTGTGCAGTGTAGACACAGACCAGGACCCCATGGTGCTAGGTGCTGTACAAACATAAAACAAAAACTGCGCTTTTCCCAAATACAATATGGGGATAATCATATTGCAGCTACATACATTTCCAATACAGTTCCAACCGCGCATGGGATTTTTGTCCTAAAATGCATCTGGCTTTGCAATGTGTCTGTTAAACAACTTCCAGTTTCTACCCCGAGAAGGTTGCAATTCAGCGGCGGGTGACATGATACTGCTTGATAGAGGTGTGTGGCACAGACACCATTTGTAAAGCAGCTTGTCGTTTGTGAGACGCTAGATGAAACCTAAATATTATTACCGATGAATATTCCCTTGCTGGCATGTGCTACCCACCCAGGGAGGATGAGTCATGCCTGCTCCGACAGACACAGCTCTCACCGACTGTCGCTAAAGCCTTTTGTGAGAGACAGCACTTTAGTAATTACTGCGCGATTATTTACTGAATGCAAAGCCGAAACACATAAAAACACAGAGGCTGACTCATCTCACAATCACACTTTTGCACGGATATGTTCTGAAGACGCTCTCAGCAGCGGCCCACAGATAGCGCAGCGGACTATTTTTAGCCCAGATCATTAATGCTGCATACCAAGCAGTAAAGAGGCTAAGTAAGCTTACAGAACTGACACCCACCACCGATATCCTTCCTCTTTATCATTAGTTTTTAATCCATTAAAATATACTTACTTTTAAACCTTTCATAAAGCAAGGTGATAGACAGATAGAGGGGTATGTATGGTAAATGATGATAGACAGACAGACAGACTTCTTGGAATGATTGCTGATTATCTTGGTCTTTTGGAGAGGGAGGTGGGTGGTATATTTTATATCTAGTTTACAGTCATATTATCCCAAAATAAAACCATCCATGTATCATTCCTTCTAATTGCAGTGGCATGGCCAAATTCCAGACGGACCAGAACTGCAGTTTGGCTCTGATTTTGCCCAAAGCCAAAATGAGTTCACATGCAGGGTTTTGCTTCTGCACCATTCTGATCAAATGTCAGTGTTGCTGCTGGTAAACTTAACCAACAAGCAGTGTCTATCCATCTCTCCAGGAAGATAATGGCTTCTATCACTTTAAAAAAAACAAACAGTCTACATAAATGTATGAGCAAATTAGACACGGTCCTTGGGCTTCTGCTAGGGGGGTTCCAAAGAGGACAGAGCTCGGCTGTTCTCAGTGGTGGCAGATGACAGAACAGGGAGTAATGGTCTCAAGTTGCAGTGGGGGAGGTTAAGGTTGGATATCAGGAAACACTATTTCACTAGGAGGGTGGTGAAGCACTGGAATGGGTTACCTAGGGAGGTGGTGGAATCTCCATCCTTAGAGGTTTTTAAGGCCTAGCTTGACAAAGCCCTGGCTGGGATGATTTAGTTGGGGTTGGTCCTGCTTTGAGCAGGGGGTTGGGTTAGATGACCTCCTGAGGTCTCTTCCAACCCTGATATTCTATGATTCTGGCAAGTTACCAATGAGCCTCTCTCTGCCACACATTTAGGCTGCATGCGTGCAGACACACACAGCTCACCCTTTTCACTTAACTCAGATTTGGGCTAGCCAAGGAATTTGTGTTCTTTGATATGCGTGACTTGTTCTGCGAATGGATACTTTGATCCCACTACGGCTGATGAGATCCAGAGCGCAGCAAAGTTTCTTCTGTAAGGATGCTGCCTTAAGGCATCATCATATTTGTACACAGCTTCCACCCACGCTTAGCTTTTACTCAACAAACTCGTGTCCCTCGGTGCAAGCCCTTGCAGGTTCAAGGCTGAAGGGTTATCCCATGGAGGGAGCCTCACTGGAGACTAATTATGCTCCTCCACTTTTCCTCCCCCAGGTTCACAAACTGCTCACGCATCAGGCAAGCCTAGCCAGGCTAACAGACACAGGGTTTTTTTGCCATTGTCGCTTTGCAACAACCTGGTTACAAATAAAATGCTAGCGTGGAAACGGATATTTCCAATTTTGCATAAAAAACGATTTCCTCTGTCACAGTTACAAGGCTGGCTGCACCTCTCTGGTCTCTCTGAGAGCACCCCCTCAGGTGTTAGGTCACATGCCTTTACCTCTGCTGGGGTAGAATTCCCCAATTCTAACCCTCTTAGAGCAGCTCTGGGCTACAGCATCCTGGGTATCAACTGTGCTTACCCAGCAGGAGTTTGGTACCTGCAGTTCTTCCTTTCGGGAGTCTGTGACCCATGGTATGCAGTGACACACAGCCTGTTTCAATCAAAGTATTGTTTATTTTAACCCGTAGGAACAATGCATCATGAAACAAAGGATTTTAAAACAACCACCTACAGACACATCTATTTTACCTAAACGCTTATCATGCCCTCCTGGGAACCTAGTCAGGCCTAGAGTGATTTCTCTGAACAACTCCCCCGCTCTCTCTTGAGAGAAAGGCCTTTTCTAAACCCAGCTACAGTTCTTTGATCTGTGTTCCCAGGCTTCTTCCTGTCCTGGCATTGTCTCTGAATTATCCTCAAGTGTTTGTGGAGAAGCGGCTTATATTGAGTCATTCCTTCCTTTTCTGCTTGCTTTGATTCACAACAGCCTCCTATGAAACGGCACCAATACAGTCATACAGAAAGCCAATTCTGTAGTCCAATAACCGGGTCTACTTACAGTAATTAGAAACCCTAACTCTGTCACACCGTCCTCAACCCCCGTATGTTTCTCATTAGTGCCAGGTCAGGTTGCCCATATACGCACAGGGCACTGCAAACCCAACAGTCTCGCTCTCCTCCATGGGTCGGGTTCATCTTCTTCCTACTCTTCACCTCACCCTGAGTTTTCTGCAGCCCGTTGAAACACTGTGCTCTTCCCATTCTGCTCCACCCACCCTGCCTATTCCTCTCTCAGTGCCTGCTGCCTGCAGCCGTGAGTCCAGAAAGTCTCTGCATGGAACACATGGCAGGAGAAGCGATCACTACTCTACCTTCCTCAATCTGCAGGCAAGATCGCTGGCATAGCCAGTTCTACAGCTGTGCTGGGAGGGCATCTGTTTGTCAGCAACGCCACTAGGAATCAGTTCATTTATGCACAGGAAGGGCAGGCATGAGGGAGGGCCCAGCGAATGACTGGCTTCAGCTAAAGTATGAGCTGGCCAAAGCCTGCACCCCAAACTCAAAGGAAATTGCTTGCCGCTAGGAAAAGTTTGGTCAAACTTTCACACACACCCATCACACATTTTTTTCCCACTTAGACTCCACCCCCTAGTGAAAATTCCCATTGATTTTTTTTTCATTGGATTCTCCTGGTCCCAGCTAGTCAAAATAACAACATAATAATGCCTACTATTATAGTACATAGCATGTTTCATCAGTAGCCCTCACTCTTTAATGTATTTATCACCACAACACCCCTATGAGTTATGGAAGCACTGTTTTCCCCCAAGGAAACTGAGGCACAGGGAGTCTAATTCCATGTTTCTCAACAACCAGTTCATGGACTGGTGCCAATCCCTGAGATTTCCCTGACACGGGTTAGGAAGGCAGCAAACTGGTCCCTGGTATCAAAAAGGTTGAGAAACACTGGTCTAATGGACTTGCCCAAGAACACAGAGATAGTCTGTGGCAGAGCAAGGAACTGAACTCGGATCTCCCATAGCCTAAACCAGTACCCTAACCACTGGACAATCCTACCTTCTATCTGCCCTCTATGTTCCCAGGACAACACGTCTTTCAAATTTCAATGGTATGAAATTTGAGATACTATGAAAGGACTCTCTCAGCTGGTTAATCTATCATGGGAAAGCTTTTAGCCCTGGGGTACCAGACAGAATCCACTCCAGGTCTGTTGTGACCAACATTTTTGCCCGTTTGATTGCTATTCATTGGCTTTTGCTTTCCATACAGTTCCTAGTGGGCCCGTGTCCACATCACAAAAGCCACCGTCAGAACTATGCCTTAACTGGCCCCCTTTATCAACGGAGGTGCCAAGGAGTAAAGAGCTCAACATCTTCTTGCCCCCTAGAGGCGGTGACTCTAAGCCAGGGCTGAGGCTAGAGAGGTGGGGTTGGGCCAATGCCTTTTGGATGCACGTTGGCGGGGAGCTCACGTTGCTGCCGGCATTGCTTGCCAGCATTTCAATCCAGCTCTCTGAGAAAACGTAGCAAAAGCGGCCAAGCAAAATGTTCCTTAGACGTTGCCACAGGTGCCGCAAAGCGCTCTCTCTCTCTCTCTCTCTCTCTTCTTGAGGCCACTTTGCCCACTCCACAGGCACTTTCCTGGAGAAGAGTCCTCTTCCCGCTCCTTTTGCCTGGGATGTGTTCTGAGTCTAGAGTCCTCCTTGCTCCATCGCTCTTGGACTCTGTAGGAGGGCAGCACGTGTTGCCCGAGTCCCGGCTCCTTTATGCTGAGTGAGTGTTCTTGAGAGCTCTCTGGCTGCTCACATGGAGATAGGCACTTTAGTTTCCCTTGCTGTGGGAGGACTTTCCTCCAATATTTGTAGCTGTAAGGTGAGCCATGGCGCTCTTTACATTCATTGTTAATGCCTTTCTTGATTCAGATGTAGTTATGGACCTATCAACTCATAGGCACCGACTCCGTGGGTGCGCCGGGGCTGCAGAACAAAAATAGTGGGGGATCAACACCCACCGGCAGTCCCCGCAATCAGCTCCTCCCCCTCCTCCCCCCGCGGCCCTACCAATGAGCTCCTCCCCCTTCCTCCCAGCTCCTCGGATCAGCTGTTCAGCGGCGTGCAGGAGGTGCTGGGGAGGGAGGGAAGGAGAAGGAGCGAGGGCAGGGCACACTCGAGGGCAGGGCGTGGGCGGGAAAAGGCGGGGCGAGGGTGGGGGCTCAGGGGAAGAGGTGGAGTGGGAGCGGGGCCTGGGATGAAGCACCCCGCCCCGGCAACTCATAAAGACAGCGCCTATGTATCGACTCCTCCTATAGCTTTCCACACATCGCCGCTTTGTTCAAGTCAGACGTGTGGGGGATGGAAAGTTCATCTAGCTCTGTCAGACGTCTGCAGCTGGGCAGGCTCCCAGCTGCTCTGCGGCCCAGCTCCAACAGCATTCTGGGGCGGCCCCCCTGCCCAAGGGCAATCTCTAGGGGTTCTTCTACCTTAGCGCAAGCAAATGTCCATATCTAATGTGCCAGCCCGCAGCTACCTGAACAAACAACAACGTAATGTTTAGTACCCCAAGCCCACGGCCTGTCCTGTCTATATGGGAGAGGTGGCTGTGATCCACCCTTCTCAGATCCTTTCTGGGCCTCTTACAATCTCAGTCTCCCTCTCTGGTCCTCTCAGCCCCCTCAGACTGTCTCTGACCCTTCCCAGGCATCTTAGGCTCCCTTCAATCCTCTCTGTGGCTGTCTGGCAGTCTATCCAGCTCTCCACAGCCCTCGTCTTTCCTCTCCCAAAAGCCTCACAAGGGAATTGTTTGCTGTTGTCCTTTCAATCCTCCAGGCAAGCCGCGCAGTCGTGCCCTTCATCAGACACAGCTATCACCTCCAGGAAGCACGACCGTAACCCTAGCAAAGGTCGGACACGGGCCATATCTAACAACCGCCCCCTTCCCCTCTCTCCATTGCTATATAAAGCACTCTCCATTTATAGCTCTGTCAGAGTCTCCAAGCCGGTCTCTGCTCCCCAGCATAGGAAGGATGGAGCTGTTGGAGATGTCATCGTCCAGGAACTAATTAGATGGTGTGTGTGAAGCCAGCAAAGGAAGGAGAAATATATTAACAACTCCAGTTAAGCTCAGTGAGGGAAGTAAAACTTTCTATAAAAAGCACTGGCTGGGTCAGAACTCTGACGAGGGACTAATCAGCCCTAATGTATTTATTTCCTTTACAGATGGGAAGAAAAGGTCTGGCAGCAGCGGCAGAAATGAGCAGACACAACTTGTCACTTGATGCCTCATCTTTTCCCCTGTTTCTTTTATCCCTCCCTTATTATTATTTGTATTACAGTAATGCCTGGAGACCTCAGCTGAGATCAAGGCCCCCATTGTGCTAGGTGCTGTATGTACCCATGGTAAGAGACAGCCCCGAAGAATTTACAATCCAAATAGACAAGACAGACAAAAGAAGTGTCACTATCCCCATGTTTACAGATGGGGAAATTGAGATGGGGAGATTAAGTGACTAGCCAAAGGGCACATCAGAAGTCAGTGGCAAAATTGGGTAATGAGTCCAGCAACCGTGAGACCCAATCCAGAGTCTTAGCCACAAGACTATGTTTCCTCCAGCTGGCTGTGTGAAGCAGCACTTTGCCGCAGCCACGCAACCAGGCAGAAAACAGCCCTATTCTTTCTGCTGCTGGACACCTTGCTGTGATAAAGCAGTAAGGGCAGATCTACACTGCAATTGGAGGTGTGATTGCAGCACATGTAGACACGCCCGAGCTAGCTTTGCTTTACACCAATCAGGTACCAATAGCAGTGGAGCTCTGGCAGCGTGGACGTCAGAGTGGGCTACCTGCCCGAGTAAGTACCCAGGTTCCTGGGAGGGTTTGTACAGCCCAGGCCGAAACCTGTGCTTCCATAGCTTCACCGCTACCGGTACCCAAGCTATCTAGATTAATGCTAGCTTGGGTGTGTCTACATGTGCTGCAATCACACTTGTGTAGATGGACCCTTAGAGGCAGTGGTGACTAGTGGCTGGGAATCTTGACAAGTGATGGTTCCTTATACTACAGAACATCAGAACAAGGGATAAGCAGTGGGCACTCATGNGGGCCGGCGCAACCCATTAGGCGACCTAGGCAGTCGCCTAGGGCGCTGCTATTTCGGGGCCGCCGGCGCCCCGGCCATCCATGCAAATTTGGGGGCGGGACCTTCCGCCGCCGCTGTCGGGGGCGGCATTTCGGGGGCGGGACCTTCCGCCGCCTAGGGCGCCGGAAAAGCTGGCGGCGCTCCTGGCTGGGGAGGGAGGGAAGGAGAAGGAGCGAGGGCAGGGCACGCTCGGGGGCAGGGCGTGGGCGGGAAAAGGCGGGGCGAGGGTGGGGGCTCAGGGGAAGGGGTGGAGTGGGAGCGGGGCCTGGGATGAAGCACCCCGCCCCGGCAACTCATAAAGACGGCACCTATGTATCGACTCCTCCTATAGCTTTCCACACATCGCCGCTTTGTTCAAGTCAGACGTGTGGGGGATGGAAAGTTCATCTAGCTCTGTCAGACGTCTGCAGCTGGGCAGGCTCCCAGCTGCTCTGCGGCCCAGCTCCAACAGCATTCTGGGGCGGCCCCCCTGCCCAAGGGCAATCTCTAGGGGTTCTTCTACCTTAGCGCAAGCAAATGTCCATATCTAATGTGCCAGCCCGCAGCTACCCGAACAAACCTCAACGTAATGTTTAGTACCCCAAGCCCACGGCCTGTCCCGTCTATATGGGAGAGGTGGCTGTGATACACCCTTCTCAGATCCTTTCTGGGCCTCTGAGCTGTTGCCCCCACAATCTCAGTCTCCCTCTCTGGTCCTCTCAGCCCCCTCAGACTGTCTCTGACCCTTCCCAGGCATCTTAGGCTCCCTTCAATCCTCTCTGTGGCTGTCTGGCAGTCTATCCAGCTCTCCACAGCCCTCGTCTTTCCTCTCCCAAAAGCCTCACAAGGGAATTGTTTGCTGTTGTCCTTTCAATCCTCCAGGCAAGCCGCGCAGTCGTGCCCTTCATCAGACACAGCTATCACCTCCAGGAAGCACGACCGTAACCCTAGCAAAGGTCGGACACGGGCCATATCTAACAACCGCCCCCTTCCCCTCTCTCCATTGCTATATAAAGCACTCTCCATTTATAGCTCTGTCAGAGTCTCCAAGCCGGTCTCTGCTCCCCAGCATAGGAAGGATGGAGCTGTTGGAGATGTCATCGTCCAGGAACTAATTAGATGGTGTGTGTGAAGCCAGCAAAGGAAGGAGAAATATATTAACAACTCCAGTTAAGCTCAGTGAGGGAAGTAAAACTTTCTATAAAAAGCACTGGCTGGGTCAGAACTCTGACGAGGGACTAATCAGCCCTAATGTATTTATTTCCTTTACAGATGGGAAGAAAAGGTCTGGCAGCAGCGGCAGAAATGAGCAGACACAACTTGTCACTTGATGCCTCATCTTTTCCCCTGTTTCTTTTATCCCTCCCTTATTATTATTTGTATTACAGTAATGCCTGGAGACCTCAGCTGAGATCAAGGCCCCCATTGTGCTAGGTGCTGTATGTACCCATGGTAAGAGACAGCCCCGAAGAATTTACAATCCAAATAGACAAGACAGACAAAAGAAGTGTCACTATCCCCATGTTTACAGATGGGGAAATTGAGATGGGGAGATTAAGTGACTAGCCAAAGGGCACATCAGAAGTCAGTGGCAAAATTGGGTAATGAGTCCAGCAACCGTGAGACCCAATCCAGAGTCTTAGCCACAAGACTATGTTTCCTCCAGCTGGCTGTGTGAAGCAGCACTTTGCAGCAGCCACGCAACCAGGCAGAAAACAGCCCTATTCTTTCTGCTGCTGGACACCTTGCTGTGATAAAGCAGTAAGGGCAGATCTACACTGCAATTGGAGGTGTGATTGCAGCACATGTAGACACGCCCGAGCTAGCTTTGCTTTACACCAATCAGGTACCAATAGCAGTGGAGCTCTGGCAGCGTGGACGTCAGAGTGGGCTACCTGCCCGAGTAAGTACCCAGGTTCCTGGGAGGGTTTGTACAGCCCAGGCTGAAACCCGTGCTTCCATAGCTTCACTGCTACTGGTACCCAAGCTATCTAGATTAATGCTAGCTTGGGTGTGTCTCCATGTGCTGCAATCACACTTGTGTAGATGTACCTTTAGAGGCAGTGGTGACTAGTGGCTGGGAATCTTGATGAGTGATGGTTCCTTATACTACAGAACATCAGAACAAGGGATAAGCAGTGGGCACTCATGGGTGCTTTATTTGGCTCTGCCACCGATTCACTGGATGATCTTAGGTAAGACATTTAGATATCTAATGTTAGGCACCTAAATCCACAATTAGACACTTATCTGTTCAGAGGCAGCTCCCACTGCAGTCAACCTCTGAGGATCGGCTACTTATTCAGATGCTAAACCTTTAAACAGCAAAGTTTTAAAATTTTAGCCTTAAACTCTTTTGTGTCCTTAGAGTCCTCCAGCTCCAAAATGGGAATAACACTACTAGAACATGTCCACGGTCACACAAGACCTTGCGCTTGTCACTCAGCCCCAGACCTATGGCGACTCAGAACCTCTCACCAATAGCAGGGACAGAACTCAGATCCTTCTGCTCCAAATGCCCCAGCCACCTAAACGAGAATCTCTGTTAGCAATACAGGACCCATGACACACAACTGAGCAATTCTGAGCGCACCCAATGGTGGGCAGTGGTACAAATACACACTAGCAAGATTATTACAATATTGAAAAGGATGTTGTCAATTTGAATTTGACCCACCATTTACATTCCACAAAAACAAGGTGTTAGAGAACCTAAGTCCAATAGAAATGTTTCCTTCAAAAAAAAAATCCAGTAAAACTTGCTCTTTTTAAACCCATAAACATTTCCTCTTCAGTGCTTGCTACCCAAATACACCTCTACCCCGATATAACACTGTCCTCAGGAGCCAAAAAATCTTACTGCGTTATAGGTGAAACTGCGTTATATTGAACTTGCTTTGATCCGCCGAAGCGCGCAGCCTTGCCCCCCGGAGCGCTGCTTTACTGCGTTATATCCGAATTTGTGTTATATCCGGTCGCGTTATATCGGGGTAGAGGTGTATTTCATCAGTAAGTGAAACTGACTCCATTGACTTGCATTGTCCAAGCCAAGAGAAAGGCAAACAGTTATGTTGACAGTAACACACAAACTGGCTTTCTAAAATTCTTCCATATGAAACAATCCAGGATGATATTAGATGTCCTTCTTTGCAACACATGATTTTTAAGAGGACAGTGTCCCTTTCACTACATCAAATGTACCTACTGGCTAGGCAAGGGACGAGGTACATCGTACCCACAGCTAGTCTGCGTGAAAACGTACTCTCATTGCTACCTAACTCTCTTTCCTTTTTGCCCTCAGCCGCTTGTCTACTTCACCCACCTGTAGCATCTTGTCACTAGTCTTTGAAGCAGGGACTATCTCCTACATCTTTTTACAGTGCTTAGCACAAGGATGCCCTGCTCCCTGATTAGGATCTATAAGCGCTAGGTTCTAATGTAAGACAAACAAATGACATAATTATTAATTAAATAAAGATGAGGATGATGACGACGTTGTGAGGCTCAATTTATTAAAAATATGCAATTATAATGTGCTTTGCATTTTTTAGCTGCAAGGTAACACATAAGTGTAAGTATTGTATGATCTCCTCTGGTCAGAGCACACCTAAGGCTTGGTCATGCATGGTGCTGAATATCATGGACCTGCTTAGGCACCTGAATATCATATGTCATTTAAAGCATATGAGCAGGGACTATGCAAATCAATGAAGTCAGTGCCCACTTATGTGCTTAACATTAAGCACTTTGCAGGATTGGGACCAGCACGTTCAGCACCTTGTACATCAAACTCCAGCTGCACAACTCAGAAGGGACCAAACTGCTGTGCAGTCAGAACCTGGTTTTAAACCTTCTGTCTTTTTCTTTTAAATCTAAAGTTTCCCCAACGCAGAAAGAAATTACTGAGTAAAGAACACATTGTTATTTAACTCTCAGTTACTCTGATGCATCAGCAGTCTTAGTCTCCCACTCCAGCTCTACTGAAGTCACCATCAATAACACAGCTTACTAAAAATACACAGGCTTGATAGCAGCAGTGAGTGTTTTTTGGACTTTCATGACCAGTATTCCTCTAGGACTCGCTGTGGAAAAGAGCACTAGAAATAGACACACACACACACAGAAGATAGCCGCAGAGGAAATTAATTGTCACAGCTACCAAATTGGACTGAAGCACAAATGGAGAGGTGGTTTCGGAACACAGCAAAGAGCTTTTCTCTTTGGATACTGCTGCAACAACCGCATCATTATTTCTGGAGGAGGCTCCAGACCGACATTCCATTTGAAAACTGTCATTTGGCAAGTGTTTAATTACTTCTCAGATACAAAGGATGGCCACGAATGTGTGATGTGTCTTGTTAGGGACAATCAAACTCAACCCCGTTGAGTCACCGCAAAATATAGATGTGATTTAGAATGGTTTTATCATTCACTCAGTATTTCATTAATGATTTTGCACCCTTCCTTTGAGCTCAGTTCATTAGTAGTGGTACCCAAGGTGGAAAACATCCTCCCTGAGCCATTACTTTGCTTTCTCTGCTCCTTTTATCCTCAGCCAGTGGCCTCTCTGGTACCTCAAGGTGATGCCTTGACTTTGCTGTGCTATTAAAGGTGGCTAACCTTTCACAGTATTTATTTTTATTGAAGCAAGAGTTCTGCCGTCAACCAAGAGACAGCCAGGGTTTCTTAGCTCCCTGCAGATATCACCCACTCCTTTCATGGTCGGAGTAGGGTTGTCAAAGCTGTCTGTGTGGCTTCTCAGCTTCCTGTTGATCTAATTTGTTCCGAACATTTTCCCCAACCATCACACAGTGTAAGCTTCTGAACATTCCTGTAGGCTGCTCCTCGGAGGTCAGATCCTCTTTGCTGTCAAGGAAACAAGTAGTTTGTTTCTATCGAAGGCGGTCAAATACAATAAGGAAAGTGCATCAGCATTGGAGATTTAAACAAATTGCCGGTGACACCATTTCTAAAGCAGAGTTTTTTCATCCGAAAAATTAATCGCAACCCCATGTTGCCTGAAATTGCATCCATGCTACCTGGACATAGTCTGAAAGGGCAAGACCTGCTGTACAGTAGTGACATGTCACCGCTGATAGGGGAAAATGAAGAGCCATTGCCATGCCCTATTTTATCATATTGCTGTTGTCCTGTTTACACCCTTTGGTGGCTGATGGCCAAAAGAGGATAATAGCGGTACGGTTCCTGAAGCTAAAAACAGCTCCTCCTTTAGGTCAAGTGATAGTATTATCATTATTATACTAAGTGCACACCAGGTGCTGTCAGAGAACAGGTTCCTCAGCTGACGAGAGACCAATCGAAATAGGCCAGTGATTCTCAAACTTTTTTTTCATTTGCGGACCCCTAAAATGTTTCAAATGCAGGTGCGGACCTCTGGAAATCTGCACCCTCCCATGGACCACAGGTTGAAAACTACCATTCTCTGATAACAACCACCTTTCGTGGACCCCTTAGACATAGCCTGCGGACCCCCTGGGGTCCGTGGACCACAGGTTGAAAACCGCTGAACTAGGCAAAATGCAGATGAAGGCTGAGGAAAAGGCCAAAACCAAAAAAAAATCAAAGAGATCAAGGTAATGTTTGTAGCACAGAAGGCTGAATGGGAGAACAAAGCTGGAGACATTGATGGAGTAGTCAATGGAACAAAGGAGCTGCAAACTGTCCCGGTAGGTTGGCGACTGATCACATAGGGAAACCTTGATTTAGAACAGATAAATAAGCAATGTTTTCAGACTTTGCACTAATTTTGAAGTTTAGATTTGGGACAGGGAGATTTGTACAAATTGAGTTTAGTCGGGATTAACTTTAGAAAGAAAGAGGGTGAAATTCACCCCCCTTGCAACAATGAACTTCCACTTAGGTCCTTAAAACAGGGCGTGCATGGGACTTCGGTGGCACACAGACCTGGGGCTGGCTTTCTGCACACGGCAGATCTTCAACCAGAGCCTTCTATTTATTGTAAGCAAATTGCCCAAGCTATGCATAGCCCTTATAGCTCTGATCCAATGCCCACCGAAGACAACGGGAGTTTTTCCATTTACTTCACTGGGCACTGGATTCAGCCCGGGGAGCCAAGTTTTCAAATTTAGCTGGTTCAGTGGCACCGACAAAATATGAACATGTAAGCTGGAAATTATGGGTAACATTTTTCAATGGGGCCTAAATGATTTACATACCAACTCCAATTGACTTTCAATGAGAGCTCAGTGCCTAACTCCCATGGGCTCTTTGGAAAATCCCAGCCTGGATCTGCAAAAGGCACACTGGCGCGCACAAACAGACACACACCAAAGTATCAAATACAAATGGATGGTTTCGTGCACACAATTTTCAAGCACAGCTCAGCCGGCTGTGTTTCAAAACCTGGCCATCTAAGCTTTGTTATTCTGTGCGGGGATGAAGGCATCTGCAGGCTTGAAAGATGCTCACCCCAGGTTAACCTCTTCCAATTTGTTTCTGGTTTGGGGGACTGTGGCAAGGTGAAAGAGTGACAATGTGTAATTGTGTCTCAGAATCCCATTTAGCCTGTGGGAACAGAAAGTGAGGAGGGGGGGAAATTAGAGTTTTAACAAAGTGTTGCTTGTTGACATCAAAGATGATCTTGTTTGATAAAATCAATTTTGATGACAGCACAATCTGAGAGAGTCGTCAAGAGTTGATTTTATCGAGATAATAGATTAAGTACATCTGACAGCTAGAGTTTGGTCAACAAAATGATTTTTGTCAAATTTCTCAGACAGGCAAGTTATGCACCCATCACTCTCTCTCTAAAAGCATTTTGGTGTGGGTTCAATTTTGTGCTTAAATACTCCCCTTCCCGACATCCCCATCTGGCTCCCCTGATAAAAATACATTTCATGGGGAAAATATGTTCAAACAATTCATATGGGCGGCTTCAGAGGAGAGTTTCCAACCCAGCAGTTATTCTCCAGTTATGGTGCCTTCTTGCTTCTCTTCCTCCTGTCTCTAAAAACAATGCTTGAAAACATGTCTGGGAAAACATAAAAGCCCCTTTCACAGCCCTGCAACCCCTGTCCACTCCCTCCTCTCAACCCCTTCCACCAACCAACCAAAACTCCTTCTCCATCCAGATTTAGCATCAAACCTAAAATCCAACGACAGCATTTTCAAACCAGGGTGCTTAAAGCCAAATTTACCACCTGATTCAGGAAAGCACTTAAGCTAGGGTGACCAGACAGCAAGTGTGAAAAATCGGGACAGGGGGTGGGGGGCAATAGGAGCCTATATAAGAAAAAGACCCCAAAAGTGGGACTGTCCCTATAAAATCGGGACATCTGGTCAACCTAAAAGCACATACCAAACTTTAAACACCTGGATTGTCTGGCTCCAAATGACTTAAACCTGAGTTTCAGGACCTGCCTCAATTACTTGCAGCTTAGAGGATAGAGCCAGATGTGAAGATGAAGCTGGGATGATTGGGCAACAGGCACTAGAAAGGGAGCATTCATGTGCTGAAAGTTAGGCAATGCTTCAGTGCCTTGCTGAATCAGGGCTAAAGGCCCAGCGGGTGAAATCTTGACCCCACTGAAGTCAATGGGGTTTTGTCATTGACTTCAATGCGGCCAGGATTTCACTCCAAACCAGCAAAGCAGTTGAACGTATGCTTCAGTTTAAAGCATGTGAGTAGCAGAGAGGTTTCACATCCACCTGTAAGTGTATCGCTGTGTTGTGGCCCTAAGCAGAAGTGACCTGATGCCCAGAAGTACTGAAACCACTAGTGCTGTAGGAGCTCATCCCTCTAAACCTCTGGCCAGTTTTATTAGGTGCCTAAATGAGGATTTAGGTGCTAAACGTTACGTGCCCATCTTTGGAACACTAGCTGTGGGCAGGGTTAGAATGTGACGTCGTCAGGCCGTGAGATTTTTTGAGGACGGAAATAGGCGCTACAATAAAATAAAATAAAATAAAATAAAATAAAATAAAAAGACACCCAAACAAAATCTGAAAACCTCAGAAACTGGGACCTTCACATTTTATTCTGAATTTTCAAAACTGGCCCAGGATTTTAAACAACTCACGAAGCTTCCAATATGGCTTTACTCATGGAAGTCAGACAGTGGGCGTCACGAAAATCCCATCCATCTCCCCAGCCATCCCAGTGACTGTCGCATAGTTTCAGAGGCTTCATACGCAAAGTTTGCTGGACTTTAAGTCAATAGGCGTCAATTCAGTAAAACACTTAAGCAGATGCCTCAGTGCCATTAAACTAAGTGAGACTTAAGAACTTGCTTAAGTGCTTTGCTGAACAGAATGGACTGCTAAATCAAGCCCACAGGCCTTAGAGATAGCTAGCCTACAACCAGATACCATCCCACGGAGCTACCCTTTTTGCCTGGGACCTCAAAGTGATATTCCACACACACCCTTTTGCTCCAGATTTTCTTGTTAAGACAGTGTATGCAATAAAAATGAAAATAACGATGTTTCACCTACTGTGTAACCACCTGTCAGTAAATTTATGAACAATTAGGAAGTGAAAGTGCTTTCCAGGGAACCATTTGCGCAAGCTATAAAATGCTCATTTTGTTTGAAAATATAATGGGGAAACAACTTTTCTAATTTTTTCCTCTCTTTTTTTAATTTAGCTTTTGTGGTAATTAATCAGCTTTTGTTGTTCTTTTATTCTTGAAACTTACGATCCCCTCAGTATGCAAATACACCAAATTGCACAGAGCTGAAACGGTCGTTTATAACAGCCAGAGAACTTGAGACTCCAGGCATAGGATATTACACGTGTTAAATGGATACAGTTCAATGGCCAAACATGCTTCATGGCTGTAATGGGGACATTTCTGTTGCATAAATATTGAATACACGTCCCTCGCTTTGGAGCCGAAGGATGATCTCCATTAGGCATCACTAGTACTAAGACCGAGCAATGTCCTTTGTGGGCTGGAGCCAGTAGGCTCTTGGTCAGAACTGACATTCACACCAGAAAAGGGCAATGGTGACACACACATACTAGCCTTTTTGTTGCTCCTTCCTCTACTCTAGCTGATGACACAACTTAATTTATCTAACAAATATCCACAGCCTGCCTAGATTTCCTTTCACCTTTCACATTACAGAATCATAGAATTCACAGAATCATAGAATATCAGGGTTGGAAGGGACCTCAGGAGGTCATCTAGTCCAACCCCCTGATCAAAGCAGGACCAATCCCCAACTAAATCATCCCAGCCAGGGCTTTGTCAAGCCTGACCTTAAAAACCTTATGGGCATGTTCTGGTGCTCATGGTCGTGTTGTGCTGGTGACAGCACTGGTCCCAAGCAGAAAAATTCAGCTCTTGATTTTGAGGTTCCCCTCTCTTGACCCCAGCAAATTTGGGGGCATTTGGATCTAGGTTTTGGTTAAAAAGTGAGTGACTAGTCTCCAAATTCCAGTGTTGCCAACTCATGCAATTTTATCACTGGTCTCTCAATATTTGGTGTTTTTGTAAGAACCTCCTCCTGCATTCAAAAAAGTAAGTACATGTTGAGCACTCATTGCTGTAGAGAAATGTGTGAAAATGCGAACCGTAAATGCTGAAAAGCCAGAGGACAAATAAAAAGACCCAAAATGTACTTATTCATTTTAAGCCACATGATTTCTAAGCCAATCTCATTATTTTGGGGGCCTTACTTGTCATTTTTGAATGCTTGGGGCTGGCAGTTCTAGAACTCAGATCTGGATCTGAACTTTCTTTGTCACCTAGCTCCAAGGGAACTCCTTACAAGATAACACAGGCTTTCCCGTAGCAAGAAAATGCAAAACAAAACAATCTTTCTGCTTCAACTGAATCGCCCTGGGGGAAAAGAAATAACACATAATGGGCCTATTTCACCACTGAATTGCTCCAGTTTCACACATGTGTAACTCCGCTGAAATCAACAAGGTTACACTAGCATAAAACCAGAGTGACGCAGGGTGGAAGAAATGGCTCACATATTCAAACTTGCTTTTGCAGACTCCACAGCACCGGTTTGCACGTTTCCCTGAATCTCCGATTCCACACGGTTTCCCTGTGCTCATCGCTAACACCCACTCAATTAATATTTTTTAAAAGCTATTTTTCATTTAGATTTAAACTACTAAAAGATGCCTATCCCACACGCCAACATTATTAATTATACAATAAATACAGTTAAATTCAACCTCGGCAGTATTCAAATAATCAGTTCCACAGGAACTCAGCCAGCCACCTACCCTTCTCATTATCCAGGGAGCAAACCCTCAGCCTTCTCCAAATCCCCTACCAAACAGGTGTCTTGGGTAGGGGGCTCAGAAAGTCACAACATTTGGGCTATCTGGAACCAGGGGCAGCAAGTTCCAGAGTCCCAAGCCCTCAGAGGGTATGTCTCCACTGCAAAGAACAACCTGCGGCACCGAGTCTCGAAGCCCATGTCCTGGGGTCTCAGAGCCTGGGCTGTAGCCCAAGCCTGAGCGTCTACACTATTATTTTTAGCCCCACAGCCCAAACCTTGTGAGCCCAAGTCAATTGGACCTGGGCTCTTTTACTGAAGTGTAGACGTACCCATAGAGAACACCTTGCCAGGTGCCCCCTCTCCTTTATAATGAGGGGAGCTCAAGAACCTCTGCAAAGCATGGCAGTGGTCCTGGAAGAAAGGCGAGCCCTCTGGTAGGCCGGCCAGGCCATGTAGGGCCTCTGAAATCCTCTCCCTCCAGGGACAGCCCATGTGCTACTGCCACCCCACAACAACTTGATATTAGACTAATCCACACTGTTCAAACTGCACTACTGACCTGGGTTGTGTGAGGAACTCCATGCCATGACAACGGTGGGGCCGGTTTAGGTGAATGCTGCAGAGCGCTGGAGCAAGAAATCGTATTACGTTTATTTCTCAAGTCTTTTCGGGAGGGGAGGGGGGCACATGTTTTCAGAAACTCGCAGAAAATGAGACAAAGATATTGCTGGCCAGAGCTGAGATTTCTCCTCTGGCTAAATCCTGCAGCCTTGGCTCTGGAAGCAGGGGAACTATTGTCACTGTCATAAATATAAAGGGAAGGGTAACAACCTTCCTGTATACAGTACTATAAAATCCCTCCTGGCCAGAGGCACAAAATCCTTTTACCCGTAAAGGGTTAAGAAGCTCAGGTAACATGGCCATTTTTGTTGCTCTCCTCTGGACTTTCTCCAATTTCTCCATGTCTTCCTTATAGTATGGTGCCCAGAACTGGACACAGCACTCCAACTGAGGCCTCAGCGGTGCCAAGTAGAGCAGAACAATTACCTCCCATACGACAGTCCTGTTAATACACCCCAGAATGNGACACAGCACTCCAACTGAGGCCTCAGCGGTGCCAAGTAGAGCAGAACAATTACCTCCCATACGACAGTTCTGTTAATACACCCCAGAAACATAGTTGCCTTTTTCACAACAGCATCATGTTGTTGACTCATATTCAATTTGTGATCCACTGTCATCCCAGATGTTTTCTACAGGAATACCCCACCTAGCCAGTGTATCACCCTGGCTGTAGTTGTGCACCTGATTTTTATTTCCTAAATGTAGTATTTTCCACTTGTCTTGACTGAATTTACTTTATTTATCAAGGTCCTTTTGAATTCAATTTGTCCATGTTTCCACTTTCTTGTAGGATTCCTTTTTGGTTTTCAGGTCATTGAAGAGTTCCTGATGGAGCCACGTTGGCCTGTTACTATCCTTCCTATCTTTCCTTTGAAACGAGATAGTTTACTGTTGTGCCTTTGACTTCAATAGGGCCAGGATTTATCCCTTGTGCCACAGCTCTAACTGCTGTCAGTGGGAGCGGCGGACGTGCCACTGAAAAATCAGGCCACTGGCTCTTTCCTTCTGCGTACTGGTTCCAAAAGGTATAAGCAGGAGTACCAAGCATAGCACAGAGCGGAACACTCCCTGGCAGCTGCAACCGAGTGCTGACAGACATCAATCCTACACAGGCTGTCTCTTGGAAGCAACAGGTCTTTGGCAATTCTGCTTTCATTCCCAAACCAGACCATCACTGTCTTGCCCATGTGTGTGCTATTTTCTGCCTCCAAGCCAAGCCTTTTCTCTTTCAAGTCTTTCCCCTCTTTGCGCGTTGTTCTTTTATTTTCTGTTTTGCTTCTCTCTCTCCTCCTTTGACGATGGGCTCTTTTTGTGCATTTCAGTCTTTCCTCTGTGCTCTTTGTTGTGCAAGTCGCTGGGCTGTTCTCCTCTTTCTTTTTTAATGTTACTTTATTCTCCATTCATTGTTATTCTCTCCTGGATTTTCTCTGGTCTCTCCCTGGCTTTGAATTGTGTTCTTTTTTTGTGTGTGTCTTATGCTTTGTCATCAGCTTTGTGTTCCCCTTTCTCTGTTTCTTGTTTTTGTAGGGTTCAGACTATATTCTTTTTTGTTGTTAGTTTTTTGCATGCCTTCCTTTCATCTATGGAAAGTAACTTTCTACTCTAGATGATGTTGCTTTGTTATCTCTCTTTGATAAGTCACGGCACCTATCAGAGCATTAAGCTGTCAGCTTTGGCTTTGCTGGCACCTGCTCACTAAAAAGGGTATGTTCAAGGTGAACTGAAAATTCCATCCAGGGTAAAATCTCACCCTTTCCGCCGGGCAATGTAGCAAAATTCCACCCTACTCTATGTGCGAAACTGGTGAATTGTGGTGGGCTTGAGGTCATTTCTAATGAGCTGTTCATGGCAAAATGAATGTGTTCTCAGCCTAGGTAACGCACATTTTGCAGTGTCATGCGATACTATGGCTCAGCAGATTGGACTAAAGAGCAGTTTATGAGATCCGCATTGAAGCCAATGGCAAAACTTCCATTGTCTTCAGTGGGGGCTGGACTGGGCCCAAGATCAGTAGTGACTAAAAGTTGTTATTATCCCGATGTTTGTTTGCTGGCCCATGTGGAAGGAGCCAGTGATCTCAGTCCAACTCCTAGTTGGCAGTCTCAGCTGGGAGGTCGAGGAACAAATTAGGCAGGGATCTTGGTACCCCTGTAGGTATCCCTTCCCTGTCTGGGTTAAGGGGTGCTTACAGGACAGGGAGGAGCCTGTCCTGCCTATTCCACAGACACAGAGACAGCTTCAGTCTCCCGAGCGGTCAATCTGCCACTTTCACCAGCACTGTTGTCAATACAAAGTCCCCAGGCACCATTACCTTGTACCGGATGCAGCCAAAACCTGCTGTTCCCAATGTCACATTTTAACAGCAAGGGAGTGTTGCCTAATCACTTTGTAGGCTAACTATGCAAATATATGTAAATATTCACGCAAATTAGGCACAGCCCTTGGGTAAGCCTTCAGTGCAGTCCTTGATGACATAAAATTTCAGCAATCTTGACAGATAACGCCTTCCCGATCCTTACAGATGATGCGAGCTCAAAGGCAGAGGTTAGCCAGCCCCTGCTAATGTGCCCTGGGGGAAAATTAATTTCAATCTCCAAATGTGGCAATCAGTTTCACCTTGGTGCAGGTGAGTGTGTATCACCCTGGTCAAGTGTCCATTCCTGTATATGCCGTGACATGCCACTGGTCACCACGGTATCCCAGGGAACAAGATGATGCTAGCACCTCCCTGGATGCTATATCAGAAACAGGCCCAACCAGAACTATTTATCCAAAGCCCTGAACATCTGGCAATTAGGATAAAATCACACCCAAACCCAGCCATCACCAGTTTGGGTTTTGCAAAATCAAAACAAGACCAACAAGTCCTTGCAAAATCAGAACCATTTCCACAGCTTCTGGTTGAAATTCAAATCCTGAGCCTGATCCAGTGTCCCATGAATTAATGGAAGGATTCTCAATGAATTCAGTGGCCTCTTCATCAAGTCCACTCACACGAAAAAAAAATAAACAGCCCGTGTGATCTGAATCTAAACTTTCCTTCCCTCTTGTCTCCCCCCGGGACCTTTGCTGTCATTAAACACTCAAGACCCCATTGATATGCAGAGTCGAAGGTGCATTATTGTATTATTATCCTGCCTCCTTGGCATGATCTCTGTGACTGAGCTGCTGAGTCAGATCCAGCATGAAGCTGGGAGGTAAAGTCACTTTAGGCACTAACCAGTTTCAGAGGCTTTCAACCTCCATAAGAAGCAATCTTGAGATGTTCTTTTCCTTTGAAAGGTCCCCGTGTCTCTCCAGGATCCCTTGTAATGGTGCCAGCTCTAATTGGTTTTTCCTGTTTTTTTTGTTTTTTTTGCTGTCCTATGTCAGCCAGTGGAAGCAAAATAAAACATACTGAAGCTGGCTGGACCCATTTCAGTCCATGCCTTCCCCCTGCGGCCCAACAACTTGCGCAGATGCGTACGGAAAAGGAGATTGCAAAACATTATTTTTCAAGGCAACTGATGTGTTTTCCCGTTTATTTCCTGCTGGGGAGACATTTTGCCAGCATAAGTGATTTTCCCCCTTCCTTTTAAAAGCCCTTTGATCTTCGTTTTATTTTCTAGCTCTCCATCCCCACAATTACAAAGCCTAAAGTCTGGGCATAACGACTTTGCTTTTCCCCACTGGCATGATTTAACCTCTTGCAATGGGGATCAGTGAAAGCCAATATTCTGAACAAAGGCATCAGCAAAACACCTAATGATATTCCAAGGTGCAGTGGAGGGGACGACATGCTCAAATATGGAGTATGATCAACATACCAGAGTCTTTAACACTCAATCCGAGGAGCAGCTGTAAAAGCCAAGGGGGAAAAACATCATGTCATAAATATAAAGGGAAGGGTAACAACTTTTATGTATGCAGTAACATAAAATCCCTCCTGGCCAGAGGTACGGGGTGGGGGGAGGTTTTGTTTGTGCTCTCTTTGTTGGTTCCCTCTCGGGACAAAGAGAGAGACCAAGCAGGTAAACCAGCTCCTAACAAGATCCTGAAATGATACATCTAAAATTACGGAAATTGTAAGTAATAGCAAGGAAATGCGTTAGATTATCTTTTGTTTTAGCTTGTGAATTTTCCCTATGCTAAGAGGTAATTTTATTCCTGTTTTGTAACTGGGAAGCGGAGTCAGAGGGGAATCCTTTGTGTTTTAAATCTTTTTATTTACCCTGTAAAGTTATTTTCCATCCTAATTTTGCAGGTGTGATACTTTTTACATTTTTTTTTAATAAAATTCTTCTTTTAAGAATCTGATTGATTTTCAGTGTCCTAAAAACCAGGGCTTTGGTCTGTGCTCACTTTGTTAACCTATTGGTTGATATATTATTCTCAAGCCCCCCCAGGAAAGGGGGTGAAGGAGCTTGGGGGGATATTTTGGGGGGGATAGGGCTCCAAGCAGCCCCTCCCTGAATGTTTGTTTAAATCACTTCGTGGTGGCAGCAATACCGTCCAAGGACAAGGAAAGGAATTTGTGCCTTGGGGAAACTTGTAACCTAAGCTGGTGGAATATAAGCTTAGAGGGTCTTTCATGTGGGTCCCCACATCTGTACCCCAGAGTTCAGAGTGGGGAGGGAACCCTGACACATCAGTTATATAGTCTACTCTGCCTGCAGCTAAGCTACCTCGGGCTGTGATTTCAAGAGCTAAGTTAGGTCAGTATTTAGTCTTTGTTTATAACAGTGCCATGGATCTGCACAGCGCTTTAGACATATAAGGAACATATAAGCTAAGATCACAACGTTCAGGGATATCATTGTGAAGTGCTGAGCATCTTCTGGTAAGGTTGATTTCACTGGGAGTTGATGGCTTTCAACACCTTTTGGGACCAGTCCCTGTCAGTCTTGCCCACTTGATACGAGAGTAAAGAATGATGCTGTGACAGGGAAAAGCTTTTGTGGAGCCAGGAGTGAGGGGGAAAGAGCCGATTGGTGAGATGGGCTGTCAATCATTCAGGGACTTCCCTTTCCCACAAAGGGTTCTGGGTAGGGAAGCTCTGTATAAAACTCCCTAGCTTCCAGCTGGGAGTCATAGTTGCAGAAGGAAGGGTCACCTGGAGGAACCTGGGCCTGCTGGGGTTATGTTATCGAAGGTGGTTGTGTTTCTTTAAAATAAATCTTGGTACTATTTTTTAAAAACCCTCATAACAGGGTCTTGCTGCTTTATTGGACAACCTTGCTGCTAAAGCCTGCCACGGCTACATCTTTCATAACACCCATCATCATGGTAAAGGCCAGGCAGCCCTGTGCCCAGTGAAGGGCTCTCTTTAGTTTCAGATGTGAAACCAAGGTCCAGATCATTCGTGATAATTTAAAAAACGTGACAGTGTAACGCTGGCAGACCCTGGTTGTCAGCGCGTGAGATCAAACCTGGGACCTCTGAAGCTTAGTGCATGAGCCTCTACTGCATGAGCTAATAGCCAACTGGCTGCTAGTTAAGGCTGTTGCAGACTCATTTTATCGCTCTCTTTAAGTGGTTTTGGTGCCACTAGAGGGGACAGAACACCACACCCGGGTGGTGTGTGGGTTACAAGAGCAGTCTTCACAAGGGAAGAGGCTGGAAACCTTGTGTTCTGGCTAAAGCCCAATATAGCTAATTACATTCTGACTAATGACAATTCCACACACACCGTCGCAATAGAATATGAACAAGATGCTCTTAGCTTTCTTGGACACAACTCTTGTGTAGTGCTGCTTAAAAAAAAAGGCTACCCTGTGTTAAACCACAGCAGTGGTGGGTGAAGCCCCAGCTCCCGGAGTCATGTGATCACACAAAAATCTCCGCTTCCATTTAAAAAAAGTTTCTAGCTCTCACAGCTGTGAAGCAACACTTACAAATGTGACCCAAGTGCACCCTAAAGGTTCAACAACCAAAGGTAAACAAAAAAATCCAAACACCAATTGTACACTAATTATTAATGAGTATTAATTAACAACTATTCATTATGAATCATTAATTATTTACTCCATGATTTTAAGCCAATTTCAGCATTTTGGGGGAGTGGAGTCATGATTTTTGAATGCCTGGGATTGGCAATGCCCACTGTAAATGCCCACTGTAAATGCCCGTTAAGGAGTTTTGATCCACTGATGGGCCAGTTTGTAGCTCTCCTCAAAGCTCTCATGTACTGTTTAGTGTCTTCTAACTGAGCATCACCTGATGGCAGGGAAGGGCTAGCGCTTGCATTGGGTTTCGTTTGCATCAGCTCTCATCCTCATTACAGTCTTTTTCATGAAACTGACATCAAGATTTGAAATCACAAGCCCGCTGCTGTTTGGTAAGGATCTTAGATGCAAATAAAACTCCCAGGCCTGGGATCGAGACTGATCTTAGATACTTGAGTCTGTATCGCTGCAGGTCACGTGTTATCTGTTCTTAATCACCCGTTCCTCAGGTCTAAGCAGTAGCTGTCTTTGCAGACTACATGGTAAAACCTCCCTCTAAACTCTCCAGTCTTGCATTAGCAAACACAGAGACTTAGCACTTGCATTGCAGTTTCTATGTTCAAATCACTCTGAGTCTTAACTAATCTTCCAAGCCCGAAGTAGCAATATCTCCATTTTGCATATGGGTAAACTGAGGCACGGACAGCCTCAGTGGCCTGGCATATTGAGGGATCTATACACTGCTGAATAACTATGATTCCTGTGGACAAATTCTCTGCTAGTGTAAATGGGTGCAACTCCACTGAAATTAACAGAGCTGCACCCATTTACACCAGCAGAGAATTTGGTCCCTGAATTGGCAGGTGTCACTCTTTCAAGGTACTAATGTCTTGGGATCAAATTCTGCTCCTATTACAATAACCAGCCAAACCTTTACCATGCGTCAATGGGAACAAGACTGGTCCCTGTTCTATTATTGTTACTGATGGTTCTGGTCTTTTATCTGATGTTGTTGCATCCTACAATGTACAAATGAAACCTGAACTGATTTACCTTGTGCGCCACCGTGCATACACACACACACACACACACACACCCTTCCATGTACTGAAAAGGAGGAAGATTCAGGGCAACAAAATTAAGTGGAAAGGCAGCATGCATCTCCGCTCTCAACAGCACTATCAACAGCTAATGCAGCTGGAAGAACATTTCTAAAGACAAACTAAGGCTGAGCGCGGTCTCCTCATCTCCGTATTGTGCAGTACATCCTCCTGGTAAAGTTTTAATAGGTCTCACAGTTTCATCTTCTGACCATATATCAAAGACAACGTTATAAAAGAAAGTTTAAAAGCCGAAGTTGTGAGATTTCCTGCCTCAGGGCCCTCAGGCACAATGTGTTGTCGTTGAAGAATAGACACCTTGGGGTTTTTTTTTGGAGTTAAGGAGCAAGTTGTTATTGGGAAGAAGGAAAAAACAACCCAAACTGCTTTAGAAAGACTTGCTGATGAGATGAGTCTCTCTCTCTCTCTCTCTGATGCATCCATCAGCATGGCATTTTCTCAGAACAGCCCACTTCGATCAATGCTGCTGTGTCTGACACTGGGCATCTTTCCTTGTGCTGAAGAGATCAAGAACGGCATGTTGTGAATGAACCGAATTACCCCTGCTAGGTGTATGTGCCCCAGGAGCCAAAGCTAGAGTCTCTCTCCTGCCAACTGAACATGCACCCTCAATCTCCTTTCTGGGCTACAACCTGTGGGGTGCTGAGCACTCTGGCCCCACTGCAAAAAAATGCTTAGGCCCTGATTCAGAGAGGTACCTAGGTCCTTGCTTAACTCATTTCACCAGATGCCCCAAACACCCATAGTTCTGCAACCACAAGAAAAGGCTTCTTTCTGTGTTAAAAATGGAGGTGAAAGCAACGATATCCCTAGCAAAAGGAGAAAGGGGGAAGTTGACAGCACTGACTATACATTAGAGAGACAAGGTGGGTGAGGTAACATCTTTTACTGGACCAACTTCTGTTGGTGAAAGAGACAAGCTTTCAAGCTACACACAGTTCGAATAATAAATCAGTTGGTCCGATAAAAGATATTACCTCACCCACCTGGTCTCTCTAATATCCTGGGACCAACATGGCTACAACAACACTGCAAACTGACTATAAATTAACAGTTGTGAAATGCAGACAATTGATAAGGGAAACTAAAGGTATTAATGAAAAATCTATGGCTAGTAGGATTAAGGAAAGTAAGGAGGAGGGTTCTTTATGTATATCAGGAGCAAAAGAAATCCTAGCAATGGTATAGATCTGTCACTAGATAGAGATGGGATAGTACAGATATAATATACTTAGACTTCTGAAAGATGAAGTACTGCCCAACATTCTGTTATCAGGCAAGTTAAAGAGTTTCTCAGACAGGTGTTGCTGGAAAGTGCTTTGGCGTTGTACCTCTTTCGCTTAGTCTTTGGGTGTTTGCGGGGTGGCAGAGTGAGCTGCAGGTACATGATGGATCTTACTAATTGATGATCTATGCAACAGTGATCTATACCTCTAATGGCTCGAGTTATACGGACATCGGCGTAATCTCGGGCTCGGACTATAACATAGTCAAGGAGGTGCTAGTGTTTGGACCGAGGTTTTTTCCAGGTGGTCTTAAATTTGTTACTCAGCCTAAAGATGGTATTTGTGATGAGCAGGTCATGCTCCACACATTTGCTGAGGAGCAGAATACCATTGGAGTTTATATTTCCCACCCCTTCTTTGCATATTGTGCTGCTCCACATTGGGAGTTCTGTCCATCTCTGGCATTGAAATCTCCCAGGAGATTGTCTGCCTTAGACCAGTGGTTCTCAAAGCTAGTTCACTTGTTCAGGGAAAGCCCCTGGTGGGCCGGACCAGTTTGTTAACCTGCCGCGTCTGCAGGTTCGGCCGATCACGGCTTCCACTGGCCACGGTACGCTGCTCCAGGCCAATGGGGGCTGCAGGAAGCGGCGTGGGCTGAGAGATGTGCTGGCTGCTGCTTCCCGCAGCCCCCATTGGCCTGGAGCAGCAAATCACGGCCAGTGGAAGCCGCGATCTGCCGAACCAGCAGATGCAGCAGGTAAACAAACCGGCCCGGCCCGCCAGGGGCTTTCCCTGAACAAGCGGCGGACTGGTGAGAACTACTGCCTTAGATGTGGCTGTGAGGACTTCATCAAGAGTGCTATAAAACTGCTTCTTGTTGTCTTCCTCATCAACAAGTGTCGGGGAGTATGCACTGATGACTGGCATATTGGTTATTGCTGAGCTTCATGAGACACTCGTTGATCCCCACGGGAAGCTCCAAAAGCTGACTGGCGATCTTATTTTTGGCAGCAAAGACAATCCCGTGAATGCGTCTCTCTTCAGGTGGCTTTCCTTTCCAAAAGAAGGTGTAGCCACCTCCATCCTCTTTTAATTGGCCCTCAGCGGCCCGGCAGGTCTCACCAAGAACTGCAATGCCAAATGTTGAGTCTTGAGAGTTCTCTGGCAATTATGGCAGTTGTTCTTTCTGGGCATTCACTGTGCTGAGAGTCCATAAGGGTGTGGACATTCCAGGTGACAAAATTCATTGTCTTATATCTAGGGCCCTACCAAATTCACGGCCATGAAAAACATGTCACGGACCATGAAATCTGTTCTCCCATTGTGAAATCTGGTCTGTTGTGTGCTTTTACTCTTTACTACACAGATTTCATGGTGGAGACCAGCATTTCTCAAATTGGGTGTCCCAAAAAGGAGTTGGGGGGGGGTGTCGCAAGGTCGTTTTAGCAGGGTCATGGTATAGCCACCCTCACTTCTGCGCTGCCTTCAGAGCTGGGTGGCCAGAGAGCAGCGGCTGTTGGCCGGGCGCCTAGTTCTGAAGGCTGCGCCCTGCCAGCAGCGGCGCAGAAGTAAGGGCAGCAAACCATACCCAGCCATCCTTACTTCTGCGCTGCTGCTGGCGGTGGCTCTGCCTTCAGAACTGGGCTCCTGGCCAGCAGCCACCGTTCTCCAGCTACTTAGTTCCAGAAGCAGCGCAGAAGTAAAGGTAGCAGTACCGCAACCCCCCACTAAAATAACCTTGCGACACGCCCGCCCCCCCCACAACTCCTTTTTGAGTCAGGACCCCTACAATTACAACAGCGTGACATTTCACATTTAAATAGCTGAAATCATGAAATGTACAATTTAAAAAATCCTATGACTATGAAATTTACCAAAATGGACCGTGAATTTCGTAGGGCCCTACTTATATCTCTTGTTTTGGCCGCGGAGTTGAGAGATCCCACTGGACGCGGTCATCCAGTCGGAAGAGTGTGAGCCAGCCTATGTTTGGGGCATCTTTTCTAGCTCCCTCCCCACTTGGGATGAGCAGAGGGGATCCTAAAAAGGCCTGCTCAGTCACAGCCGCTGCTGCCAAAATGCACTTCTGTCTCATCCAAGCACAAGACGACGGTCACACGGCTGCCGCCTGTGTGCAGGTTTGTGACGAAAGACTCCCAGAAATCACTGCTCCTGTCTTCCTCGCCACTCCTCCCTTGCCACAAGGCTTGTGCGGTTGTGAGTGCTTAGGCAGAGGCCTGCACATGAAATCTGTTAACGTGGGGAAACCGGTGCGCAGGCAGTGACCACATGAGACTTGACAGGAGGAATGTCCTGACCCAGTGGCAAGGAGATCCAAGACAACCAGCGGCGTCCTGCCTGCTGCAGCCCTCACCCTCCTTCACAGCCGCAGAGCACTAAAATGTCCTCTCTATGCGCCTGATCCACCGTTGGGGTCTTGTGAAGTTTGGACCATGGTTAGTCAGGAGCCTCACCTCAGACCTGCTCACCAAGGGGGTCCCTACCAGGAGTATGGAAGCTCCGGATGATGTAGCTCTGAGGATCTTTAGCCCATGCAAGCCTCTCTACCACAACGAGGTTGCGGTCCATCAGAGAGGGGAGGTGGTGTTATCACTGTGTACGCAGCACTGTTACTGGGTAAGGTATCCAGTTCTGGTGCCCACACCTCTAAAAGGTTGTTGAAAATGTGCAGAGGGTTCACAAAAGAGCTACCAGAATGATTTGAGCGCTTGAAAACCTGCCCGACACTGAAACTTCAGGAGCTCGATCTATTGAGTTTTTTTCAATGAAAAGGTTAAGAGGTGATTTGATCATGGCCTATAGGTACCTCCATAGGGAGAAGATTCCTGCTAGAGGGCTCTTTAATCTAGCAAACAAAGGCATAACAAGATCCAGTGGCTGGGAACTGAACCCAGTCGAATTCACACTAGAAATAAGTCATGAATTTGTAACCATGAGGTAACTGACAATTGGAACCACCTACCTAGGTACGTGGTGGATTCCCTCTCACTTGAAGCCTTTACATCAAGACTGGACATCTGTCTAAAAGATATGCTCCAACTCAACCAGATGTTATGGGCTTGCTGCAGAAGGAATCACTCGGTAAACTGGTCTGGCCTGCATTATTCAGGTCAGCCTAGATAATCATACTGGTCTCTTCTAGCCTTAAAATCTGTGATCTCCATGAGTCTATGAACTTTCAGCATGCAAGCACTCCCATTGACTTCAGTGAGGCTACCACATGCTTACAGTTCAGCACATGCCCTAGCGCTTTCCTGCAACAGGGCCAAAATGCTCAGCACCTTGCAGGATCGAGCCCTTTTATCTCCTATTCTCCCCTCTTCCCCAAACCTCTTCTTTCTCACTTCCTTCCCTGTTTCCCTCTTGCCATGTGTTTTCCCTGTTTCCCCAGGATCGTCTCCATTTCTCCTTCTGTGTTCCACTTTCTATCATACTGTCTCTATTTTCCCTCCATCCCTTTCTAATACCCTCCCCCCCCCCACACCGTCTCTCCTTCTTTTCCTCCCATTATCAATCTCTTCCAATTTCCTCTATTTTTCTATTAGCCTCTCCAAACAGCTGGCCCTTCTCTGACTATACTTCCTTAACTTGATCAATTAGTTGATGTTGGTAAAGTGCCCTAGAGATGGTAAGTATTACCCCAAACCTGCCATTTCCCCTATCCCTCGCCCTATGCCCTCTTCACTACCTTCCATCTTTCCCACTCACCCTTCATCTCCTTCCCCTACTGCTGCAGCCTCTTCCATGCCACCCCAATTGTCACTGATGCATGATTTTTATGTCATTCATTTCCCTCTCCAAGGAGTCTGTGCTACCAAGGAGATGGAGCGATATTGTTAAGTGGTACATTAAGTGTAAAATGCACAGCATCAACCAAAACATTGACTAAGAGCTCTGTATTCAAGAGAGAAATATATTCCATATCCTGAAACAATCCATGCATGGGAGGCTGCAGGAGTTCTGTGCTGTCAGTAGATTCCAGAGTGCTCCGGTTTATACCACTGATGCTTCCAATGATTTCTCTGCGTGCATTTCTATGGCACGCAGAAAAAGGATGCTTCCCTCCCCGACAGGATTGCAAATCACTCAGACGCACAAAAAATCAAATGGAAAGGAAGTGGCCTTGTTGGCTGGCATGTTTGTGATGATTTTTTGGTGTCCCTCTAGCCAGAATCTCACTTCCCTTCCAAGAGCTGCATTTCTGTCTTTATTAATCAACACCCTTTCGAAGGCAAAAGGCTCTGCTTTCGACTAATTGGTCTGATCGCGAAATTACAGCTCCTCTGATGTCATTAGTGCCAATGAAGTCACTCTGCCAATTATTTCCCCCCTCCCCCCATTCACCTTTACGTGGTCTGCCAAAACGGCTCCAGTTTCATTTACACAGGGATGGCGAGAGCAGAGGGAGATAGACAGAGAGAAGTCCTAAGCCCAACAGCTGTTTATGATAAGAAGAGGATTAGGTGGCTCATATCCTAGTTACATTAAATTAAATCCCAGGTATCTTTCTGTTTATAACTCTCTCTGTCTCTCTCTCTCTCACACACACACACACTAACGCACTTGTGTGTGCCCGAAACCATCCATCGTATCACGACAAGATAGCCTCTGAAAAAGAGAAAAGGGAAAAAAAAAAAAAAGCCCTCTGGCCCTGCGCCATCAACGCTCTTATAAACCGTTGTTAACGGCTGTAATGAACCAATCCAGGAGACATATTAATAACGACATGAAGAGACACATTTATTGTTGATTGTTGAGTCGCTGGCAGATTTACCGCGGGGTTGCTACGAGGGGAGGTCTGGCCCTGCAGTAGTGCAATTAAAAACAAATTGAATACAGGGACAAAGAATCAATAATCTAACCGGGCAACTTTTAGTTTTGCAAAATACACATATAAATTAATTGACCTGAACACAGTTGCTAACTGGTCATTAATGCCTGTTTGCTAGCCAAGCTGATTAAGTTGAGGAGCATGAACGCAGCTCATTAAGTTGAGGAGCATGAACCTCCCACTTGTGTTGCCCCAGACAGTGTCTATCTGTGGTTCCACCGGGATCTCCTGGGTTCTCAAGGGAGATGGACCTGAGCCTCCACATTCCGGCCCGCATCTGAGTGTCCCCAAAATGCCAGGAGGGCTGGGACCGAGTTAGGGCTTTGCTCCCACCCATTGCTATTATTAGTGCTATAATGATAGTGCCTAGAGGCTTCCATTAAGATCCCCGGGAATAAGTATTGTACAAACATGTAGTAAGAGACAAACTCTGGTCCAAATAATTTACTGCCCAAACAAACCAAACAGACAGAGGGTTGGAGGAAAAAAAAGTTAACCCCATTTTACAGATGCAGATTTGAGGCACAAAGAGATTAAAGGGACGTCTACACTCACAGCAGCATGTAGAGTGCAGACACTGCCCACCCCGCTAGCACGGGTATGGACAGTAGTGTAGACGGTGAGGTACGGCTTAGGCGGGGGAGAGCCCTACATGCCTGACCCCCCAGGCGATGTTCCCTTCATGGCTCTCGACATGCCCAAGCAGTGCCTCCCATTTCTACATGGCTATTTTTAGCAGTGTCGTGTCCCACTGCTTCCCCACTGCCAGAGCCTTTCCCCGCCACAGGGAAAGTCTCCAGCAGCGGCGAAAGGCTCTGGCAGTGGGGAGGCAAGCGGGCAAAGGTAGCTGCTGGAGCCATAGGTGCCGACTCCGTGGGTGCTCCGGGGCTGGAACACCCACGGGGAAAAAATAGTGGGTGCTCAGCACCCACTGGCGAGCCCTGCCGATCTGCTCCTCCCCCTCCGCCACCAGCGCCTCCCGACTGCTGCTGATCAGCTGTTCAGCGGCGGGCAGAAGGCACTGGCGGGAGGAGGAGGAGTGGGGGCAGGAAGAGGCGGAGCACGTTCGGGGGAGGGGCGGAACGGGGCAGGAAGAGGCAGGGGTGGGGCCTTGGGGGAAGGGGTGGAGTGGGGGCGGAGCCTGCGGCAGAATGGGGGTTGAGCATCTGCAGGGAAATCAGAAAGTCGGCATGTCTGTGGTTGGAGCCTTTCCCCATTGCCAGAGTCTTTTCACTGCAGCAAGTAGCTACACAGTGCAGCGACAAGTGTGCAGGCCGCCCACCCTTCATAGCAGCGTGTAGTTACACATGTGGTCCCAGTATTCTGCATGCCACCATCCCTGTAGACAAAGCATAAAGGTCACATTTTCAACAGCGCTCTAAAGGACGTAGGCGCCTACGACCCATTTTCAAATGGGACTTGGGTCTTTAGCCTTAGACTCATTAAAAAAAAACCATAGGGCTACGTCCCTAAATCACTTTTGAAAATGAGGCTTAGGTTCCTGAGCTAGTTAGGCATTGTAATGCTGAGCAGAGCAACATCTAAATATGGGCCGTAAGCTCCTACATCATTTAGCTGCTTTTGAAAACTGTACCCTAAGTGACTTGCCCAAAGAGGTTGTGACAGAGCTGGGAAGAAGCCTCCCAGATCTCCTAAACTCCACCACACGACCGTCGTATCCTCTTATTATACAGAGGCAGGGCCAATCACAAAGTTCAGACCCAAATGCAATTTCCCCCAAAGCTTGGGTCACTTTAGAGCCAGCGTTTGGGTTCAGGCCTCTCGCCAGTTTTCGGGAGTTTTCCGCTTCACCTGTAGATTTTCGCTCCGTGCTGAAACTGCACTCAAAGGTTTACACTCAGGATCTGCCCCCACCCCTCCCTTCTTTCATTTGTATTGCTGCATTCTGGCTATAAACTCCCTGATGCAGCAGAACGGGGCGAGGGTCTTTTAAGTGCCAACTTTCTATCAGAGCACTGGCACTTCCATTGCGTGTAACTAGGTAAAAATGATGATCCTTTGCTCTCCTACCTGAGAGAGCTTCTATCTGAGCCTCTCTGAGTGCTTCATGAGCATTAATAACAGTGAATTAAGGATTATTATCCCCATGTAAGAGATGGGGAAACACCAGGCAATTAGAGAACTTTACCTAATGTCACACAGCAAGTCAGGTGGCAAGAACTGGGAATAGAATCCAGGAATATTGGCTCCCCCCCCTTTGCTCTGACCACTAGACGGCACTGCCTCCCTTCAGGCACTGTATGAAAAATGAGGTTGACATCATGTATACACTGTAATTACTGGTCCAAAATGTTACAGTTTACACTAGAGATAGTGCAGTGTTTGGGCTTTTTATTTAAAATGTACATGAATTTAATGCTGACTGACAGCCCCAGAGACTGGAGTCGTCTTCTTCTCCACTGAACAGGGACAGTGTGTGCTGCAACTGTGCAAATTCTCCATATGCTGCTCTTATCCTGCAAGTCTCAACCTTAACCAGGAAGAACCAACTGCCGAGTTAAGATGGGCATTCAGTCTCCATGGCCCATTTAGTCCTTGGCCTCTCTGCTGAGATGGGCAATTACTGTCAACACTGGTGGTTTGCTCTGTGATACTGCCCGCTCAGAACTGGACTCAGGCCATCAAAGAGTTGTCAGAGCAAAACAGGAGCATTATCAACCTGGGCTGCATCTGAAGCAGGAAACAAGTGGTGAAAGTTTTTGTATCTCCTATCACCAATCCTTGAAGAGGTACCTTATGGCTCCATTGAAACGACAACCGGGCAGTATCAACTCATGGATTTATTGGAGGGACAAAATGAAGCAAATGACTTTGCTTTAAAAAAGGTGGGGGGAAGAGGGGATCCCTCCTATAGGGCCAGTCCTAGCGTAACGCCGACAGACCCAGGTTGTCGGTGGGCGGGATTGAACCTGGGACTTCTGAAACTCAGTGTATGAGCCTCTACTGCATGAGCTGAAAGATACATAGCTTTTAGCTATGGCTATAGCAGACTCATCAATCTCTAGATCAGTGGTTCTCAAACTTTTGTACTGGTGACCCCTTTCACACAGCAAGCCTCTGAGTGTGATCTCCCCCATATAAATTAAAAACACTTTTAAATATAATTAACAATATTATAAATGCTGGCGGCAAAGCGGGGTTTGGGGTGGAGGCTGACAGCTTGCGGCCCCCCATGTAATAACCTTGTGACCCCCTGAGGGGTCCCGACCCCCAGTTTGAGAACCCCTGCTCTCGATGGTCTAGGTGCCACTAGCGGGGGACAGAGCACCACATCAAGCAGGCATGGGTTATGCTAACAGTCCCAAATCACAAAGAAGAAAATAATTAATGCATTTCCACTGATAGGAAGCCAGTAAAGTAAAAGCGTTTTTACCTATTCAAGTTGTACTGGATCTAGATTACCTGGTTTCCATTATAGTGCGGTCACCTGTACAAACGGGTAACATTTTCCAGCTGAAACTTTTTTTCAGTGAAAAATGCAGAGTCAGTGACTCTGGACTGCTTCACAAAGTTGTGTTGGTTTTGCTAAATAGTTCATGTCGAAAGAAAAATCCCCATTTTTCAGAATTGCCAGCTGACCAAAACAATCAGTCATTCGCACAGTCACTTGTGCCCCTCAAGCTCAGATTCAATTTAGAAGACCCGGCTAAACTGGGAAATTGACCTATTGTTATGACCTTTGCCCTCAGTCTCCCTGAGCATGTCCTGAAAATGGCTTAACTGATAGTACGGATGGGACAAAACCATTTTCAGCACCACCGAGCACTTTCTGGTTTTGCCCTGTCCATACTAGCAGTGAAATTGCTTCAAACACCACTTGGCCACAAGCATCCTTAGCACTGGGTCATGATCACGTCACCAGAAAGACACGGAGAGTGTGAAACGAAGATCCAGTCATCTGGATGAATAAAGGTAAAGCTAAGAACTACTGACCAAATTCACAGCTGACATTAAGTGGGGAGAACTCCATTAAAGTCAACTGAACAATGCCTGGTTATGCTCGAGGCAAAATTGGCCCCGTGTGTGTGGAAATAAAGCATTTCCAGAGGAAGGTCGGCCATGAACGTCACAATCCCTAACCTTCTTGATTCTTGAGCGCTTTAGGGAAAAGGTCTGCATTGCAGACTGCGCTGCTGTGAAAGCCATGGCTGCAGGTCCCCTGGATCTCTACCTCCCTGCGCTCTCCTCTGCTGCAAGCAGAGTTTGGCACAAGTGTCTCTGTGAAGTAAGAGGCTTTTTCGTCTTGTTTTAAAGAGATAAGATAATCACACAAGGATTTTAGTAGGCAAGATACTGGTTGTTATGTGCAGAAGAGAGGTGGAGCGTGCGGAGTGGGAAATAGGAGGCAAAGCTATAATCTCTCTCTCTATCTCACACACACACACTCATTTCAGACACACACCCTTGCGGCAAAAAAGAGAGCCCCTCCCTTTCCATCTGTTTCCTGCCCTCTAACTATATTGCGTCCATTCTCCTCTCCTAATATTGGTCCCCACCCAGTCTTTTCCAGGCCTTAATATTAACCCTGTGGAGGCAGCAAACGGTGCTGTAGCTAAGCCTGATATCACACTCTGCCCCCTTGTAAATTCCAGTTTAGAACTACCATGTACAATCCCAGGGAAAATGCATCCCTATGATTATTCCATGGACTTAATCACACCAGGGACGATGCCTGCCGTAGATCGATGGTACTGGTGGGAATTTTAACCTCAAAGCTCAAAGTGAAACTTAGCAGGAACAGACACATTTTGACTGGTTCCAGTTTGAAGCTGGGCATATAACCACTAAGTTGCATCACATAAGCCCCACTTCAGTGAGGTACGTAAGCATATGCCTCGCTCTAACCACGTAAGTAGTTACACTGAAGTGCCAGTACAGAGATAAGACAATCACAGCAGGATTTTTATAGTTAATTTAGAAGTAAATGGTTTGGATGTAGTCAAAATCTCATGGCAACTGCTGTTCTCCTAAGACTTCAGGCCAAGATGGACCATATCTCAAAATCATGTATCTGGGGATAAACTATCCTAAGACCAGCACAAGGAATTTCAGCATCATCAAACCTGACACCGAACACTTGCCTTGGTGTCAAACCTGCTTCTTGAACCCTCTGCTAAATGCAATCCATATCTAGTTCTGAAACTTGCCTTCTGAACCTGTCTCTAGTTACAGTTAGGTATGGGTGAACCTCAAAAGGTTTGGAATTTGGATCTTGGAGGAGAAAGAAAAAGAGAAGTCCACGTGTAAATCACTCATGTGGGTTTATATAATGGTGTCAAGTGCTCAGCTACATCAGAAATGGGCAATGGATGAATTAGAAAGATAAAGACGGGATAGGGTAGATAAATAGATTAGGCTTATAGAGAGAGATTTCTCAGAGTCTCTTGGCTCTGCAAATTTAGGTGCATATCTTGCAAGATCAGGCTTTTTCGGGGGGTATATTAGCACTTTGCTTTCCAGACCCTGCCGAATGTCAGATGTGTAGATGGGTGTAAAAATGGAATATGCAGCCATGCAAACATTTCAGCAGCTGCTTCGTCTGAGTTCAGATCTAGAAATGCCCCCAAATTGGGAGGGAAGGGCCCAGTAAGTTATTTTGTTTTTCCCTAATCCGTTTTGTCCTTCCCTGGTGACAATGCCTAGATTATTTTAGAATGCCTGGTACAGCATACAGTGCATCCCAAATGGACTATGACAATAAATTCCATCAGAGGCTTGGCAAGAAAAACAGCATACAATAATCTGGGCAAGCGGTGAGGTAACTGATTCTTAGATCTATACATAATTAACAGGGTAGGTGACAGATTTGGGTGGGTTTTTCTCTTCCTTAATGACAGCTGATTGGTGGCAGTAATCAGACCTTAGCATTTCTAAATGGAGAGAGGATAAATAATAGTAGGAGTTTTTTTAAGAAACAGGTTGGGGCACAGAAATTTTTCAGATTTGCTCATTGCAAAATCAATACCCATCAGCTGTTTGAAATTAAAGGAAAGATTAGGTCCTGGTTTTATACATGCCTTATTGTATTCTGAGAGCTTTCTACTCAGCCAGATAAATCTTCTTTAAGAGGATTAGGAAACTTTCATTATCTTTATCTAACCTGAACTAACACTAACTCTGAAAAATTAATCTATAGACTGGACAAAACCCGATAGCTGTTGCAAAGAAGTAGGGATCTGGAGTTACTTTCTAATTGAAGTGGGCGGGTGGGTGGCTGGTGAAGGGGTGAAATCTGTTTAGTGCTGAGAAAAACAAGAGCCCCTCACGGGCAAAGCTGGTCTCATTATTCTTTGAAGATAATTGAACCACCGCATTTCAGCATTTATTTCTATGATTCAACTAGCTGTGAAAACCGCCCTACACCCCCTTCTTTGACAGCTCTTTCCACCAGTGACCAAAGCTTTCTAACCAATAGGGTGTCAGTGTTACCTCCTCTTCTTAATGCGCAGGGACATTTTCCTGACCTAGTCACGCAAGGAGGATTCCATCTCCTTCCAGGGGATGCAGGGCGCATGCCTTCTGAGTTTATAATTCGTGGTATCCAACGGGTACTGGAAGCTTTCAGACTCTTCTGATTTGGATCAAATATTCCAACTCAATGGAACTCCTTCAAAAAGAGATACACGCTGCAGCCCACCTCCTCCTACCCAGCCTGTCTCAGATCTAGAAGCTCTGAGAGCCTTCTGACTGAAGAGACTCCGAGACGCCCACTTTTCAACCCAACAGCTTGCGTTATGCCAAGGCATTTCTCTAATAGCATTATCCATTGAAGCTGTGTGCCAAAAGCCCTTTATGGCCTGTATTGACTTTGACGTACTTACACAATCTGTCTTCTTTCCTGAAAAGTGATAGCCTTGTTCTCTTTGAATCTGTTCCTCTACAGTACCTGACAGTTCTTTTATTTCAGCACTGCATTTCCCAAAGAAGAAGATAACTCTGCTGTCAAGGCCAGTAAGGTGCCACTGAGACATCACTTCCAATGCTAAGAATCCCTTATTCCTCTGGAACTGAGCCCCACTAAGCAGGCGAGAAAGCAAGAACTGACAATGCCAGGCCAGCCCTTCCAACACCTAGGATCCTATCAAAGCAAACTCCGGCTTGCCATTCTCGCCTTCTATGGGAAATACTTCAGCTGTTACCAGGGGTATCTTCAAGAGCAGTCCCCAACTGAGCTCATTGACCACAACAATCCAGACCCTTTAAGCTGATGGATCCATGTCTTTGCTGGTAGCATACCTGGCTAACAGCCATTAGTCCTGGGTGCAATTCCCAGCTGGAAGCGGCAAGCACGAAGGGGCCCGAATTAAACTTTCAATTAGCGGAGTCACTAGTTGTTCTATATTAAATCCCAAGACGGCAGAGCACTTGCAATGGGATAATCACCAGAGGACATTGGCCCACGTTCCACCTAGCAGAGAGTGTGGAACAGCAGCCAAAGGACAAGATTTCAATGCCTGGCTACTGAGCATCCAAGACAGTGAGCAGGAATTATCAGTCTCATTATCCCCTGCATGTCATCAGCAGCACCTAATAGAAGCTGTAGTGGCGGGAAGCCCTGGCTGCTTAACAAGTTTCTTTCTCAGCGTGCAGCGCTGGGCCTTACCTTGCACGATCAGATGCACCCGCGAGGTCTTCGGGTGATTGTCTGTCTGCACGGAGCAGGTGTAGGGCCCTTCGTCGTACACGTCCACGTTATGGATCTTGATGCTGTACTGGGTGTTCGTGTTCGATAGGATGACCACGCGGTTGTCTATAGACCACTTGTCATTTCCAGCATACAGGATGGTGCTTCGGTTCAACCAAGCTACCCGTGTGACTCTCTCGTCCACGGTACACCTACAAACGGAGGGAGAGAGAGTGTCAGAAAACAGGCCAATGGCCAGCCGGGAACGTGCCCATATCGCTGCCCAATAGTGACGCTGAAAAGAGGTCATTTTTTTCACTAGTGGTTTTGGGTAACTTAGTATGAAAAAACTCTGTACAGGATAATGGAGATGCAAACAATAGGGCGGCAAAACAATGAAATAGGGTTTTATAGAAACCACTCTAGCAAACGTATGCATTATTATTCTTATTCCATAGCCCCCACAAGTGTAGTAGGGACTTCACATAAAAAGCAGGTTCCTGACCCCCAAGAGATTACAACCCACCTGAATTGGACAAAGAACCACAGAAACTATTCCACAGGACTTTTCAGAAGGGACAATACCGGAGACATTCATAGAGTGCCCTTCAGTTCCAAACTCCAGTGCAGGAATCTGGAGGGGATGTATCCCAGGATATTTGACACATCCCACCTGCAGCTCTATTCGGTCACATCCTAGCCTGATGCGGATAAATTTCGACTGTTCACTGCAGTACCACATGGTGCTCTGAAGCGCTGGAGAAACTGTGTCCCTCAGAAAGGAACAGTGTCACCTTTCTGGGTGGAAGCCACTCTAAGTTTGTCCTCCGAAATCCTAGAGAGGCTCTCCATATGTCCCCTCCCTCACGATAGGGTGACCAGATAGCAAGGGGCGGTGGGGGGGAATAGGCACCTATATAAGAAAAAGCCCCAAATATCAGGACTGTCCCTATAAAATCAGGACATCTGGTCATCCTACCTCACGACCATAACAGGCCCTCCCCCTCCCCTTTCCCCTGGCAGGACATACAGAATTTTAGATGAAGCTGTGAAATTTGCTGACAGCTTGGCTTGTCAGTAAGGCCCTCCAGCCGGTCCCTGTGTGCTGTACAGTGCTGAGCCCCAGAGGGCTTGAGCAGCATCAGCATAAAGGCAGGAAATGGACAGGGGAAGAGGAAGAGGAGAAAGAGGAAGAATGAGGGGGGCCTTTGGAGAAGCAGCTATAAATCACACACACACACACACACACACTCTCTCTCTCTCACTCTTCAATTATTTATTTGCTGCCTGGCTCCAGCCCTCCTCTCTCCTGCCACTTGACACTGGAAAGTTTTAGAGCCACGTTTCTGAGCGGTTAGTTACCGTCGGTGAGGAATGGCACAAAGAAGGAATTAAAATGTTCCTGGAAGGCTGGAACACACATCTTTCTAATTCTATTTGATAGATGATCTTGATGTATTTTACTCCTGGGTCTGTCTGGCTCGGGAGCACCCCTGGAAAAAGCATCACATGTTTGGCTATATCAAGAGCTGAGCATGTCTCCAGAGCATTCCCTTTCTTTCCAAAGCTTCAGCAAGCATAGAAGGCAAGAACACTTGGTTGTGATAAAATGGACATTACTGGTGTGGTGGGTTGTAATAGTAATACTTGGTCCTCCTACAGCACTGTCCTTTCAAAGATCTCCAAGGGCTTTTCATACATGAATGAATTAACCCTCGTAATTCCCCTGACAGGCTGGCCGGTGATATCCCCATTTTACAGATGGGGAAACTGAGGCAAAGAGCTGGGAAGTGGCTTGGTGATTATTATTCTATGCATTGCAGCAGTGCCTATAGGACCCAGCTGAGATCAGGGCCCTATCATGCTAGGTGTTATAAAGACACTAAGAAATAGTCCCTGCCCCCCAAATCACATAGGCCCAGATTTTTGAGGGATTTAGGCATTGCTCTGCTCAGCATTGCAAGTCTTGAGTGATTTAGCTTCACAAGTGATTTAGGCCCAGATTCTCAAATCACAGAAATCAATGCAAATTAGGCACCTAAATACCTTTACAGATCTGGGCTTTAGGCGCCTGAGTCTCTTTGACTTTCAATAGACTTAGTCTCCTATACCTCTTTCGAAAATGGAATTTAGCCACCTCAGTCACGTAGGACTTGAAGGCTGAGTGCCGCAACACCTCAACACCTTTTAGAAACCCGAGCCTTACAGTCTAAATAGGAAAGAGGGATGAAGGGCAGGAAACGGGAGTATTCTAATCCCCATTTTGCAGATGGGGGACTGAGGCAAGTCGAGAGAAGTGACTTGCTCCAGGCCACACGGGGAGTTTGTGGCAGCGGTGGGAATTGAAGCCAGATCTCCTGAGTCCCAGGCGAGTGCCCTAACCAGACCACCGCCCTTTCAGTTATAGACCCAGCTAGGTTTATCAAGCTCAGTCAGCTGCAGAGGGGACACAGTCCCCCATCAGAAGCTGTCTCAGATACTAAACAGATCCTGCACCGTTCCTTGCCAAAAAGCTGTGTCTTTAGCCCATACTGACCCAAGCGGGCCATTAATCTCTAGCAAACAAACAGGTCCAAGGCTACTACTGTTTTCAAATGGGATGGGAGCAGAGGGTCCAGGTATCTATTTTTGTGTTTGAAGCATGTGATTTGACATTGGTATGGAAGGGGAATTCTCAGAGTATTAACACCATCGAAATCACAGCAATCTGGGGCCGGAGGGGCCCCCAAGAGGTTATCTGGTCCTTCCCCCTGTGCTGAGGCAGGATCATCAGGCCATGCTGGGTCGCGCCATGCATGAATGCTGCTGCTGCTGCTCAGACCCCTCTTCAAACCCCTCTTCAAATTGGCAGTAGCACCTTCCAAGACTTTTCATCTCACTCACCTCTGCCGCCAGATGTGGCAGGAGGGGAGTGTTGGGCCTCTTGCACTGAAGCTGCAGAAATGTTATATGCCTCCCACGCCATGTTCACCGAGTGTCAACTCGATCAAGGTTATGATTTGGGGTGTGCGGGTGGGACTGCATTAAGCATATTTCAGTGCCCCCCTGGGCACGCGGTGCAGAGGAATTAGAGATATATTCTCCCTTAAACAAATAATTCTCCCCTTGTAGCGGCTGCATGCTCCCACTAGCCACTTCAAGTGTGGACTCCTAGGAAGACAGATGGTCCGCTGCGCTTGGCATGTTATTACCTTTACCCCAGGAGGCCGCCATATTTCAAACATGATGCCGTTTCTGCAGCTACACAAGCTTTGCCTCTCAAGAGCCGGAGGAGCGGCAAAGGGGCCAGTCCCACCACTCCAGAAGGAGGCACCGCATCATTGAGTGGGACATGGTGGACCCACAGACCATGGGGAAGAGGTGTCATTCCACCCTACATTTCCCCCATCAAAGTTCAAACAACAGACGGACGGAGCCACTGGAATCATATGTTGTGTTCCCTTTATACCACTCTGCCCAGGCACCTTAATCCAGACTGGCAGCCCAGGTCTTGGCTTCTCTGTACAACTCTGCCGATGCACCTTAATCCTGACATGTGGCATCCCCTGCAGGGCTCATCTTGAGTCCCGCAGAATTCGACCAGTGAATCTCAATCCTCACCCGCTGTACCCACGTTGTGCTATTCCTGTTCCCGACATTGCAAGGTGGTGAGCTGATGCAAGTCTCCTGGAAGTCAGCAGAGGGCGCTCAGTGCTTCCCTGCAGCCAGGAGGATCAGCCCCAGAGTGCCACCACAAAACACTCCTCACTTCACAGCAGCCAGCCATGAAGAACTGCAAGTTGTGGGGAAGGCCATCCATGAAATGAAAGGTGGGCTTGCATCGAAAGCAACCCCCCTACCGCTGATGGGCAGCACCCCTCCCACTGCTGTCCCAGTCCTTCTCCCAGAGCTCTGCCAGCACACGCCAGTCCTGACCTGCAACATACCCTGCTATTCTAATGTCAGGATTCAGAGCCCTCCCTTTATTCAAATGAACCGTGGGAGAGCTAAGCGCAGCCTAGTTAAGTTGAGCCCTAGGGAATTCCAGTCTAGTGGACTATTACTCCTGTCTCAGTTCATTATAATGAATAATAAAGAGATACTTACACACGTTTTCTGTAAATTATTCATTGCGTGAACTGAAAAATCAGGGCAATAATATGTAAAACAGACAACTTGCATGTCTGTACTCATATAAATATCTAGTATAAAGCCCCTCAAGGTACTATCTGGTCCCCTCATTAGGGGGAAGTACAGGGACTAGGGTTTGAAGTGACAGTGAAGAGTTGTTCACTCCAGTTTTGTGCAAGTTAAAACTCCATTGCTCAAATGCTTCTCTCACCTGGGTGCAGTCCCCGACTGCAGGTGAACCTGTGTAGTGGGGAGAACAACATGCCCCCGTATAACTGCATCTGCTTGTCTAGTATTTGTGAGTTTCTGGGTCTGACTCCTGATCTCATTTGCACCGGTGGACGTCTGGATTGGCTCTGTTGATAGCAGTGGAGTTACTCAGTTAAAAGACAGAGTAAACGAGATCAGAATCAGGCCCGCTGTGTCTCTGGCTAGGGCTGCATGAATCTCAGCCACCCCACCCTCAGCCGCCTGACGAGTTTGGAATGCACCCAAAGAACTCAAAGCAACAAGCAGGTGAAATTGTTGCACTGCATCAAACCCATACACCGGCCAATGTTTGCGACTCACAGATCCTGGGCTGGGCTTTGAGTTTGCAATGAAAGCGGGAGAACTGCACGGGTCCGGGTGTGTTGGGTACGTTTTGCACACGTTTGCTCTCTGAAGTGCTTTCTCGGGCAAAAACTCCCATGGGACGTGACTTTACAAAGAGATGACCCTCACACCATGCCAAAACTTGGGCTCAGGCTGGTGTCCGGTGGGAGAAAGCACCACACCTGTCGACGATGGTTAATATGAGTCAGTATGTCACCAGCAATAACAAATTCTACTTGACACATAGGCCCTGGAGATGCTCCAGCATAAGGGAGACCAAGAAACTCTGTCGCTTTGCACATGGGCTGGCTACTTGTATGCCGAGTTTTGTATTTTCAAAGGGGCGGTTTATAGAACCTGCCCACACCCCACACTGGAAATCAGGGTCTAACTACAAATGCCCATCGGCACCAAAATTCCAGTAGCGCCCTGCATAATTGTTCAACATGCTCCAAGACCAATATCCATTAGCTCCTAAGCCTCAGGCATCCCCTCATCCGTAGAGTGGCCCTTTGTACCTATTTCCAATCGACCAGGATTATGATAATGTCTCCCGTAAAGCAAACAGGTAAAGAGACTTCTCCAAAGTGTTTAGATAAAGCAGACAAGCTCTGACAAAGCTGGATAATAAACCGGGCCAGGAGGTTTTCCCTTGAAGGGATCTAATTAAGAACAAAGACAAACCTGCATTAACATTCTCCTGAAGGCTCTGTCTCCATCTCCCAGGTATCATTGTGTAGCAAATCCAGAAGGAGGTGGGGGAGGTGAGGAGAGAGTGTCTGATGAGACGGGAAATAACCCTTCTCAGATGTTGTGTTTTGCCTGGGTAATATTCGTCAGTGCCAAATACAGAGGGTAAAAGAACATCTCTACTCTTACTCGGGATTCCCCTGCATCCCAGGATCTCATTAGCCCTTTTGGTCACAGCATCACACTGGGAGCTCATGTTCCCCTTATGCCCCCCCCCCACCATTCCCCAAATCTTCTTCCCAGGATAGAGTCCCCCTTCCTGTAGGTATGGCCAACCTTCCCACTAAAGTCAGCAAGAGCGGAGGGTGCTTAGCGCCTTGCAGGTTCAGCCCCACAGGGCCACCACACAGACTTCCTCCCTTCACGGCAGCATCCCTGAGGAACTGCAGATCCTGGGGAAGCCCTTCCTTGAATCTAAACAGGGGCTTGAATCAAAACCTGAGCTAAACACTCCCACATTTAGCGAGTAGGGCTAAGATGTGAACCAGACCTGGCTCCTAATTTTACAAGTGGCCTATATTTTTTATAATCACCTGATTTGGGGGTTGTTTGAAACCTGGATCCAAATTTTGAGAGGCCTTAGCCTCTCTTGGCTTCGGAGCACAGAGAAGGGTTCAGAACGGGGGTCACCGAACACTGCAGCTAGACCCTGAATATTTACCAGTCTCCCCCCTCACTAATTTTGCATTTGGGGTTAGGAGGAATGAAGTTGTATCAACTTGCAAACACCTACTTCTGCTGGGCAAGCCAACCGCATGACTTTTGTCCATAGCAGAAAGCCATCAGCCTGTGGGTCTTCCAACAAACTTGCAGGAAAAAGCCCCAAACCAGCCTTTCTTGTATGGTGCGTTCTTTGTTGAGATGACGCGTTGCATCCCACTACAGTGCTCCTGTGTGTATCACATGCATACAATTTCCTCTGTGTCTGTCTGGTTTATATTCTCGGCTCTTTGGAATAGAGACTTTGGTCTCACATGGCAGCAAACACAGTGAAAAAGAAAGTCACCGGCAGCACAACCGGTTCACCGACAACACCTCCCACCACAACAGGTGGCCATCAGGGCTAGTTCCTCATTCTTTCCCCAGGAGCGGAGGCCGCAAAAAGAAGCCATGCGGCGCTGGGGCTCTAACCCTGTCTCTGCTGATGCTGACAAATCCATGCTCTCTAAGCAGAGGCCTCCAGAGGCTCATTTTTTATCCCCCCCCCCATCGCGGCTCTGAAAGCACAAGAGCTTCCTTACAGGTCATGCAGCTTTGCAAGAGACAATGGAGACAAATTTGAATGCCGCGGAGTGAGAAGATGCATGAAAGAGGGACTTGGGGGCACCGAGACTCTGCTGCTTGCACTCTAATTGCAACCATTCTTCCTCCTTACATGCTAATTTTGAAGTTTTCCAGGGAATTATTTTACTTAGTGTCAACAATACAGATTGCGCTGCTAAGTCCTTTGCATTCGGCTAGAGCGAGTGGTCAGCCCCTATCTCTGGAGGCCTATTAGCAGAGGCCCCTGCTTGGATCACACAGGCAGGCCTACGCCTGGCCTCATTAACGATACTGACATGCTGTTACCATGTAGGGAAGATTAAAGAACAGAAGCCACCTTCATCCCCTGTGGTGGCTATTCCACCCCTCGACTCCTATCTGTGTCTCACGTTAAGGGCAGGCCTGCTGCAGAGAATAGCTCCTGCTTCACCTTTGCATTGCTTTCTGAGGGGCGAGGTTTTATTTGCAGTGGTGCCAGCTGCACTGCTAGAGGAATACGAGGCTTTGCTGCTCTCCAGTCAGAGTGCCACTGGTCCTCTAATGCTGGGCTCGGTGACAGATAAAGAAGTGTGTGTGTGGGGGAACAGATAGGCCTGCTAAACCCAGGGTTGTGAGTTCAATCCTTGAGTGGGCCATTTAGGGATCTGGGGTAAAAATCTGTCTGGGGATTGGTCCTGCTTTGAGCAGGGGGTTGGACTAGATGATCTCCTGAGGTCCCTTCCAACCCTGATATTCTATGAGTCTATTCCTGGGAGGAACAAAAGTCTCAAGGAGGGGAGGTTTAAGACCGCTGCCGATTTGATCAAGCTCCTGAAAAGTTCAGATGCTTAGTTCAAAGCCATGAGAACATCTCAGCAGACAGGCAGAGTGGTCGTGGGGCCAAAGCACTGCTTCTGCCACACACATCCTGTGTGACGTTAGGCAAGTCACTCGATCCATCTGTGCCTCGGATTCTCATCTGCACTTTGGGAAGAACAATATGCCTTGTTAGATGGCCAGCTCTTTGGGGCAAGGGCCATCTCTTCCAGCATGTATGTATGTGCCTAACACAATGGAGCCCCCATCTCATTTGGGTCTCTACACATTGCCATTATACCAATAATGTATGAGAGTAAATAACTTAGTCCAAAGATTCTTTAGCTTCCCAATTCATTGCTCTAGCTACTTGACATCGGCTCCACATTTTAGCTGTGAAAGTTTCCAGCCGTAACTACCTGTAAAAGGAGGCAGAACAAAAGTGCGGGCACCGTGCTCTTTGAGAAGGGAATGTTAATTACATTTTCAGGGGACTCATAATTGAATATTTTCTCTTCTTCTGGTAGTCACTCTGGCTACAGAGCTAACAGGCTCTGAATGCCTTTTATTCCAGGCAGCTGGAGAAAAGGAAGAAGAGATTTATTTGTAATCATTGGAAATAAACACAGTTCCTCAGAAGTAAAAACAAAGGAACAAAAACCTGGCTGGGGTCCCACCTCATTAAAGATGCAAATTAGAAACAGGCCATCAAAGTGGGAGGTTCCACTAATCCCCTCTCAGCAATGCAAATCATCAAATTAGCCTCCGGTACAATGGCATCTGCAGCATGTAATGTTCAGTTTAATACAATATATCCCAGAGGGCAGGGCAGTGTCTGTCGGGTTTCCATCATTGTCACTAGTGATATTTATTTTTGGTGCTGAGGGCAGAAGGCGCTTTGTGTTAATTCCCAATCCCTGCTGTTGGCATCATCTCTTCTCTCTGAGCCATGGGTCTATCCGCTCCATGGCACTGATACAACCAATGTTTTTCTTTCCACATCTTCTTGTCGTCTTGCAGTTTGATCATCTGAAGCATGTTCTACACGTGCATGCTGCTTCTTCACCGACAGGGGACTGTGTGCCCTCACTGAGGAGAAGTGAAACATGAATGAGCCATGTTTGGATAGAGATCCAGTGCCCTCAGAATCTGGGGATGTTTCGCTTGAGGAGCTGCGGGTCTGCTCTTTTCAGAGATAAGGGTTCCTGCAAAGTTTGGATCCAAGTCCAGATTGCCACAAAGCTCCAGGGTATTTGAGTCCTGGGGTTGGATTCAGGCCCATCTTGCTGTTAAAAGGGTCACACGGCCCTCCGCTCACTAAAGCTGCTAAATTTTGCACAGGTCTGGTCCAAATCACATTTCAACTCCCCTGTTCGAGCACCTTCGTGAAGAGGACATTCTAAGCCAGCAGATTTAAATAAATAAGGAGGGTCATACTCAGCAAGTGGCTGGAGCACAAATCTCACCATCTCTGGTTACACAGAAGAGCCCTTTATGTAATTTAGATACAACCTCTCTTTCTTCCCTTTGACTTTCCTTTCTACACGCAGGCTTGAACAGCTGTAGGCAGACCAAGGTTCGATGGGACTAGGTACTGACTCTGGGCAGCTTACAGCAGGCTGTGTGATGCTAATGTTCACGGGGACAGAGCTGTCTTGCGGTCAGTGTATACTGACCCTGTTTGAACCAGGAAGGCACAAGGGGAGAGAAAATCAAGTTTACGCTGGCCTCATAGCCGCTAAATGACTGTATCTGTTCTCCAGGGCTGTTCACTGGATTTTCTGAATTAATGCTCCAAATCGAGCAAATCCGGAAACCATGGTTTGATCCTTTAAACCAAGTTACTTTATTATTTTTTCAAAAAGCTTTTTATTTTAAGCTCAGATTCAGACTACAGGGGGAAACAAGAACAAAACCCTTGATCAAGTCATTTCAGTTGGGAAGGAGAATTTCACTGGGCTATGTGGTTGAGTATTCCAACTTGAAATAAGCTCCCCTGTTGATTAGGAGCCTCAGCCTCTGGTTTACAGAGACAAACATCCGTATTTTGACGACTAAGGACCTGATCCAAACCCCATTAAAGTCTTAGGAAAAACTCCCACTGACTTCAATGGGCTTTGGATCAAGTCCTAACAGAGTCATTTGCTGCAGGGTAACGTCACCGCCTTGCTTGGAGGAAAGGCTCCAGCACACAGGGGTCAGCTTGTGATCCGAAGCACCGAACCATCAGATCCTCGTCTCGAGTGTACTGTAAGTCCCTGGCTTATCATGAGTTGTGCATACATCCCATCACCCTAAGTGGTAGCATGCACATAGATTTACACTGAACCAAGAGTATATTTCCAGGAAAAAGAGAAACCTACCTATCTACTTATATACATCTACCTGTTTCTCTCTCTATATCTACCTACCTACCTATATACAATACATGTACCTATTTATACTATGTATTACCTATGGCACTGATAAAACCGCTATCTCCATAGATTCTGGGCACCAATTGCAATGGGACTCTAAAGTGTCATTAATTAGTGAACTTGACCACGTGATAGATCTTTGGTGCTATATAGAAGCAAAGGGCTGTGTAATCCACAATCCCTTTCTAATATTACCACCCAAAACTAAGCCTCCTCTCCCCACCACATAGTCTGTCAGCTGAACCTCGGGAACTCTGCTGGGTGTGCATGTGTTTTGATTTGAATGTAAAAGTCAGATGTTCCATAGGATGTGCCGGCCATTTGGGGCGATGCTGGTAGGAGCAGCATGAAAAGGGCTGCTGAGTTACTGAAGTACAAACCTTGAAGACACTGAAGATGTGCCCACACTGCAGTCTAAGGTGTGACTGCAGCTCAGGTAGACGTACCCTTGCTAGCTTTACCCACACTAGCTTGTCTAAAATTGGCAATGCAGACATGGCCGTGCAGACTTCAGCACAGGGTAGCCATGTGAGTACATACCCAGGGTCCCTGACATGCTTGTAGATCCCATGCTGAAGCCTGCACCACTGCTTTTTTTTTTAGTTGCGCTATCGCTGGTACAGCTATCCAAGCTGCAATCAGACCTTGGGTTACAGTGTACTGGGCAGGTTTTCAAAAGCACAAAGGACAGTTAGGCAACTCTCATAGTCAATCAGTGGGATTTAGGCACCTATATTTCTCTGTCTGGTCAGGGTCTCTTGACCCTCTGACACATGAACCTGCTGCATGTTTCAAGCAGCCAAGCGCTCTGCAGTCTGGAATGTGTGTCTCCAGCTCAACCTTGCTCCCCCTCCACCCAACCCATTCCGACCCCCTTCCCACCCAGCCTAGTCTATTCTGAAGCATGATGCGGATCAAAATAATGATGAGGGCGCGTTTCCCATTTACAGCTCTGTCCACTTGAAGATCTCACAGTGCTTCACAAATGTGCATTGCCTATGTCTGGTAGCACAAGTGGTCCCTCTCTCCCTGGAAGAGAAACTCTCTGCAGCTAAATTACTTTCTTCCGTCTAAGGATCACTTAACCCTATCCCATAGAATGGAACCCGAAAGCTCTTCAGAGTGTGAAATGGAATCACTTGGCCCACAAGTCCTGAACTCACTGTCTGCTCCATTGCTCCTTCTTAAAACAAGGTCTCAGGTAGAGTAGGCTTTGCATGCAGTAACTCTTGTTTTGAGCTCTGCTCAAGTCCTCTACTGGGTCACTTGACCGAAAGGTAGAGACTGCCTTAGAGATGTCTGAGACTAGTCAGCTGGGACCTAGCAAGCAGGCACAGAACTGTCTCTCTTTTCCATCTTGAATGCACGCTGGGCTTTCACATAAGTGACACCATGTGGTTGCACAGACAGCTTTGCAGATTCACTCAGACCAGATGATAAAGGAGTGGAGCTGAAGCAACTGAACAGAATAGTTTCTGTTGGGGCTCTCTTTGATGGTTACCCAGCCTTCCAGAAACCCAAGCAGGTGTCAGGTTACCCCCAAAAGTGTGTCCTCCATTGGGAAGGGTCCTCCAGAGAAGAAGCCACCAGAGACAAAGAACGGGGTGAAAGTGGAGAAGGAAGCCCTCTGAGCTGCACTGGCATCTCCAAAACCTGAATCTGTTTCCCAGCACTGACTTTTGGGGTGCATGCATGTGAATGCCACCCCCCCCAGACTTGCCCCCCACCTTGCTCCTCTCCAGCCCCGAACCCATCTCTGCAGTTTAGTGCATTTTTAAAGCAGCAGTACAGGTCCAGTGGAGAGGAAAAACTGGTACCCTCAGCCTAAATCCTATGTAAGTGAGGCGGACAGAGAGCTATTGTTGGTTTAATGGAAATTGTCATTAGGAATTATGAGACGGCAGCAGAAGAAATAGGGTAGGAGGCCTTTGATAGAGCAAATCAATGGGAATGTTTATAGCACAGACGGCACTTGGATGCTAACATCAGAGTAAGCTGATGCTTGCGTCCGTCCCTGATCTTCTGCATGATAATGAAAACTAGTAAACAACATGTATCCAATAGGGATGAGCAGACCAGTGTGGATAAACTCAGAACTAGCCCCTGTGCCCTCTCCTAAAACTAGACCCAAACCCAAACCTTTTATAAATCTTGGAGGCGTACTGAAATGCCACAAGAAAGTGGCACCTACGACCTGACCAGAACCAGTTAATACGGGAACCCGTTTTGCAGGCTAGCTAGGTATTTATAGGATTCTCATCACCATACTATCCCACAGAAGGATTAAGGACCTTAACCTCACACTGATGCTCTGCAGTAGGGAAGAATTCTTAGCCCAGTTTTACAGATGGAAACTTGAGACAGAGAGACACTAATGCGCTGATTTTCAAAAGCTCTCAGCTCCCATTGACACACCAAGATGGAGTGCTCAGATTTCCAAGTGTCCAGCACTCAGCAGCTCCCAATGGTGTTGGATTGCAATGTTGGGTACTTCTGAAAATTCGGCCACTCTGCACTGCGATATAAGCCCGTGTTTGATCCCGGGCTCACGGCTAACTCGCCTTATGTCTACACTGCAACTGCGCTAACCCAGGGCTCAGGTCCATGGTCCCAGGACCCTACAGGGCTGGAAGGTTCGAGCTTGAGTCAAGCTGGGACCCAGGGTCCGAGCCCTATTGCTTTGCAGTGTAGCCACAGCCCTGCTTGACTCAGGTCCTGGGAGTCATCCGGAAGTATCCCACAGTTCCATGGGACAGCTTCCTTAATCCTCTGTATCCCAACAATCTACAGTCCAGTCTAGTGAAAAGGGAACTCCCCCTCCCCACCCCTGCTTCAGCAAACAGCAGCAGGTCAGGTCAGCATCAGCGCATTCTCTTCTGATCACCTATCTGCAAGCACAGAATCAGAGAGCCTTCTGGGTTTGCAATGGAGAGCCAACCAATCAAGCCTTTTGCAAAGCAAGCTGCTTCCTGGTAACGTGCAGGGCAGGCAGTACAGTTTTCCCACAGTGCACCACAGTCCTAGGGCTAGAGCGGCCATATTTTGGAGGTGCTAGGGAATCTGGGATATGGTCACTTTGACTCAGGTCTGCGCCCTGCAGTGTGGATGCCAGAGCCCTAGGTTCAAGCATGGATCAGAAAATTCTTAACGTAGGGTTAAAATACAATGTAGACGCTCAAGCTCAGGATTCCCTAACATGGGTCAGCTGACTCAAGTCCCACTAACCCTGGGCTTACATTGCAGTGTAGACATACACTGTGATGCCTCAAGGGGAGCTAAAGCCCGACTTGTAAAGGTATATACGAGTTGCTCAGCTTAAGCATTGGAAAGCCTAAGTGACTTAGGAGCCTCTCTCATTTCCAAAAGTGAGTTAGGCAGTAGGAGCCTAAGTCCCATTGGCTTTCAAGAAGATTTGTATTAAGTTCCTAAGTCACTTTTTGAAAAAGAGACAGGGTCCTAAATTGCTCAGGCCTTGCAACATGGAGCAGAACACCACCTAAATACCTTTACAAATCTGGGCTTTAGATGTTTGGAAAATCTGGTTAAGGGTCAGATTTTTATATAGGTGCCTAGTTGCATCTAACTCCCATTGAATTAGGTTCCTAGGCTCTTTTGAGAATTGCAGTAGGGACCTAGCTGCATCTTTTGGTGCCTCAATCCCTTTAAAAACCTGTCCCTAAGTGACTTGTCCAAGGTCACTCAGGAAGCCTGTGACGGAGTTAGGAACTAAGCCCCGTCTTCCTGAATCCCCATCTACTGCTTTAACCACCAGACTATCCTTCAACCCTCAAGGGAGTTGTGTAGTTTGAGTAATTAGCACATCAACATTGGAGCTCTTCTCCAAACCAGCAAATCTTCTGGTGCCCACCCCTCGTTAGCATCAAAGCACCCTGCAGCATCATGGGAAATATATTCTGGATTATAATGTTCCCAGCAGCTCCCAAAACAGCTGTTCTTCTGGGGTTATTTTGTAGCGGGAGATGTGGGCACAGGATAGATGGCTCGGGGCATAACAGCCCACTCGGCATTTTTGTCCTATAGCCTAACAATTTGTATTTTATAAGGAACTGGTGATTCAGAGCATGAACTAAAACAGGCATCTTCTGGTCAAGGAAGCTGAATTCTCCTCTCAACCACCAGACGACTTGCACAGCCAGACTAGGGTTCTGCTCCATAGCAGAGACCAAGGAGAGAGAGAGAGGGATACCTGCTGACAGTATTGACAGATTCAAGGGTGCTGATTAAGGGACATGATCCAGCAAAATACCCTCCTCATTGCAACCCGGAGTTTGCAGAATCATGTGCTTGCAGAACACGTGCGTCAATCAGCTGGCTGTGTAAGAATTCAATCAGTGCTAATCTAACACAATACAGCACCTGCTCCCTGGCTGATTTCTAGTGTTCTTCAATCAAACGAAAGAGAAGAAAAGCAGAGTTTATTGCTAGCAGTGTTAGCAGACCTGAAAATGTAAGAACCTGGAGCTCTCTAGATTTTTTTTTTCTTCCACCTTTGGGGGCAGAGAGAGAGAGAGAAAATTTCACTGCGGTTTCAGCTAGCTCTGTAATTAAGTAACAGTAATTAACATGTGTTAATACCAGGCTCTGGCTACTATGATTCAGTCTTCCTGACAGATTGGTCACAATCTCCATCTGAACCAAGAAACTGGGCCAAATTCACTCTGCGTTAAAGCAGGCACAGCTTCACCGACTTTAGTGGAGTCTCCCCAGCATACAGCAGTGGCAAACAAGGAAATGAGTGTGCCAGTATCCTTAGAATATGGGCCAGGAGACTCCCAGTGCAGGTATGAGATAAAAGGGACAGCTGGCTATTTGAGCAGAGGGATCTTAAATCTGCCATTGATGCCAAAGGACTGGAGGAAGAATTGGACCAGCTATATCACGAGTACCTGCTTCAAGCTGCTGCAGAGCTGAATCAATCAGACAGTGAAATTGCTGGTTGAATTCTGGCTGGAATCCATGAAAGGATCCAGACTAGCATCAGTGCACAGAAAAAGAAAATACTTGTAAAGTTCAGAGCACCCACAATTAGAGATGTTTCATCACTTGGACCTCACTGTCCATGAATCTCATCTACAGGTCTGTCTCATCTTACGCTGGGGTTACGTTCCGCGGTCAGCGCCTAAAGCAAAAACCGCGTATAGTCAAAATTACATTGAGTGTAATGGCGGGCAGAATCGCCCGCACTACAGAAACAGTATTTAAATTGTTATTTTTCTCTTTTTTGTTTGTTTTTTTCTTGTTTTTGCCGACCGCGTAAAGCTGAAATCGCACATGTTAAATGCGCCTAAGATGCGACAGACCTGTACTGGACTGGATATCAGCTGGCATAAAATGGGATAGCACCACAGAAGTGTTAAATAATGGCTCAGTCAATGATCACTTGTCAATCGAACTACGTCAGTTTGTATCAGCTGAGGATCTGCCAGCTGCAGGAAGCCTCGCAAAGACAAAATGGGAGGGACAGGATCATTGTTTGGAAAAGGCATACCCACCAAGGGGGAGGAAGAAATGCCTAGTCTGGTACAAAGTGGGTATGGCAAGGAGTTAAGCGGGATGAAGTTAAGCGAAGGAAGACTTAGGTGGGGTATTTGGATGAGATCTATGGCACGGTTTCGCAAGAGAAGCAATGGAATGGTTGAGTCATTTAAAACTAGACTGGTCAAAGCCCTGGAGAATGTGTCGTGCATGTCAAGTGATCTTAAAAACCCTCTCCTGCCATTATTTCCATAGATAAGCCAAGGAGGTGGTGTTAAGTTCTGGACTGGGTGGATGCTGGAGTCCAGGGCTTGCACTGGAGATGAAGTCCAACCTTGGACATTGGGTTTGCTTTCAGCATCACCATAATCCTGTGAAAAGCAACAAAGAGTCCTGTGGCACCTTATAGACTAACAGATGTATTGGAGCATAAGCTTTTGCGGGTGAATACCCACTTTGTCAGACGTATTCACCCACGAAAGCTTATGCTCCAATACAGCTGTTAGTCTATAAGGTGCCACAGGACTGTTCGTTGCTTTTTACAGATCCAGACTAACACGGCTACCCCTCTGATACATAATCTTGTGAGCTATTCTTGTGTGATTTGGGCTTGAAATGGTGGAAGTTGCACCATGCTCGTCAGTTCTGATGGTCATCCCAGGCCAAAATTTTGCAACAAGGGCCGTTCTTGTGTTATTCTTAGAGAACTGTCAAATAGGCTCCTCTGGATTCAGCCCAGAACTAAAACCGTAGGATCTGGTTCATAATTCACCTCTCATGCAGCATTTACAATCTGCTAAACACCAGATTTAGTACCTAGGCACCTTCACCAGGATATCTGAGTGCTCTGGGATCCAAGGATTCAAATCCTGTGCCTCTGAGCTTGAAGACTGATGAGGTTTTGATTTGAGGTTCCACTTCTGACTCACCTGTAATCATTCCCAAAATATATTTGTCATGAGACACCGGCTCCTATCTCTGTGACTCTTAAGGGTAATGGAGAAGTTTCAGTCTTTGGAGGATAAGTCTCAGGTTCTTGGCTGCCTGCCCAGAAGGATTATTTTACATCAGGTTGAGTTCTGTAGTAATTATCTTCAAAACAGCTGGACTGGTGGATAAACTCTCGGTATCTTCATACACAATACGCGAGCAAATATGGAGAATTAAACTGCAATTTCAGGCTGGACTAACAGATGGGCAGAAAAAGCATCTTGCCTGACATGTAGCAAGCTGAAGTTCAAGACTCCCCTAACTTTAGATTTGGGGGAGAATATTTTCATTTCTAGTCAGCTCAAAACGTCCCCAGGGAAAACCAAAGTTGTTCAACTGAAACAAGTGTTTTCATTCTAAATTTCTACCGGGAGGAAATTTCAGTTTGCCAACCACCTACAAAATTGCTACGAGGCAACGGCTGTGCATCAGTTCGTTTTGGCAGTTTTGGCGTAGCCTAGAGGTCTTGATAAGAGTCCCAAATTTTCACATGTCAGTCTAGCTAAACCCAATCTGTTGTGCTCCACCTACAGCTAGTCAAATGTACTGGAGGAAAGGGCAGCACAGAAGAATGGGCTAGATGAAAACCCCTTTCAGAGCCCAGTTTGACCTACCTATCAATCCTGATTCTCATTTACACTCAAGCCATTTTATACTGCAGCACAAATGGGCCATACAGTGGCTTTAAATATAGTTTACACACAGCCAGAGAGGTGTAAAGTGATCTTAATATATATGAGCATCAGGCCCATCCCCTTCAAAACCTTTGTCTTGCTTCTCCACTATCTTGCACTTCCTTCTAGTCCTTTCCATTTGTTGCGAAGTGGGCACAAATCTGGACTCCCCACTTATTCGCGCCACTGGTAGCATTTTACTTCCACTACCCTGAGGTGGAAATGACAACACAGAGAGCAAGGCAATGGAGATTCATGCTGCTTATGGTTGGGAAGAGCAAGCAAAATCTCACACTCAGCTCCCTGGAGGATGAGGGGGAAAAACTGCAAACATGCTGTGATAATTAGAGGAATCTGTCTGTGCAATCTGTGAATTCTCTGTGAGATTATGCACTCTCTGTATGTACCTTTACCAAGCTGCAAATTCCATTTGCAGCCCTTTGCCTTCTTTATTATCTGTTTGGCTCCATGCTGGACTGGAATTCTAAGGGACAGTGATACAGGACTGACAAGACATGGTCANTTCAAATGAAAACATCTTAGACAAGAAGATAGCTCTCACCTAGAATAATTGGTTAGTCAGAGGAGAGGTCACCTGGTAACAAAGTCACCTGGGAGGTGTCTCTGGTCAGCTGAGGAGGATAATCAGGAGATTACCTGACAACAGAGGGACTGTAAGGTTATAAAAGGGCAGAAGCTGCTCCATTTAGTCTCTTTGGCCATTTCCCCCCATCTTAAGATGAGGGAAGCTGCTGCAGGAGTCAGATGAGGCAGGAGGAGGAAGGGACCCTGCCTACCTACCTAAACACAGATGGTTCCCCACGACTCCCAAGGGAAGGGTGAGCTAGACAGGGAGATGTGGGCAGGGTTGGATAGAACTGTGTATTTCTCATGTGATTAAGTAAAGAGCAATAATGTGTTAGATGTCTGTGTGATATGCTACCCCCACCACGTGCCCTCAGAGAGTTAAACTGTAACCCAGAGGGCTCAGGCCTTTGGAGGGATTCTGGGAGAGGGTGGGTTTAAGATGTAGGGGAGTCTGAGGAGTCAGCACTAGTTGCAGGCACTAAACAATGCCTGGGCTCTCTTCGGATTCTGGATGTTTAAAAGATCCAGGGATCCAGAGGCTGGGTTCCCTTCATAGCATCTGGTGGGCCATCGGCAGGGGAGGCCGTTCAGATCTGGTACACACACAAACACACATGAAAAGAAAAAACGAAGACCAAAAAAGAATCTTGACTTCCTTTAGCAAGGCACAGCAAACAGAATTAGTATGCGAACGTCCTGTAGGCAGGAGTAATACTGTAGAGAAAGAGGGAAACTCTCTCAGAGGATGATGAAACCATATTTCATGGGAGGTGTTATGAACCATTCCTGCCAAATGAGAAATCTGTAAATTACCTGGGTAAGCAATCAGCTCGAGATTATAATTGCCAATTTGCAAAAAATTCACCAACAATTAAGCAAAATAAAATAACCCACCTGAGGAAATTTAATGCCTGACATTCCAGCACCTCTTGAAATGTGTCTAGATTCAACCCGATATTTTATTTCTCGTTCTGAAATTAAAGTGGGATTTTTCATTCAACAGACAGGAAGGAAGCGGCCATCTCAGCAGAACTGCAAAACGACTTTGCTAACGTCTAATTTCCCTGGAATTCTCTAGGATATAAAACTTCTTTCCTCCCAAACTCTTCGGTATGTTATGATATAGAGGGGGAAATAACTGAGGGTTTCTTAAAAAAGAAAAACACGTCTAATGAATATGATGCTAATATGAGCACGGGATTTAAACAAATAAAATGGCCAACCTGGACAAATGTGCTTCTGGTAAGGATCAGATATTCTCATCTGCACTGGAGAAGCAGGGCCCAGACTGGACCTGGCTATGTGGGTCCCAGTCGAGGAGCATGTTTTCTGGACAGACTTTATACCTCTAGCTACATTGGAGGTGTAGAGTTGGAACTCTGGCTGCACGTGTCCAGGTTGAACACACTGTCAGAATGTGTTCCTGGGATGGCCGCACTGGAGGTGGACCCGTATCTCTGGCCAGAAGGAGGACTGTGTTATTTGGCGGTTTGTGCTTGAGAAGCAATTTTCCTGGCCGGACATGACCGCTCCAGTTGCTAGAGAGGGACTGTGCTCCGTGGGTGAATGCAGTGAGTAAGGGTATTTCCTGGGTACAGTCAGTACCTTCAGTTACCCTGCAGGGGTGCACTGACTAGATACACCTGTTGCAATTGCACCAGCTGCTCTAGACAAACACAGTTGTTGGTAATTCCAGCAGCAGAGCTTCAGTTAAGCAGTAGGTGTACTGATTGTAAAGAGAAGTATGTATTAACCAACAGCATCCTCACTGACAACCCCCTTTCAAGCAACTTATTGCTCCTGCATACAATTCCTCATTTTCTCTCCTGGAGCCAAAAGTGCCTCCCATGGGAAGAAGAAACAGGTGCAACAAAAACCAAAAACAAAACAACAACAAAACCCCCCCAAAGCCTTAAGAAGTAAAACATCTTCATCTGCTAGGAGAGAATCAGAAATATTGATCAATTTCCCATTCCTTCCCTCCTACCTCCATCACCAGGAAATTGCTGAAGTTTCTCTCATGTTAAACAGACAACCTGTCTCTGAGCCTTCCCTGAGGAGTGATTCATTTGGCTTCTGAATGAAATGTGTGGATTCAGGGCTCCTGACACAAGCAAACTGGCAGTGTGTCCATGCCACTGAATGAGTTCATCTAATTAGGGAGTTTATTTGTTTGAGTTGTACACGAATATACCAAATTACATTATCAGATCATAGTCCTGTGTCTGATTTATTCCTTCTTTGTTCTTCAAGTCTTCGTACATCTAAGCAATTAACCTCTCAAAGAACTGGAGAACACATAATTATCCTCATTTGTCTAAACGTCACCAAGATGGCTGCCTTTCAATTAACCTTCTGGAAATGGTGGAAAGTTGGAGTGATATAGTGATCATTTTGAACCTCGCTGTATGGGTTTCAAAAATGTAATTGAATTGAAATATTCAGATGGTAAAACATAGGCAGATAATTGTTACCACCGGTAAAAGGATCAAGAGCGGGTTTCAGGTAGAAAGGGAAGTTAACTGAGCTACGGTAATATTATAATAATACCTTGCACTTCTGTCTAAGGATGTCAAAGTGCTTTACGCATATTAATGAACGGAGCTTTTCAAGGTCCCTGCTAAGATACACATCCATGGTACTTCTCTCCTTTTTACAGAGGGTCACACCAAGGCAGAGAGGCTCAAGGGTAGCTTGGCTCTTGAAAGCAACTGTGAAAAAACGGCACTGATCCATTCCATGGTTTTTTGAGTCTCAACCATTTTCAGGTCCAATTCGCACGCTTGATAAGAAAATAGCAGAAACAGAAAGGGTTCCGAGACAGGGGGTGAAGATGAGGAGAGGGCTGGAAAGACTCTGAATGTCAGTAGATATTGAAAAGACTGGGGCTGTTTAGTTTAAGGAGCTGATAAGTAACAGGGGACATGCTAAAAGTAGACCAAAAAATACGTTATAAGGAAGGTATAGAAACCACTTTTGGCCAGAGAGCAGCCCTGGAAAACGTCAGTCTGAAGGATGAAAATGTTGCTAAGTTCTAAGTCCCAGATCCTCAAAGGTATTAAGGCAAACTCTCATTGACTGTAATGGGAGTCAGTTACCCCCACCCCACAAAAAATACCTTTGAGGGTCTGGGTTTAACTGACTGAAAACAGGGGGGCTAGAATATACAACCATTAGAGCAGTCTGTTGCCTCTCCTGCTATAATACAGAGCTAATATTAACAGAGCGTGTTTCAGCCAGAAAGAGTCCACTTCCTTATAGTGTGTGCTGGAGTCATTTCACCCACCACTGAAATGCAGACACATCTGGTGTGGAATTTGGCAGCTGTTTAACAGGATACTGCAAAACTGCTATACACTACCGTAGTGATGAGTGTACTATAAATGTAAGGGGAGGGATTCCCCCGCCCCCCTCAGTATGGCCTCTATACACTTTGGAATATATAGGCTGTAAAATACAGCTGTAGACTGCGGTAACAGGTCCCTTCACAAGCCACAGGAGGTGTGTCAAGCATGTGAGGGGGATCCCTGCCTGGTGGGGGGAATGCAAGGAGGGATGATACATATTGTACATCCTGGCTGCTCTGTGTTACTTCAGAGGCCACACTGGTTCCTGGAATATGCCAGCATCAGAAAGGTGCAAAGGCGCCTCTTCCTCTGGGCCTCATTGTTCAGGAAGAGCAACACAGAATCTCAGCCACGGAGATGGACGGAGGGACGGACGGACAAAATTTACCGCAGGCTCAACAGCCCAAATTCTGAAATCCTTATTCTGGCAAAACTCAACCCTTAAGAGGTCAGGGTTCAATTTCCGGCTATGTCACATCCTTCCTGTGTGACCTGAGGCAAGTCAATCTCTCTGCACCTCAGCTCCCCAAGAGTAAAATGGGAAGAGTTGTACTTTCTTCTCCCCTGCCTTTTCTCTGTCTTGGTATTTCGAATGTCAGCTCTTCAGGGCATGGTCTGTCTCTTACCATGTGCACCTTGCATGCTGGAGCCCCGATCTCAGTCAGGGCCCCTACGTGCTCCTAAAATCATCATCATCACTGCTATTCAGGCAAAACTCTCATTGATATCAATGGGAATTTTGCTCAGGTAAGGAGCCAATAACAAGGGAATTAACGACTTCAAAGTTTGGCCCAGTGCAAATCCTCAGAGTTAGAATTCAACCCAGACAATGCATCTTTTCTCTTGCAAGAAATGCCATGGGATTTTTTAATGACCACCCGGGGTCAGGACCCGAATCTCATGCAAAGGAAGAAGGTCGCTCCATAATAAAGTTAACATTAGAGAAGCTGTCACGGTGAGACTGTCTTTGTCTTTGTTTATTTTTAATAACAGAAATGTTTTGCTGATATAGCGTCTGACACCCTGAGCGGGTTATAATTTCGCACTCCCCTTTTCTAATAAATATGTATCATTTCCACCGGAACGTGCCCGGTCAAGCTCCGTCCCCAGAACACAGTATATTAAAAAGATGCCGACGCTGGCTGTTGCATGTCAATAAAAAAAATAAAAAAATGCCCTCTGAAGTTCATCACATTTCATTCCTGACAAGCGTGGCTTTCCAATTCGCCGCCGCGCCGCCGCTTCCCTCTCAGCGTGAAATCCAGCCCGCCAAAAAGCAATTTCAGCATGGGCACCTCGTCGTTCCTTCCAGTTTTGATGCAAAGCGAGGGAAAAAATAAATTGGGCAGCCAGACGGTCGGGAGCGCTTGTTCCCGCAAACCCGCTTGGCCAAATCAGCTCTAAAGCACACCTGTTTTTCATTGTTCAATGAGATACACATCTGCCCCTGACAGTGCGTAACATTTAAACAAAGTTCAGCTCTGCTTTACGCTGTCACTTCCTACAAGGTTGGTTTGTTTGTTTTCCTCTCCAACATCTTCTCGTGAAAAATGGGCTTTCTTGCTCTCCCTAGCTCATCTTCCTCTCCTTCCCACCCCCTTCTCGGCTCTCGCAGCTCCAGCCAGCACCCAGTGGAGTCAACAGAAAGACTCTCACTGACTTCAGTGAGCACTAATTTCGGATTCACGGGCCCGATGAAGACTACTTGTGAAATAAGGCACTGTTCCCTGTGAGGGTGTCACAGTCCAGCCCACTGAACTCAATGGCTTTCTTTTCATTGACAAGAGTTTCACTCATGAGTTTAGGATCAGTCCTTGATCCCGTTTCCTTGTTCTCCTTTTCCCACCTCCCCAATACCAGAGAGACCCCACCCTCTTTTTGAGCAATTTAACCATGTCTACTACCCATGATTTGCAAGGTAATGAATAAATGTAGCTTGTAAGCTCTTGGCGGCCGGGGCTGTCTTTTTGTTCTGTACAGCACAAGGGGCTTTTGATACATAAGTGGGGCTCCTAGATACTACAGTAATACAAAGAATAAATAAATACATAGTAACTTAAGGAGTCCTTTATACTACCGTGATGGGCATCACAGAGGTAGACTAGACTAGAAAGCAGGAGTAGGAATGTCCCTCGGGTTATCCTTCTGCCCAGATAAAGTTGCTGTTGGCTTTTTGTTGGTTGTGTTGCACTGTTATAAAGCTGTTGCGTCACCCCAGAGGAGGCTGCATTTTAGCAGCAGGCAGGGTGATTCATCACCGTACACACACAGAATTTATAAAGTGCTCTGAGATCATTCAGGATAGAAGCAGCAGATGCGTAATTGTCATTAATAGAAAGGGGAGGGGTGCTATTACCATTATCGGCACATGCTGAATCTGTGATTGGCGATTAGCAATGCTAACACGTCAGGCCCAGCTACTGCAGAAATCAGTGCAAAGGCTCTATACTTTTGCAGCAGTGTGGTGGCATTGGGTGTCACCTGCACAGTGTGTGTGTGTGCGCGCGCATCACCCCCACGTTCCCCCATCAGGGACTCTGAGCAGCGGGTACTCTGCCCCACACTGGCCTAACATTCCTGGAGCCACCCTGAGAAACAACAAAACATGGCAGCATCACTCACAGAGATGCACAGATAAAGGCCCTGCCCCCACATATGCATGTCCAGAATGACTCTGGGGCTCTGGGTTAAAGTTGCTGTGGCAGCTGATAACGGGTCAGCGTTACTGCCACTTTCCTTTGTCACTTGTAGTAACGCAGTCCTACACAATACCCCCTGAGAAACGAGGCCTGGCATTGGGGTTTGCTGCCTAGTAACCACATTTCCTGGCTCTAAATATTTCCGGGCTGCTTTTAATGACCCAGCCACTGATGCAATAAATAAATAAAGAACTATAATCATCATCATTTAAAAAAAGACGGTTTCCTGGAGACATAACCCCAAATACTGTATGACCCTCTTAGGAAATGGAGTCTTAAGCTGTTATAGGACAACCCTGCAGTGTTTATTTATAGGGGCTCCCTTCCTGAGACTTCCCCGCTCAGCGCAACAGAGGATGTTGCAAACCTCCAAGGTCCCGGCCAGAATGGAGGGGGAATTCTTTGCCAACCCCAAATGTTATGTTCTAATTTGGATCTTGGGATAATAGAACACACGGTGCCATGTTGCCGTGCTGAGTACCAGTTTTAATAATACCACCAAACACTCTTAGGGTCTGACCCCATGTTCATTAATAAGACTGCCATTCACTTAAATGGGCATGGCTCAGAACCCTATAGCTCCTCTTCTATCTGTAGATCTCAAAGCACTTCACAGAAGTAAGTGTCACCTCCATTTTACAGATGGGGAAACTGAGGCACGAAGCGATGACTTGTTCAGGGTCACACAGTGAGTCAGTGGCATAGATGGGAACAGAACTCTGATCCACCCCCACCCCCACATTCTGCATCCTAACCGCACTATCTTACTTTACGATTAGCTACGGTACTTTACTTAAAGTATGTCTACACTGCAAAGAATGCTGCGTTCTTAACGTGAGCTAGCTAATTTGGGTTAAAATAGCAGTGAAGAGACAGCAACTCAGTTTTTAACTCAGATTAGCAGCCAGAGTTCAGCCCCAGGCTGCCCTCTAGGTTTGAAATGGAGCTGCTAATCCAAGTTAAAAGCCAAGTTGTCATGCCTTCACTGCTATGTTAACCTGAGTCGAGAACACACCTTTCTTTGCAGCATAGGCAGACCTTTAGAGGCTTCGAAGCAGGTCACCCCTGTGGATGTGTGAAGATGAGTGGGAAGGGAACAGCAAGAGGGCCCCACGCAAGGGACTTCATAAAACCATCTCTCCCTTTGCATTATCTGGAGAGATAGAGCGAGGATAATACAATAGCCACAGAGTTTATTCTCAGCAGAGTCCGATGGCAACATAATTAAAATGCAAGCTGGAGTCAAGGTACCTATCAATAAATCTTTGCTTCTGGCTCCCAAGCTTGACAGGAAGCCTATACCTGGCGAGGGGAGTTCAGACAGAGGGAGAGGCAGGAATAAAGGGTCTGGTTTATGGACGGCTATTTTAATGTTTCAGTTGAGTAATGGGCCTTGCAAATTAGCACCCAGCGGCCTGAAATACATATTTTTCCAAGGACACGCAGGCTCTCAATCCGACAGGTGATGTGGGCAAACAGTCCCCGAGGGGAGCTTTGATTTCTGCACTTCTCGGTTGCAGTCATATTTTATTCTAGCCGGGATGACGGTAAAGATAGCAGATAGCTCTAGGGTGATCGAAGGGCTTAGGGAGGAAATGGAGCAGAAAATGACCCAACATGAGAGCAGGGAGATGCGGATGAACTAAGGTGGTGGGATAAGGGGAGCAGCCAGCCGGTGTCCAGGGGGAGGGAAGGTAGCAAGGGGGCTATGAAGCACCTGATTTGGATGCTTTCTTTCAGTCAGAGCATGGTCACTGGCTGATCTGCACAGGGTAGCGTTTCATGGGTTGAGGCACATCCACTGCAGGGACAGATCTAACCGGGCCAATCCCTTTGCAACCAGTTTCCAACTTTCTGTTCATCATCACTTTGTAATCCCCCTCTCCCCCCAATCCGCTGGTGCACGATTCGTCTGAGCCTTTGGGGATTTTAGGTAGTAGGCTTAGAATGCTTTCAGCACCCACATGGCCCCAGGTACATCTATGCCCGTGAAGCTCTCTGCCGGTTTGCAGTGAAATAAAGAGAGCAGCCATTCACTGGGGTAATCCTGGACTGTTTCTCTATCCCCCAGCCTCAGTAAATCTCCTCACCTCCTGTCAGTCCGATGCCTATTCCGTTTGGAGGAAGCTCAATGCCGCCTCGCTGGATCAGGTGCACTAAGGCTGGGGTGCACACGGACATGAGGCATAGCACGGAAAGGAGGAGGAGCCTCAGGACCACGCCCCAACCTGGCTGGCCCCTCCCCTTTTGTCCACGGGACATTCTCAGGTAGGCTAGCTGCCCTTTTGCCTTCACAGACAGCTAATGGCAGCGTTCTGCCGGGAGCTGCCAAAGCTGCTCGGAGACAGGGCTCGGGAGGACTCCCCATGGGCTTCCCTGCCGCAGCAGCCCTCAATCAGGATGCGGTTCCCAAATGATGACTTCACAGAGTGAGGCCTGACATCATGCAGCACGTCAGACTGCGATGGAATCTGGGGGAGCTCACACTTCAGCGGTCCCTTAAGGACTAGGGCCTAGGAAAGCTCACACTGAATTTCAGAGTTCAAACCTAGAGCGCTACATTGGCTATTAGCAATGTCTTCCCTAGAGCTGCCTGGTGAAAGGCTGTTCCTCCCTGGCGTGCTCCTTTCCGTACAGGAGAAGGGCAGGGTGCAGCCTACAATCGGAGTTTGGTTTGAATCTGAGATTCTGGATCGAACATCGGAAAGTTTGGCTTTGCCTCTGTGCTAACAGAAGAGTGCAGGAGGGGATTAGTGCAATACACACTTCAGAACACTAGGTGGAGCCCAGGCAATGGATTGATGGGGAGCAGAGAGCAAAAAATTGAACCATCCCTTTCCCCATCTCTCTGGCCCATCCTCCTTTTCACGCCTTCTTCCATCCGTCTCTCTCACTCCTCCCTTCCTTTCCTCTCTCCCCTTTTCTCCACATTCTCCTCACCTCTTTCCCATCACATCCTCCCCACTCCCTTCCCTATCTTTCTCCCGCTCTTTTCTTCACTCCATCCCTCGCTGTCTCCTTCACACCATTCCCACGCCACGCTCTCCCTACCCCACTGTCTCGCACAGACACCGACTGCTTCCGCTGGCACAGGCTGCACTGCCGCCAAATAGGAGTGCAAGGAAAAGAAGCGGCTGAGTAACAGGACGTGTTCTCGCTGCCCCCGAGGTGCACGTAGCTACGGAGAGCCACCACCAGCATGCGAGTCAGCAGCAGCCCTTGCCACCCTCCCTCGGCAGAGGATGGTTTACCGATGTCTCTACACAACGCTTTGACGGTTGTGAGGGCTGCATTTATCACAGTGTGGGGCATGTGCGGCAAATTGCTTTGAACCTCCAATTATGGGCATGACCCCCTATAATTCTTCTCCTCGTTGTACCAACAGCATCCTATGGAGACAGCATTTATGCATTATGAATTGCCTCTCCCAGCCCCTCCCCACTTGGAAAGTAATTAAGACAAGGAGGAAAACACAGCTTTTCTTGCAGCCCGAGTGTAGCAGCTTCTGAATGTGAAAGGCTGCGAGCCCCCGGAAAACCCATTGCATCTCCCGCCCCCCCACCTACCTCCAGACACCTACTTAGATCGTTTGGATTTTGTCATCAGGACTCAGAGATGCTCATCTCACCTCCCCGACTAGACAGCTGCTCATGCTCACTGGTGACCCAATTTAAGGCTTTGCAGCTGCATGTGTCATACCAGCCTGTGTCCTCATGCATTCCCAGTGATGCTACTCCCGCTTCAGCCTCCGCCAGGGAACACCCCACACCCATCGGAGGAAAACCCACAGTCCCATCAGGAGCAGCTGTACCTTGGGGTGAGTGCTACCTACCCCCCACTCTTTTTACCTATAGGAGCTACACCTTCTCCCCCTTTAATCCCTTATTCTGAAGATTTCATGAGTATTTAGTGCTATTCAAAGGCGCCAGCTCGGCAGTCCTGGAAAGTGAAATCTTATTATCCTCAGAACTGGTACGGCATCCCCTGTGCAGACGCCATCCCTGCCCATGAGTGTGGCTCAGTGCTGTTCTGGATAGACACCTCCGGGCATGGGAGGGGAGTTCAGTCTCCGAGATCCATCCTGCCTGTGCCACCCTTACTGAGGTTACGCTCCAGTGGACCACACGAGAGAGACCACACGTCCACTGGGGATAAGGACCGAGACTCATTTTACACAGGTTACTAAGCAACCATCAGAAGGCAACAAAGGATGGTCGCTACTGACTCGGGCTGGACTTGACCCCGCTGCCTGGTGGTGACAGCCTATCTCCCATGATCATTCACTTGAGCCATCCAGGTTCACCTGTGCTGTTCTCGCTACACGGATCAATGCAGTGCACCACCTAGTAACCGGCTGGCTCATGTGCACCACTGCCGTGCACTGATGGAATCAGAATCGAACAACCCCGAGTCACTGGCTGTACTCTGCCAACGCCTAGGGAAGACTGTACGTCAGCACGAGCTGGTAGGCGCTGTGCTCTGGGAGCAGGGAGATCTGAGTTCTGTCTCTGCTCTCAGCATGAGGTGCCAGGGGGCCAGGAAATGCAGCAGAGGTACAAATATGAACTCACTGTGAAACGCTGCAGAGAAGGTGCAGTGTCTAATTGACACTAATGCCCACCTACCGATCATCAAGAGCTTGGGTGGTGTGATAAGATTGCCTTTGGGATTTGCCATGATGATGAAGAATGCACATCCGGGCATGAGAGAAAGATGGAGACATGTCCATCAGCACACCCTTTCCAATCCCTACATCACTGGGTTGCAGAGAAGGAAAACCACACTTTCAAAGTTAATGAACATGCCTTTCTATGCCCCCATGGCAGCTTTTCCATTCAGTCTCCCACGGGCATCTCCCTCTGCTCACATAGGACCTAATCCAAAACACTGAAGTCAACAGAAAAGCCCCCAGGCACTTCAACAGGCTGTGGATCAAGCCCCAAACAATCTCAGCTCTTTAAAGCTTTAAAACTCTTTAACAAAAAAGCTAAATACAGGGACCAAAACCACTCAGGCCAGTTAATTTGCAGTCTTCTCTTTAAGTACCTCTGCAGGGAAAGTCGCAAGTGGTTCCAGGAAATGCCAGTGGCCTTCTCTACCTATAATACTGCAAAACTGTTATTAACCTCTCTCTCTCTCTCTCTGTATATATATATATATATATATATACACACACACACAATTTTTTAAAAAGGAGAGAATGGGCAAAAGAAAGCAGAAGTCATTTTCTCTTGGCAAAGCTGCAGACTCAAGGAGAAACATAAAATCCCAGATGAAGGGCTTGTCTAGTTTATTATAACATCAGCTTTAATTTATGCTCCTGCCTTTTATGATTGTTCTCTATCACTGTTCCTGGGGCTTATTTATAGAGGGCCATTAGCACAGGGAGCAAGCCCTGATGAGTGAGCATTTGGAGCGTCTGCCAGGGGAATGGGGATATAAACCGAGATGAGGAGGCGGCAAACTCTTGCAGGGGGCTTTACCGCGTCCTCTCTCTGGGAGCCGAGAAGAATAATTTGATCTCGGAATGCGATACAACTTCATTTCAGATGGCGTCTTTCAGGCAAACTGTTCCCTTCTCTTGACATGCTTTAATAAACTTCAACGCACCATCACTGAACTAAACGATAGAACACCAGCAGCGGGGGGATGGGGAATGAGCGGTAAAGGCAAAGGATAGGTCATCAGCTGAGTGCTGGGGATGCAAAGGAGAAGGCCCTTGTGCCCTGAGCGGGAAGACGGCATATGCAGAGACTGAAGGCCACATGGAGATGGTTCCACAGGTGACATAGGGATGTTGAGGCAAGGATATACCACAAGGACCTTCTTCTTGGCATGAGCTGCAGAGGAGAAGGCTCTTGGGCCTGTGGGGTCAAGACTGCAAATGGGGACACAACAGAGGATGGACCTAAACGAGAGGAGGGGAATGGAGGGAAACAAGGCCTGTTAGGTCCGTTGGAGCAAGTCCATGGAAAGGTCCTCCCCAAAAACCAAGAATCAGGGTCCAACTTCTGCTTATCGCAGGGCAATTGCATAGGCCTCAAGAGAGTACGCTTAATTTACACTGATGTTCAGTGAGTGGAGGATCAGGCCTGTAAGGGGCAATATAGGACAAGCTCCCAAAATGGACGTGGAAGGGGCAGGAGCTACTTGAGGTTGTGTGCGTTGTAGTCATGCTTAGAATCGCAAGTCCAGCTGGAGGGGTCGTTTACTGAATTTCTACACAGTCTTTTATTCAGTAAAACTCCCAATGACTCTCTCCCGCCGACGCACAGATGCTTCACAACAATGTGGGATTCTTTCTTTCAGCACAAACAGATTTTTAAACAAACTCAGTTCCAACGTAGGCGCGAGCACACACACACACACACACACACAATCGCTAGCCAGATTTTCCAATGAGCTCAGCGTGTTGGGTGCATGGTAGGCGCAGAGCTCTTGGGAAAATCTGGGTCCTGCTGTCTCTAACCATATGTTTCACAGTCCGGCACCACGCCCGAAGTGAACAAGTGAGGCCAAACCCACTCTGGCAGGAGTGAGAGGTGGGATTGCTGCTCTTAAGGAGGAGCAGCAGAGAGGAATCCCCTAGGAAAAGGCTTATTTAGATCCTTCACTCCCTCTCCCTGAGGCCAGTTGAAGGCAATTCCTTTGTGCCCTACAGCTTTATTCACCCTGCCTTAAAAATACCAGGTAAAGGGCTATCCGGAGCTTCCCTTAGGAGATTATTCTACAGCCTAATACATGCAGAAGTTCCTGAAACTCAGTCAACCCGCCTGCCAGCCTACCTATCATAGAATCATAGAATATCAGGGTTGGAAGGGACCTCAGGAGGTCATCTAGTCCCACCCCCTGCTCAAAGCAGGACCAATCCCCAACTAAATCATACCTATCTAAGGTTTTGATACTGATGCCCATCACCATGGTATCTGAGCACTTTCCGTGTAAAATCAATAGCAATAGTTAAGTCCCTAGTGGAGTAAGTTCCCCTTTCTTAGGGTCACTCTATCATTCTTTGTTATGCCCCCTTCAGATCACACTTAAGAAGTCTTTCTCCTCCTGGGTGCCTGCCAGAGATGGGAGGACAGCTCAGAAAGGTATTTCCATACATTTCCTTGGATAAAAACTCCGTGGTCTGAATCCTCAGTTACACGAAAGCCACTTTACACAGCCAGAATGGTGTAAAAGGACATTCATGTAATGGAGAATTCAGGCCATCTGTGATTCGATGGCATTCCCAGCTATTTCTATTTGCTTTCCGTAAATGTTTGTACTAGCTGCAGGTTTTTTGCTCATGGAAAAGCAAAAGCCACATGAATACTTGTGTGACGGGTTTGGTCACAGTGACCCCCTTGGGACTGTCACCTGACATGCTGGAATTACCTCTGAGCCCGTTTCCCCTGCCAGCTTGGGACTCCAGAACCCTGCCTTGTTGAGCCAGACATGCTAGTCTGCTGCAACACAGACCCAGGTCTGGTCCACGCCCCCAAAGCTGCAGACTTTAACCAAAAACTGCTCAGCAAGTCACTATCTCCAGCACCCAGACACCCAGCTCCCAATGGGATCCAAACCCCAAGTAAATCCATTTTACTGTGTATAAAGCTTATACAGGGTAAACTCATAAATTGTCTGCCCTCTATAACACCGATAGAGAGATATGTACAGCTGTTTGCTCCCCCAGGTATTAATCACTTACTCTGGGTTTAATAATAAACAAAAGTGATTTTATAAGTATAAAAAGTAGGATTTAAGTGGTTTCAAGAAATAACAGACAGAACAAAATAAGTCACCAAGTAAAATAAAACAAAACATGCAAGTCTAAGCCTAATACATTTAAGAAACTGAATACAGGTAAATCTCACCCTCAGAGATGTTCCAATAAGCTTCTTTCACAGACTAGACTTCTTCTTAGTCTGGGCCCAATCCTTTCCCCAGTACAGTTCTTGTTAGTTCCAGCTCAGGTGGTAACTAGGGGATTTCTCATGACTGGCCACCCCCTTTGTTCTGTTCCACCCCCTTTTATAGCTTCGGCACAAGGCAGGAATCCTTTGTCTCTCTGGGTTCCCACCCCTCCTTCTAAATGGAAAAATCACAAGGTTTAAGATGGATTCCAGTACCTGGTGACATGGTCACATATCCTGTGAGACCCCAAGCCTCCATTCTTTCTGGCCTGACTCACAGGAACACAGGAAGGCTTACAAGTAAACAGAGCCATTTACAACCAATTGTTCTAGTTAATGGGAGCCATCAAGATCCTAAACTGCCATCAATGGCCCACACTTTGCATAATTACAATAGGACCTCAGAGTAATACTTCATATTTCTAGTTTCAGATACAAGAATGATACATTCATACAAATAGGATGACCACACTCAGTAGATTATAAGCTTTGTAATGATACCTTACAAGAGACCTTTTGCACAAAGCATGTTCCAGTTACATTATATTCACATTCCAAACATATTTTCATAAAGCATCTGGAGTGCAACATCACAACTTGTAGAAATGCATGCGAACGCGTGTGATGATTCACACCAGGAATGTCCCACCTGACCTCTCCTCCTGTACAATAAACATCCCAGTCATCCACGCAAGAAGCCTAATGGTATCATGTGACTAAAANACCTTACAAGAGACCTTTTGCACAAAGCATATTCCAGTTACATTATATTCACATTCCAAACATATTTTCATAAAGCATCTGGAGTGCAACATCACAACTTGTACAAATGCATGCGAACGCGTGTGATGATTCACACCAGGAATGTCCCATCTGACCTCTCCTCCTGTACAATACACATCCCAGTCATCCACGCAAGAAGCCTAATGGTATCATGTGACTAAAGNGCAGACTTTAACCAAAAACTGCTCAGCAAGTCACTATCTCCAGCACCCAGACACCCAGCTCCCAATGGGATCCAAACCCCAAGTAAATCCATTTTACTGTGTATAAAGCTTATACAGGGTAAACTCATAAATTGTCTGCCCTCTATAACACCGATAGAGAGATATGTACAGCTGTTTGCTCCCCCAGGTATTAATCACTTACTCTGGGTTTAATAATAAACAAAAGTGATTTTATAAGTATAAAAAGTAGGATTTAAGTGGTTTCAAGAAATAACAGACAGAACAAAATAAGTCACCAAGTAAAATAAAACAAAACATGCAAGTCTAAGCCTAATACATTTAAGAAACTGAATACAGGTAAATCTCACCCTCAGAGATGTTCCAATAAGCTTCTTTCACAGACTAGACTTCTTCTTAGTCTGGGCCCAATCCTTTCCCCAGTACAGTTCTTGTTAGTTCCAGCTCAGGTGGTAACTAGGGGATTTCTCATGACTGGCCACCCCCTTTGTTCTGTTCCACCCCCTTTTATAGCTTCGGCACAAGGCAGGAATCCTTTGTCTCTCTGGGTTCCCACCCCTCCTTCTAAATGGAAAAATCACAAGGTTTAAGATGGATTCCAGTACCTGGTGACATGGTCACATATCCTGTGAGACCCCAAGCCTCCATTCTTTCTGGCCTGACTCACAGGAACACAGGAAGGCTTACAAGTAAACAGAGCCATTTACAACCAATTGTTCTAGCTAATGGGAGCCATCAAGATCCTAAACTGCCATCAATGGCCCACACTTTGCATAATTACAATAGGACCTCAGAGTAATACTTCATATTTCTAGTTTCAGATACAAGAATGATACATTCATACAAATAGGATGAACACACTCAGTAGATTATAAGCTTTGTAATGATACCTTACAAGAGACCTTTTGCACAAAGCATATTCCAGTTACATTATATTCACATTCCAAACATATTTTCATAAAGCATCTGGAGTGCAACATCACAACTTGTACAAATGCATGCGAACGCGTGTGATGATTCACACCAGGAATGTCCCATCTGACCTCTCCTCCTGTACAATACACATCCCAGTCATCCACGCAAGAAGCCTAATGGTATCATGTGACTAAAGTGACCTTGGGTGTCATTATTAAAGAATAGTAAATAGTCAGAGACCTAATCTGAGCGAAGAGTTTGTGAACAGCCCATCGGCACAAGTATGGTTAGGGCAGCGCAACGAGGTAGATTATACACCCAGAGAAACAGAGAAAGGGCGGCTGTTCTGTTAAAAGATAAGATAGATTAGACAGATAGCTAGGCAGACAGAAAGACAGACAAGGATGACATCAAATGAATTTGTAAATCAAAGTCTGTTCACAGATCATTTGTGAAGAGAACAAAAGGGTTTAAATTCATCCACTAAATCATTCATCGCAAATCATCTGCTCGGCCCTTGTGCTGAATCTCTTCAAACGTTTGTAAGCTGCTTTTGTGTCCCCTTTGCACAGAGAGGAGTTAGAAAGCCAGTGGAGAAACTGTCTTCTTCTTGGAGAAATACAGAGCCACTAATCCAACACCAGCTATCACAGTTTGAATCACAGACAGGGCTGGTGAGAAGAGAGTCTCGCCCTTAGGAGAATCTGAACTTCAAGCTCTAACTATCCCAATCCAGTAGCTCTGATTCCCCTCCCCCCGCCAACAGACTCTTGCTGCAGGCAGAATAGATGATGTTAAATTATTTTGGAATATGCTGAGAATGTCCTGCTTGGGCAACTGAAGCCTCATAAATCATTCTTCTTTCCTACGCTTGATCTCTCCTTCAGCAGGAAAATGTCAGTTCGCTGGGGAGTTCGTGGCCTTGGCGCTTCCATGAACATGTTTAGGGTGCGCGGAGTTGAAGCTAGGGAGATGTGGCAGAAGAAAGACTGAGGAGCAAGCAGGGAGAAGAGGCAGAGGGTTTGGAAGAGGTGAATGGAGGAATTAAGGACTGGGCAGACACAAGTTAACTGGTAAGGGTATTTGAGAGAGGTTGTGGAGGCTTGTAGGCAGAACGGGAGATCAGAGAGCCCGGGCTCCTGGGTTCTACTCCTAGATCTGGGAGGGTGTGAGGGTTTAGTCATTAGAGGAGGGGTCTAACCGCCAGGACTTCTGGTTCAGTTTGCAGATCCGTGAAGGAGTGCAGGTTTAGTGATTACAGCAGGGGACTAGGAGTCAGGGCTCCTGGGTTTTATTCCTGGCTTGGCCACCCCACTGTGTGAACCTGAGCCAGTTGCTTCACCTCTCTGGGCTTCAGCTTTCCCACCTGTTAGGCAGGTATTCTCTCCCCTTGTCTCACAAGAGCATTGCCAGTCTTGATTCATTAATGTCTGGGAGGTACTTGGGGCCCTCAGAGAGGAAGGGCTAGAGAAATGCCAAGTATTTCAAAATGTCAAGTTAGGGTTTGTCTACACTGCCCATGTCACGTAGCCGCGGCAGCCCTGTGACGTGGGCAGTGTAGTCACGATTCATCGCTGGGGGAGAGCTCTCCCGGCGATAAAAATTAACCACCCCGAACGAGGAGTGGCAGCTTTGTCGCCTGGAAGTGCTGTCTATACTGGCGCTTTTCAGCGCCAAAGCTTTTGTCGCTCAGGGGGGTGTTTTTTCACACCCCTGAACGACTAAAGTTTGAGCGCCGAAAGTGGCAGTGTAGACACAGCCTCACTGTATGGCATCCGTCTCTTATGGCTTCTTATGACCAGCCAGGGGGCTCTGGTAAGATTATAGTGATGCAACAACACCCACTGCCTGAATGCAGAACGTTAGCTGGAGAAAAGAACCGAGCATTCAGAATGACAATAGCCAGGAGCAAATAGTTACCCCTGAATCCAGCAGCCTACGGGGTACGAGGGCCTGTTCACCCCGTCCTAGCTCGGCAGAGTCACTGGCATTACACGAGGGGCCAGCAGAGTCAGCGGAGTTACCAGGGATTCACCTATGAAGGTGCCTAAATACCAACGTTGCCATCCCAGCCCCAAAAGGCACTGACCAGCCCCCTTGTCAGCATTCTGAGCAGAGCCACCGAGGTCTGAGCAGGCCCTGGAGACTAACATCCCTTGACATTGCTATAAGGGGTCCCTTCAGACCAGCGCTGAGAGGCTCAGATATCATTGCCGAGGGGGACGTATCAGAACCTAGATAGCTAGGTTGATGTACTGGGCAGGATGCTGAGCAGGGGACGCTTGCCCATGTTGCAGCTGCTCTGTAGGTTACAAGGACGCCATTCTCCAAGGCTGTCAATCTGGATCCTTTCACCGGCATTAAAATCACTTCTCAACTCAACTCAAACGAAAACCCTGATTGAGAAGAAAGGATTCACTGCCCAGGACTGCCGGGGGGAGAGGAGCACTTCAGTTCAGGACCAGAGCCCAGGCACGGCACCGTCACCCTTTCGTACGTATTGTGACATTTGCTTCGCCACTCCCCCCTCCCGCACACCGATGAGGTCATCCTGGGGGCTGCGACAGCCTCACGTCTCAATGCTGGGCTGGCACCTGTCACTCACGGGTGATGGACAGATTGCAGACTTGGGAGCTCTGTGACAAGGCGGTTCGGGAAGGAGCTTCATTTGTGGCTCCGGGCAAAGAGTGACACAAACTTCCTCCCCCTCATGGCAGGATCGTAATTGAAAAAGCTAAAGGTGAGAGCCGAGTTTGCACATCCCTGCTGGGAGCGGCAGAAAGTCACCCTGGCCCTGCTGACAAGCCTTCTCTGGAAGTTATTGAAGAGCAACGGTGTTGCATCACACCAGTGGAGCAGGAGCCCCTGGCTCACCCCACGGGGCAACCACATGTCCCTGAGCTCCAGGAACATCCCTGCTCTTGGCATCTGTCCTGGAGAGCTTGACTGTTTTACCAACCACTCCCTTTCCTCCCCATACCAAGCTTTGTCCTGTTTTTTATGTGTACAGCCCCGAAACCGCAGCCAGCCAGCTGAGCAGGGGAAACTGACAACAGGGCTGGGCAAAATTTAGTTGAGGAATCGTCCTGATTTAGTTGGGGATTGGACTGGATGACCTCCTGAGGTCCCTTCCAACCCTGATATTCTATGATTCTATGAAAAGCACACACCCCCTTGAGGTCCAAATATCACTTGAGATGCTCAGATATCATGGTGATGAGCATGGGATAGACAGACAGATACACCAGGAATGCCTCATGCTGACACATAGTCTCTTCCCGCACATGCCACAAGACCTCCCAGCTACCTTCTCCCTTCTGCATAGCTCTCAAGCCAGCTTTCTCTGGCACTCGAGCTGGACAGGGTCGGGAGCTGCTTGGTGGAGATGGGGAGGAGAGGGAGATATTGGTACAATATTTTCTCTTGATCACCCAGCAACAAAAACTTTCCTGACCGCCTCACCCAAAAAAGTGCCCTGGGATAACCCCCACTCTCCTGCAAAAGACATTTCGCGTTGTCACTTTGCAAACCTGGTCTCCCTTTGACTGAATGTCTTTGCACTACGGACAGCACTCACGCTGCTGCATGCCCCAGCACGAACTTGCTCAGGCGGGAGTCAAGTCACTGTGTCAAAGCACTAATGCGATCGATGCACACAGCCATTGCGTACAGCTCATTCTGCTCAATGGCAGAGCTCAACATGCAAGGTTGGGGGAGGTGAAGGAGAGATCCACTCTCCTGCTGGCTCCTGGCTCCCTGGGTCGGTTAGTTATTAGTTTCTACCTTCAGGTAAAATCTCCATTAAATAATAAATAAATAAATAAATAAATAACACAACCCACCCACGCTCCTCCAGAGCCCGAGACTAAGTTTTATGACATGGTAGCTATTTATTGCTCTCTGTGTTTTGCAAACACCAGATGCGACATGCACGGGGAACGGTCTAGTGTAAGGCCCCTTGGTTATTCTGCAGATGGATCAGATCAGCTATTTTAGAAGAGAAACACACGCAACGCAAACCAAAAAAGCCGACAACAGCAGCTCCAACAACAACAGCAACAAAATCTATAGTGAGGCATTCAACCTTGTTTTTAAACTCGGAGGAAGGTGAAAATGCCAAGAAGCGTTATTAGCACCCCGGGACCAACTCTTGCAAACAGCTGCGTCAGGCTGGAGTCGAGCTGCCGGCAGGCAGAGATTCACCGGAGGCTATAAGCCAAATGATGTGCCACTGGAAATGCCACAGGCAGGCGCCAAGCACAGATCTGGTGATTATCTGTGGAACAGCCCCCCCTGGGCCACAGCTGACAAACATGGGACCTAAATAATACCCATTTCTCCAGGTCCTTTTTTTGGTGTTTCAGATGCTTATCCATGCCATGTGCCAATTGCAGCACCTGGTGCCACTGTACATGATGGGTCAAATGCATCCTCGGTTTAAGCCCATCGAAGCCTATGGAGTTACACCAGGGTTTTCAGGTCTTGTTGGGATTTTCAGAGGAGCTTTCGGATGTTAGTGACCCAACTCCTGGGGAATTTCCATGGCAGTGGGGCCCTTTGAAAATCTCAGCCTCATTTCTCTCTGCATGCAGCTTTTGGAGGATATAATGGGAGATGTGTGTGCCCAGGGGGAAGTGAACAAAACAACCCTCCCACCAGACTTGATCTATCATACAGAATTGTGACTCATCCAGCTCAGAAGGGCTTACGCTCTGATGTGCTTACACTCTGCCGAGTGGAGAAGAAAGCACCAGGTCAGCCACCTGACGCGTGCCGCAGCGAAGGAACATGCCTGCATTTCACACTCAGAAGGCCAGTCTATGATTCATTTCCAGCCGCTCCTCCGAAACAGCTGCCCTGCGATCTGACAAGCAGAGGGCTCCCTTGATTCTGAACAGACCCAGTCACTCGCCCACTGAATCACGCAACTGTATCAACAGGCAAACCTCTGGAGCTGGGATTCATCTAAGATCTTTGTGGGTGAGAAGGCATCAGCCGAGGAGGTTTGGACCCACTGTCAGAATGAAGTTCTGATGCAGCAGCATCCCTAAAGTCTGGGGGCGAAATCCTGGCTCCACTGAAGTCAACGGCAAAACTCCAATTGACTTCTGTGATGCCAGGATGTCTCTCTCGAGCCAGGATTTTGGTTTGGCTCGTTATAGACATAGGAGCCAGCGATGGGAAGAGTTCAGGGCACCCAGCAACCTCCAGATGACCAGCACCTTGCTGGATCGAGCTGCACACGCCCGCACATTCCCAACCTCAAAGAAACAGCCAGGAACTGTGCATTCCTTTTTATCTGGGCTTTTCTCCAGTGAACCCCGGCCCACCTGAACGCTGTCAGAACAAGTTTGGGTTACTGAACTGCGATCGTCAAACTTCTTTAAAGTCAGACCTTCATCCCGACTGTCGCGGAAAGGCTACGAATATGAGGATGCGCTTCATAAAGCCACCCCTACAGTCCCTCTGATGGAGATGGAGTATAATTTACAAACGATTAAAACCCAATTAACAACACTAAGTGGGTACTTGAGGCTCTGGTAAAGGAGCCATGCAAATGAGGAGTGATCAGAACCTTCGGTGTCCTGAGCACCTGTCAATTCTCGTTTGAAATAAGTGCATTAGCCTCGTCCAATCTCCAGCTAACCTTTCCACTCTCCCTTGCTCTGTTTCCTTGGCAACCATTTAAAAGTGTTGGAAAAAGGCACAACTGCCTTCAAAGGAAGGAAAGGAAAGGAAAGACAATATATGTTCTTTTAAGGAACTCTCTCTCTTTCTTCAGGTGTCCTCTCCCCACCCCCCCCACCCCTTCCCCGGCTTCCTAGCCTCTAAAATTTCACCTTCAGTGCACTGCTAAAAATTCAGGCTAATTAGAGGGGTGTTAACTGGTCTCATGGCAGCAGCTTCCCCAGCTTATGGGGCCATGGGAGGAGAACTCCATGGAACAGAGCAGATTGCAGTTTAGCAGAGAGGAGCGGGGGCAGGGTAATAAGGAGGGATCTAACCTGAGTGTAGGAAACCTCATTTGAAGGGGATACTGTGTCAGTGGATGGCCTAGTTATCAGGTGTTTTACTGCGGCTTCTTGGGAATGTCCGCAGGAAAGTTGTCTTCGCCCTCAGCTTCTCTGCCCTCACTTAGTGGGGCATGTCCTGGGAGGGGCGGGTAACGTTGAGCTGGCCCCGCTCAGACACACCAGGATCCCAAAGGACAGGGTGCTGGGAAGGATGGAGAGAAAGGATGGGCCTGCGGTTAAAGCCCCGGACTGCGTCTCAGGAGACAGGCCTCAAATCCCAGCGCTGTCACAGGCTCCTTGGGCAAGTCACTTTGTCTCTCGGTGTGGGGATAACCGTACTGCCTTGCTGCCAGCTTCTGTTGCTCCTACCTATTGAGTCTGTAAGTACCTCCAGGAGGGGCTGTCTCTTACTGTGTGTTTGCAGAGTACCTAGTGCAAGGGGGCCCTGATCTTGATAGGCCTGCAAGGGCTGCCCTAATATTAATAACAATGGTTAGCTGGGTATTGTCCTCTCGGATGCTACCTCCCCAATGGGGCTGCCTGGTGCAAAGGAGTATGGGTGCAGGCCCCAGGGAGCTGTTCCACTCTCCCTCAGTCCTGATTGCCTCTGCTCTCCTGCTGTTGTTAACCGTTTAGCGCATTATGGGCAGACGCCCTTTGTACAACCTGCTGAGAGCCGTGCAGCTCTCTGGAATGGTACAAGCAAAAAACTTGATATTTCCCTGAACTCCCTGTCACTCTCAAAGCAAAACAGCAGTTAACAAAGGTCAGAACTTGAGGCTGTCATTAAACACTCCTCAGTTGCCTGTGAAGGAGGGATTTCCTCCCTCCCCGGGTCCTCTCCGACGGCCTCGTGTTCCAGCAAATCCACACAAAGAGGGTGGCATTTGTCCTGCCACCGTTGGGAGAGGCGCTGCAAAGGGCAGAAGGGAGAGAGCAACGAGGAGCAGTCACAAAACCAGGATCAGGGATTATGGCCCCTTGAAGCCTGTCCCCTCTGTGCCATTTGCCCAGCTGGCTCTGTGAATGTCAATGTTTGATCGGCCCTGCAAAAACATCCACGAGTCACCTCCCCACCCTCCCTCAAGACCTTGAGCCGTCAGGGCAGGGCAGCCTGAGAGAGGCTGGAGGAATGAGGGTTTAAGCCCCTGCCAGATCAGGAGCCAGCTACAGGCTTCAGACATGCCCTGCAAGACAAGAGAGGGACCCTGGGACATAGTGGAGAGAAACAGCAGCTGATATTAATAAAGGGGTTAGGAAGGAGCAGGGGAAATGGTGCATTCCACCCAGACAAAGCCAGATTCCTTTTCGGAATCCCCCTTTGATAGGGATCTGGAGGGCCAAGAAGTGATCCTGTTTGCATGCCAGGGGGCACAGAGGCTACAGGAGCCAAGGGAGAAAGGGAATGTTATTCTATGTGTACAGGAACTCCTTGTTACCCAGTGGAATTCACCCGGCAGGAGAAGTGGAATGCTAAGGCTCGGGGATGAGAGCTAGCTAAAACAGATCCCCTACGTTAGCCATACAGACTAAAATACTAACACTAAACAATTTGGCTTTCCAGGGCTAGACAACACCGTCACACCAAACACCTCCTTGTGTCTAACAATGCCAGGCAAAGCTCTGTTCACAGACTGGCTCAGCTGCACTTCCGCCTGCTACTTGTTTACACACCGATTTAGCGCACCAAAGACCAGCTCGACGTCCAGGACTGTTAAGGTCCCTGCATTACTTCCCGCTCCCAACATTTGCCTGCGTAACTTCATGTGCATCGTGTGTGTCTGTTTACATCATGTACCAGTCTAGCCTTAGGTATATTGTGTGTCTGCACCTTCTGACTCAGCCATGTACCTTAGCGATCTGTCTTCGGGTTCTGTGCTGGACCCCGACCATGCTGGTATCTCAAAACTGCCTTCTTCCAGTCATCAGGTTGAAGCACAGTCAAAAAATAAACACGCACACCCACAATATACACATTGCAACGGGCAACAAGAGGACCCAGTTGACCCCAATCAGCTATACAGGCAGCCAGCCTCAGGCACGGAGAAGGGAGTTAAAAGGAGACCTAGCCCAGTTCAGGGCTGACCAGAGCTCTGCTACTTCCTCAGTGAGGTTCCAACCAGGAGCCCGAGAAGTGAGGGGCCACCAGCGCCTGAACCGTGGCTCCGCCTCTTCCCCTGAGGCCCCGCCTGCTGCTCGCTCCCTTCCACCCCCACCCCGTCACTCGCCCTTAAAGCAGGGAAAAAGTGATTGGGCCATGGCTCCCTGGGCCCCCCTTGGTTCCAACCACGAGACTAAGACAGCTTGCTACCTAGATGAGCCATTTGGTGAATAGAACGACTAGGCCCAGGAAGATGGACAAAAAGGAATTAGCATAAGGATCAGCAGGACCTGAACCCAGGACTATCAGACAACCAACGTCCCTACACTGCCACCCAGCAGCAGCTGTAACCTGGCCACTCCCTGTGATCCACAATCCACAGAGATTGAATGCCACGGGAAGTTCTGCCTCGAGATCTCTGACTGACAGTGATAAGCCCATGGGGTGTACCAGGATGTGTCTAGGCAACAATGTGGCTCTGTAGCTAGCTGCCACGATAGCCCTGCTTCTATGTTCCTGAGCTCCCAGTACCGACTTGGACCTACCCCTGGAGCCCAACACGGACGCCAATACCTAGTATTGACCCTTGGCCTGATTCCTGGCTCTGACCCTTGGCCTGATTCCTGACTCTGACTTTGGCTTGACCCTCAGCTTGACTCTTGACCCCGATTCTGGCTCTGACCCTTGGCTTCAGTTCTGGGATCCCAAGATCCTGCCTAGCTGTGCCCAGGATCCTGACAATTAGCTACACAGAGACAAGCCTGGAGCAGAAGGGTGGGGTCCGGCTGATGACAACCCTGGGTTTTAGTTCACTGTTTCCCTTTTTGTTTTGGACCCCAACACCCCGGAAGGAGTAGGACTCCAATATGCCTTAGACTAGGTTAGAGGGGACCCTTAGAAGTCATTTAGTCCGTCCCCCCATGCTAAGGCAGAACCAAGTAAACTCTAGACCATCCCCGGCAGGTGTTTGTTCAACCTCCAGTGATGGGGATTCCACAAGCTCCCTCAGTTGCTGTACATGGGCATTGCTGCCCTGTTGCCCCCCATGCTGGCCATGTGCGGCTCTGCTGAGGCCCTGCCTCTGGTAAATAAGCTCCACACCGGCTTTATTTTTGTCCAATAATGCCCCTTCTCCCAGGGGCTAATTTATTTGCATAACTCACAAACAATGCTGAGCCAGGGGTCTTCTCCACACCCCCCACGCCCCCAGTCAGGTCTCTCCAGTCTTCCCTGCATTGGTAAGTTACACTGACTCAGCCCTTCCCGACCAGAGTCTTTTCTACTTCTGTGAAGTCTGCTCTCCCTGGCTCTCAGACTTCTTCAGCTCTCTGGCTCTGGCTTTTGGGCCCAAACCCTTTCCCCCAGTTAAGGGTGTTGCAGGAGACCTCTAATTCCTGCTCACAGCAGCTCTGCTAGCCTCTTCCTGAGCTGTTTCTGTAGGGTTGCCAACCCTCCCAGTTTCACAGGGAGTCTCCCAGAATCAGGCTCTATCTCCCGGAGGCTACTGAAGCCAAACCAGGAGATTTTAGGCACTAAAGTCCGGTGGCGCAGCAGAGCTAAGCCTGCCCTGGTTCTGCGCTGCTCCTAGAAGCAGCCGTCATGTCCCTGCGGCCCCCGGGTCTCTGTGCACTGCCCTTGCCCCGACTCCGCAGCTCCCATTGGCCTGGGAACTGCAGTCAATGGGAGCTGCGGGGGTGTTGCCTGCGGGCAGGGGCAGTGTGTGGAGATCCCCTGCCTCCACCTAGGAGCCGCTGCCAGAGGGAAGTGCCGGTCGCTTTCAGGAGCTGCCCCAGGTAAGCGCCGCCCGGCCAGCGCCTGCACCCCTCACCTCCTCCCGCACTCCAACCCCCTGCCCCAGCCCAGAGCCCACACCCAAACTCCCTCCCAGCGCCTGCACCCCGCACCCCCTCCTGCACACCAACCCCCTGCCCCAGCCTGGTGAAAGTGAGTGAGGGTAGGGGAGAGCGAGCGATGGAGGGAGGGGGAATGGAGTGAGTGGGGGCTGGGCCTCTGAGAAGGGGTGGGGCAGGGGCATGGCCTTGGGGAAGGGGGGGGGAATGGGCCGGGCAAGGGTGATTGGGTCTGTGCGATTAGACAGTTGGCAACCCTATTCCCTTAGAGCCCTTTCAGCAGTTCCTAGTGGAATCCTTTCCCCTTACCTCCCCGGCTGCAAGAGAGGTCCCCAGGTAACAGATGTCTGCAGGAGCCTCTCTCAGTCTCTGCAGCCCTCTTCCTGATTCCCTCTTTCATAAAGTGCCTCCCCCCCTTAAGCCCCAATTCAGCAGCAGATAATCAGTCCAGGTGCACCCTCTTAAAGGGGCCAGTCACCCTGTGACAGCAACCTATTCCTGTAACTATCTATCCTGATAGTTAGAAAGTTTTCCGTAACATACAACCTAAATGTCCCTTGCTGCAGATTAAGCTCATTACTTCTTTCTTCTACCACGAGTGACAAGGAGTACAGTTGATCACTGTCCTCTTTATAACAGCCCTTAACATATTTGAAGACTGTTATCAGCCCCCTTCCTCAGTTTCCTTTTCTCAAGACTAAACATGCCCAGTTGTTGTTTTTTAACCTTTCCTCCTCATATATCAGGTTTCCTAAACCTTTTAATCATTTTTTGTTGCTCTCCTCTGGACTCCCTCTAATTTGTCCACATCTTTCCTAAAGTGTGGTGCCCGAAACTGGGCACAGGTCTTCAGCTGAGGCCTCACCAGTGCCAGAGTGGAACAGTGATCTCCTGTGTCTTACATATGTTACTCCTGTTAATATACCCTAGAATGATATTAGCTTTCTAGACTGCACCACACTGTTGGTTCATGTTCAATTTGAGAGCCTCTATAACCCCAGATCCATTTCTGCAGTACTATCCTCCCATTTTGTATTTGTGCATTTGATTTTTTCTTTCCTTAGTGCGACACTTTGCACTTGCCTTTATTGTATTTCATCTTGTTGATGCGACACCAATTCTCCAATTTGTCCAAATGTTTTTGAATTCAAATCCTATCCTCCAAAGTGCTTGCAACCCCTCTTGGCTTGGTGTCATCTGCAAATTTTATAAGCATACTCTTTACCTTATTATTCAAGTCATTAATGAAAATATTGAACAGTACCAGACCCAGGACATACCCTTGCGGGACACCAGTATATCTGTTTTCTCAGTCTGAGAGTGACCCATTGATAACTAAACCTCTACCCCGATATAACGCGACCCGATATAACACGAATTCGGATATAACGCGGTAAAGCAGTGCTCTGGGGGGGCGGGGCTGCGCACTCTGGCGGATCAAAGCAAGCTCGATATAATGCGGTTTCACCAATAACGCGGTAAGATTTTTTGGCCCCCAAGGACAGCGTTATATCGGGGTAGAGGTGTACTTTGAGTTTGGTATTTCAACCAGTTGTGCATCCACTTTATAGTAGTTTCATCTAGACCACATTCCCTTAGCCTTCTTATGAGAATGTCTTATATATACCCACACACTACACACATATGTATATGTGCACTTAACGCACACAATATTCCTAAATTCGTCTCCTAAACACAATTCATCTCCTAAATCCTTTACAAGCACTAACTAATCAACCATCCCAAGTTCCTTGTTAGTTAGCTAAGATTAGGATAAAACATAAAACCACTGTGCTTTAAAATCCTATTCCTATAGAGATAAGCGAATGCAAGTAAGGGACCATACAGCCAAACAACTACTTAAAAAGGTAGCCAGACCAAGGGGGTTAGAACAGACAAGGCAAACTTGGGTGGGCTCAGTTATAAAGCATGGGGAGGGTGTGATTTGGCACACTCTGGGGGAGAGATTATTTGTGTTAATTAATTGTGTATTAAGAAGTGTGTCCATGCCACTTCACCTTGAGCATCTCAAAAAAAGAAAAGGATGTGGGGTGGGGTGTGTGTGTGGGGGGGGATAACAACCACAAAACAAAAACAAAAAGCCCTAATCTAACATTCAACAAACACTCAGCACCCAAACAGCCTGTCTTTGTCAGGAACCTTAGTTCCAAGAACCACTTACAGGCTTTCTTCAACACATTATAATATTAATCAAGACTCATAATGCAGAGTGATTTGCATGCCAACAATATATTTACACTGTAAATTGTTTGTTGAGACGCCTCAGAGAAATATGCAATTCACTGCTATTGAACTTGGGTAGCGGAAAAAAATAAAGTACAAATTCCCTGTAGAGTTTGTTCCTTCTGGGTTTGGCCCAAAAAAATAATAAAAAAAAATCATTAACATTCATTCTGATTTTCCATGCAGGCTTCAGTGCTGAACCATTCTGCTGGATCACAGCAGTTAGAATTAGAAAAGGGCTACTAGTACTTCATATTAAGTGCAGGGGACAGTAGTACGTTTGATAGGGGCTGTAGCTGATGTCAAACGGATGCTACGCTGGCTCTTAGCCATAGAGCCAAGGCAAAGCAAAGTTCTCCAAGTGGGGTCTCTTGGTCTCCAGAGCTGGCATGGGCGCAGAAGACTGCAGAGACAGTGCACTTCAGACTCTTGCTCGTTGGCTGTGTTTCTCCAACAATGGGACTCTTCCTAAGAGAAAGGTCATTTCACAGAGCCTCATCCTCCCATACTCACCAACGGCCGGGTCTTTTGATGGGTAGTTCTGCTCAAGGTGGTTAATGGGTCCCAGATAGGGAACTCTACTCTTCGATGAGTGCTCAGACTATTGTGGGAACAGCACCAGTGGGCCCAAAAGGCATCCAGTTCTCAGCCAAAGTGGGCTTGCCATGACACAGGGACTTGAGAGCTTGGGGTGAGAGTATCAATTTGGGGAGGGGAGGCTATCTCCCTTTCCCCAAAGAACGCCATCTTCTTGCAGCCCAATCCTGCTCTGGATTGACGTCCGTGGCACAATGCGTCAGTGGGAGCAGTATCAAGCCCTGGTACTCTAGAGGAGGTGGTAACAACACACAGCTGGCGATCAGGAACAGAGTAAACAGGCAGCAGGGTGGAAGGTAGTGGAAAGGGTTCTATTCAATTCTATATAGGTTCTTATACCATGCTCATCACTGTACAGGTCTGTCTCATGTTACGCTGGGGTTACATTCCGCGGTCAGCGCATAAAGCGAAAACCGCACATAGTCAAAATTACATTGAGTGTAATGGTGGGCAGAATCGCCCACACTACAGAAACAGTATTTAAATTGTTATTTTTCTCTCTTTTTTTGTTTTTTTCTTGTTTTTGCCGACCGCATAAAGCTGAAATCGCACATGTTAAATGCGCCTAAGATGCGACAGACCTGTATTATCTACAAGTAAAATGCTTGAGTGTTAATTGGCCCTGTTCTGACAATACAATGTTTTCATTTATTGTCGGTTGTATTACAGCAGCACCTAGATGACTTGACCAAGATTGGAGCCCATTGTGCTAGGCATTGGACATACACATAGTAAGGTCTTATCTCCATGGGAAAGTTTATCAGTTATACCAATAGAGTTATACCAGTATAACCCCCCTACTGCCATGTGGACAATTTTATTCCATTATAAGAGTGGCTTTTTGTTGTTGCTGTTGTTGTTGTTTTAGCTTAAATCCCTTCAGAAACAACAAAAACTAAACCAAAATGAGCCACTCTTATGTTGTAATAAGAGTGTCTACACTATAACTAGATAGGCTGAAATTCACTTCTTAGGTAATACCAAAAACACTTCCCCATGTAGACAAGGACGTAGAGGCAGTCCTTGCCCAGAAAAGTTTACAGTCTAGATGGAAAAAGGGTTGGGGGAGAAACAAGGACACAGAGAAATGCAAAGCGATTTGTCTAAGGTGACAGAGCAGGTTGTTGAAGAGACAAGAACAGAACCAAGGTCTCCTGACTCCCAGCTCAGTGCACTATCCACTAGACCTTGACACCCCATAACTGAGCTTTCAATAACATCACGGAAGGTGGCTGTTTTTGTTAAATATGCAGGGGCAGATTCTCAGCTGGTGTTACTCAGCATAGCTCCACTGGAGTCAATGACTGAATCAATGGAAATATGCTGATTTACACCAGCTTTGGAGCTGGCCAAAAACGTTGACTATATAAATCTATCCCATGACCTTGCTGCAATCAGCCAGTTTCCGTTAGGTGCCACAGAAGAATTGGCCCTTCAGGAGGGGCGACAGGGACGTAGCGGACCAGATCAGGGAAGATGTTCCAGGCACAGCTCACAGTGTGGAATACAGTGCAGGGATGGTTACAGAAGAAGCAAACAAAGGGGACATCAGTGCTGACATTCCTGGCAAGGGAGAGAGGATGGTGGGGACAGCGTAATAACAGCCATGGGTGGATAAGGAGGGAGAGATGGAGCTACACAAGACCTTGAAGGGGAGCACAAGAAGCGTGAGCATCATGCAGTAGAGGAGAAGCAAACAGGCGGATTCAGAGAGAGGGGTGCCATGAAATGGGTAGATTTGCCATCTAGCTCTGGAGTGCTCTGCCCTCAAGCTTGGGAGTTCTGTGGTGTACTCTGTTCTCTAGCTTTTGTGCTGCTTGGTCCCTTTCTTGCCTGGTGCAGAGACCCTGCATTTGCTTGCAAGATCTCAAAACCTGCTGCAGGTGACTACATCTAACGTTCTCCACTCACCTCTTTTGCTGGCTGCAGGGCTCTAGCCTGGAAAGAATGATTAGCGGAGGCGGTAGAAGAGAATTAAATTGAGTATTTGCTGGTGCTGCTGAAGAGCTGATTAGCAGGTGGCATTGATCTCCTGGTTCAGAGATCTTCTGAAGACTAAGAGAAGTGGAGGTGGGAGTCTGAGGGGGAGCTGAGAGATGGGGTGGGCTGTGAGAAAAGGGGGAAACTGTGAGACAAGTGCCAGAGGGTGAGGAGGAACAGAGACATGGTGCGGGGTCTGTGATATGAGAGGTAGGGAGAGGGGATGGTGGGGCTCTGATTCCCTCCATACTGTGCCCGTCTCCACCCCGCCTCTCCCCTCAGTCCCTCCCACGTCAGCTCTCAGTCAACCTTTCTCCCTATGTGGACCCTTTAGAGACCACAGCCGTACTACACAGGCATAGGATTAAAACTTTAAAGGGTCATCAGATCCTTTGGCCTCTTTATGTTTCATCCTGCATTTCTCTATGCCAAGAAAGCACAATCCAAGCCCCCAATCCCTGCACCATAATTACCAGCGCCAGGCCGAAGCACAGATTTAGCGACTCATTATTGCTTATGCAGGGACAACCGCCTCCTCCCACCCCTCCAAGCTGCAACATTAGGGACAGGCAGATACCCCCAAGCCTTACAGCTCTCTGCCTGTGCTGGACGAGGCAAAGGCACCAGAAAAGGAGATGGCGGGGGGATGTGGGCGAAGGGGGCGTAAACGCTTAAGAGCAGCGCTTCCTGCAGAGAAAGAATCCGCAAGACATAAATGTCAGGTTTATGAACAACTGAGCTGCTCTAGTCCTGCCTGAAATTGCTCTTTATGGTCAGTGCTGTGAGTGTTCCCTTGGGTAGCTGGACCATTTGGCTAAGTGCAGCATTGAGGATGGTGGCTTGGCTGCTTGGAATGGAACATGTGTGGGAGAGGGGGGATCTAGCTGCCCTGAGACTAGGGACTGTCTCCAAAGCAGGGAACGGATGTGGCAACTTGGTGTGAAGATCGCACGGATCCACAAAGACGCACAGAGCCTGTTGTGAGATCACTCGAACAAGCAGGAGGAGCAATACACAAGAAGAGGCTAAGGGCCTGATTCTCCTCTCACTTCCACTGTTTTTACACCAAGGTAACTAGCTTGACTTCAGTGCAGTAACTCCCAGTTTACACTAGAGGGTCGCACACTTTGTTGCTCCTGTAAGTGAGAGCATTGCGCACACCAGGGGCTCCTTGCATCCCTCCATTCCACCCCCACAAGCTCCCCGTGTGACACGCGCCCAGCCCTAGCTATTTCAGGGACTCTCGAAACCCACCACTGACGCCCTCCCTCGTGTCTGCCCACCCGTTCCCTCCTCCCTCCATGCCAGGGTCACTTTGTGACCCCTTCCCCGCCCTCCCCCCCCCCCCCCCCCCCCCCGTTTCTCATCATCCCCTCTCTCCATTCCCCCATTCCACTCCTTACCAGCATCCCCCATTCTCCCCCCAGCCCCGGCCAGGGTTCTGGGTGACCCCTCATTCTCTCCGCGTGCCAGGGCTCAGTGTGCACTCCATTCTCACCATCACCACCACTGTGCCCCCCATCCCCTCCACGCTAGGGTACCCCGTTCTCTCCCCATCCTACCAGAGCACGGTATGTACCCCCCCATCCCGCACAACCCTTCAACTTGGCCAGGGTGACACTATAAACTTACATTGGTATAACTATGTTGCTCAGGGTGTGAAAAATCCATCTGCCCTGAGTGACGTCATTATACCAACCTCACACACACACCCCCCCGCCGCGAGTAGCTTCTCCCGTCGACACAGTAACCGCCTCTCATGGAGGTGGAGTACCTACGCCAATGGGAGAAGCACCGCAGTGCTTAAGTGTGGACCTATCTTTCTTTCTCTCTTTGTCTCGCTTTCATCATTTTTAAACTGTATTGGGAGGGTCAGGGCTAAGATGAGGGATATTGTTACGCTGCAATGTTTTAACAGCTGTGTGGCAGGGTGGACTAAATCCGGAGGGCCCCTGCTGGAGGCCTCATGGCCCTGCATCACCCTGTCCCAGAACAGAGCAGTGAGAAGTCCTCCAGGCAGCCTAGAGTGGCTGCAGAAGAGCAGCCAATCAGAGGGGCTGCTGGAGCGACCAATAAGGGGCCAGAAGGGCCAGAGAAAAGGCAAGCAGCAGAGCAGAGCCTTCAGTTGCTACATGGAGCTTGATGAGGGAGGACCGGGTGCCTGGCTGGCTAGACGAGCAGCAGGCCATGGGCAGCTCACTGCAGATAGCTCACCAGGCAGAACTGAGCCCAGGGAAGGCTGCCAAAGACCAGGTGCCTGCCTGGCTGGATAGAATAGCAGAAGGAGCATGAAAAGGACAGTGCGGGCAGGCTGAGCCCAGGGGACTGAGCCCAGGACCTGGCCAGACCAGGCAAGGGTACCGAGATGGGCCCTGCTGGTCTGGTTGCAGACTGAGCCCAAGGAGGGCTGCTGAAAAAGACACCAGTTGAGGGTACCAAGATGGGCCCCGACTAGGTGTCTGAAGAAGGCCGTGCCTCTTGGGGAAGAAACCTTAGAGCTACGGCCCCATACCAAGGCTGAGAAAGAACTTGGACTGTACACCCCGGAAGGGGGGGAGCGCATATGCGGTTTGGCCGGAGGGCTGAGCAGCCAAAGACCAGCCGAGAGAACCAGCGGCCGGGGGATGCTCCAGAGAGGCAGATGCCACCTGATGTAAGATCAAAAAAGAAAAGCAGGCTCATACATAACTGAGAGAAAGGGGGCCATCCATGAGAGGTGGGTGCCCCTCTCCCCGTGAAAAGAACTGTGTTTGCCGGTACTATTGGCGAGAGAAAAGAGGGCATCCACAAGAGGTGGGTGCAGACCCTGTTACAGGCTGCCCTCACCCAGCAATTACAGAGGGAGCTGAAGCTGGCAGCTCTGCTAAGGAGATGCCAGGGGCTCCATGTGTTCCCCATTTCCTTCTTCCAATTTTCATCCAAATCAATAGGTTTCTGGCCTAGAACATTCTCTGGAATTTTGGAATTGAGGAGGTGTTGCGTTCAAATGTTACTGTCTTACGTCGAAACAGAGAAATGCCATGAAACTCGATTTAAGGGCTGGAGTCAGTGGATGGAGAAGAAGGGCCTGGAGCTATAGAAACACCATGAAAGGGTGCACACTGCAATAAAACTGCACTCACATGACCCAGGGCCAGGCACCAGCAAGTGCAACCAATGACAGAGATAGGGTCATTAAAAATATAAGCAAGGGAAACAGACAGGCTGTGCATAGACCTTATTAATGATTGGCCACCATGCCCCTTAATAAAGGGATCAGATATTGCACCCATCACCTCCTCTAGATGGTTCTCCTGACCCTTCCTGTACCCGCCCACGGCCTCACTTAAGCAAACTTGCCCTTAGCTCAGCCTGACACAGGGAAAGTGATCACTCTGCTCTAGCAATTACTATTATTATTTATTTGCATGGCAGTAGTGTCCTCAGGCCCCAGTGCCAGGCACCGTATAAACACAGGCAGATACATGGTCCCCAGGAGGCCCAGATACAAATAACCCCCTCCCCAAACTGTGGATCTGGGCTCTTGTTTATATAATGGACTTGGAGCAAAGCCCCAGAACTGAGCCCCCACCCAAACCTTGGAAAAGACTGAGTCTGAGAGCAGGTCTACACTATGGGGTTAAGTCAACCTAAGGTACACAAGTCCAGCTATGTTATTCACGTAGCTGGAGTCAATCGACGTACCTTAGGTCGACTTATTACAGTGTCTACACCATGCTGGGTCGATGGGAGAAACTCTCCTATCGACTTACCTTATGCGTCTCGTTCCGGTGGAGTACCGGAGTCGACAGGAGAGCGATCAGCGGTCGATTTGGTGGGTCTTCACTAGACCCCGCTAAATCAACCCCAGGTGGATCGATCACCGCAGCGTCGATCTGCTGGTAAGTGGAGACAAATCCTGAATGTTGCACATCAGGCCCATCTGTACCTTGCGTATGCAAACACAGAAGATGGTAAAACATGGTGAGTAGCCAGGAGGGACTGGGGTCTACCAGGAAGCCATAGGTGGCAGAGATTGAAGGGTGGCATCTTTTGAGCCCCGGACTCACAAGCCCTATCCCATTTGAGGAAAGAAAAAAGCCTAGTCTGGGTGCACATAAATCCTGAGAAAAGATTGGACAGCTTTGACCTGTGCGGCTTTGGGAAACGGGCTGGCTACCAGCAGAGGGGGCAGATGGTTCTGAAACGCAAGCAATCAGTAATACCAACTAGTAGCCTGACACAGATTTAAGAAGGCATCATGGCACAATTTGTAAACCCCTCACCTCCCTCCCCAACTCATCTGCGATATCAGGTCCCTACAAAGTTCCAGCTTTACACCCAGTTTTGCAGTGAGGCACAAGGTCAAATGACTTGCCCTGAAAACATGTGCGGTGAAATTATGACTGGACCCCGAACTGGAGAACTCAGCTTCTCTCTACTTTGCTCTATCCAGCAAATCATGTGTTCTCCTTGGAGTGGACTACTGAGGAGACTAGCCTATAAGCAATTCATGTGTCTGAAATACAGACTATACAGCCCGTGCAAAAAGAAACCCATAGCACAAATCAATACAAGAGGGAGCTGGAGAATGAAGGCTTCAGAGGTTATAGCAACAGACTCGACAGGAGGCTGGAAAGATGATCGCTATTGCAGGTTGATTTGTATTCCTCGGGGTTGTTACGAAAGGACCTTGATGGGCCATATGGTCGTGTCTTGACCCCTAACTCTTCTTATGCCCTTATAACAGCAGTGCTCACTGCTGCTGGCTTCCATTTCTTGTTATTCTTGGCAGTGGGTGGCTTGGATTCCAGGGCAGTTCAACCTCATAATGAAAAGCATCAGATGGAGACCATCTGGAAGGAGCATCCAACTTTAACCTTGAGGGCTGCTTTAAAAAGAACCTTGAGCCAGCGAATGCCGCCTTCCCACAGAGAAATGGGCTTTTGTAGAACGCTCCTCTGAACATGCCTGGGTCTTGGGAGCTATCAACCTCTGAACAGAACATCACTTAGGCACCGAGGCTTGATGTCTACAGGATGGGTTCTCCATCTGCTTCGTGCCACGTTACCAGATCCTCACATAGTTGGGTGACAGCAAAACGAGGCCAGGAAACTGACACAATTCAGCTTGGGGAGCTGGGAAATAGACAGACAAGTGGGTCTCACTGGTAATAAATCATTTAGCAAGCCACGTTAGCCCTGGAAGTTGGGACAGAAATCTCAGCGACGCCTAACTTGGACCAGGGAGAGGTGGGGAATGGAGCAGTCAATTATTAATAATACTTTGCACTTCCACCGCATCTTTCATGTAAAGGTTCTCCATGCACCTGATGTTAGTGAAATACCTCACCAGCCCTCAATGAGGGAGGTAATCATTGTTATTGCAGCTGTGCAGAGGGCAGAAATTCCATGGCGTGAAGGATTTTGAGGTTTCAAGTGGTCTTCATTCAGATTAGGAACAACACCCATAAAACATGAAATTCTTAGTGAAAGAAAATTTAGTAAAATAACTATTGCAGACTATCAGAGGGGTAGCCGTGTTTGTCTGTATCCACAAAAACAACGAGGAGTCTGGTGGCACCTTAAAGTCTAACAGATTTAGTCTACTGCAGGTTGATCGAAACATTTTCTTTAAATTTGGCCTTATGTTACGAAGTTAAAACGAAACCTGAACCAAAAGTCATTTCAAAATGGAAAAGCAAAAAATGTCAAAATGGAACATTTCAACATTGTTGGGGCCCTTTTTTTAACGCCGGTTTTCTCCCAAATGAAATTTTGTCAAAATCAACATGACTTTGCGAAGCATTTTAATTTCTACGGCACTGCATTCCCTGATGGGAAAATGGTTCGGCTACAGTTTTTCCAATCAGCTCTAATTGTTATCCAGCTAACCCTAAACAATACAAGGGAAATATGCAGGAAACAGCACAATCTCCCCCACCTTCTTCCTGAATAAATGCCCCCTAACCAGGACCAGTGACCCACAGATTTAAACTAGATATAGGTGGTATAACAAATCTATGTCCACAGACCACAGATATAACTAATATAGTCATCAGACACACATAGTTGGGGTGGCAGGATTTAAACCCTGGCATATCAGCTCCGAACACATAGGCTTCAATCACACCAGCTGCAAAAGACTTGGCCCTAACTGGTAGCAGCAGTGTCCTTTATCCTCTCTGTAGACCAGCCAAAAGAGCAGGCCTGGATTAACCTTTTGTGGGCCCGGCACCAGACATATTTGTGGGCCTCCATGTAGTCATTATGGGCCCCTTCCGAGTGTTGGCCCAGCGCCATGGAGCCATGGTAAACCCGGTACTGCAAAGGAGGACAGTCTCTCTTTCTCTCACTCACTCACACACACACACACACACACATCTTGCAAAGAGAGCATCACAGTGCAGGGACATTTTCTGGTGTACTTGGGATGGCTTCACAGAGCAGTGTTGCCAGTAGTCCGTCCATCCTCCCTCCCCCTGCTCCACACACATACACACACACACATACACACACACACACTTTTTATTTACAGCTGTGAGGACAGGGACTCTAAATCCCCGAGTGAACAGACCTGACAGAAACCTCTTATTCTCAGTATGATGTAGATGTTGATACTGATGTAACAGAGAAATGGGGCAGAGACACACCCTGAAGCCTTTCCAACCATGGTCTGTCTATGCAGCATCGTGCATGTGAGCAACACTCACGTATGATCAAAGGGCGACTTCCCCTCTTTGGCGCTGAAGTTTGCCGAGATGAGCCAACCCCTGGCACTGAGCTTGTATAATGTAACAGACACGCCGCGGGAGCCACTGTCACAACCTCACTGGGATGTGTGGAATTTCCCTGCTCTCCTAGAGCTTACAGTATCCTTCAGTTTAGTCATTTGATCCCATTTACAAAGGTCAATGCCTCTTGGAAAAACAGAGAGAAACTGAAGGAGGTGGGGTGTCCTTATTCTCAAAAGGAGACAGGCAGACATAGAGCAAATGAGAGAGAAAGAGAGAGAGAGGGCCCTATTTTGATCTCAGTTACATCAGCGTCCATTGGAAGTAATACCAATATCAATGCAGTTACCTGGATTAACACCTGTGAAACGGACAGTAGAGTCTGACACACCATCCATGCTTTTCACAGCTTGATCATCCCCTCAACACGGACGTGCCAGATAAAATGCTCCCACCCAACAGCATCCACACAGAAAAGAAAAACAAGCAAACTAAAAAGAAAGCATGAAATGGGGATTAGTCTATTCATCAGAGCGATCCCTCTGCTATTATTTTACTATGAGCTTTCCTCCCAACATCTGATTTGCGGAGTGGTTTGCCTCTAACTGAAATAGCAGCTCCAGGATTTAGCTTTCTTTTCTCCCCCCATCCCCATATCCATTTGATTTCTCTCAAGCTGCGATCCTGATTGCCTCAGTCTAGGGAGCTGGCAGCAACACATTAACCTGTCCGAGAACAGCCAGGGACATGGGCTGCCAATGTGGCTATCAAAGGACCGACTCAGTTACTCCTGAGTTCCTGGAGACTTAGACAAAGGAGCGGCAATAGCAAAAGACTCACCACCACGGTGGCATTTTCATGCCTCACAATTAACCTTCACCTTGGTAAACAAGCGGTGAGCTTTGCATGGCAAGTTACACACCTCACTGTTAACGAGGGTCTCTTTTCTCTTCTGAGAATGAATTAATTAGATACATTTCCCTCCTTCTCTTTCCTGCGTGTGCATGCACTCTCACACATACACACACACACAAACACACAGCCTTTGTTATCAATACACTGCTACAGGTGTGCACCGCAAGGAAATGAAAGAGACAGTCCTGAGGGGATTACACTCTACCTCAGGCATGACGCAGCAAAGAAGAGTGGCTGGTGGGGACAATGGTGGGTGGAGGATTCGGGAGGTACTGGAAGAGCAATGCTTACAAGGCCAAAAGATTGTGAGATATGGCTTTGAGACATGCATGAGAGCCTTGATTCCACAAACCATCTCTAGGTAGCAAAAAATCCCACTTAAGCACATGCTTAAATTTAAGCATGTGCTTAAATCCCATTGAAGTCTGCTACATTTAGGCATTTGCTTAAGTGCTCTGCTGAATTGGGGCCTTGGTTCTTTCCATTTCTTAGTACAATAAGGCTGAAACTGTCAAAGCCACCTCAGGGATCTGGCTTCTCAATCCCCACTCAGATTCACGGGAACTAGGAAAATGAATCAAAATGGAAAGCGAGAATCCAAATCTCATCACAGGATTTGAAAATCCCACTTTATGTATGATTTTTCTTTAAAGGTCCAGTGTTTTCCACTGAGTTAGCCATCTCATTGGACACTTTTCTCACAGTTACTCTGCAGCGCATTACTAATGCTGTTTCTGATAAGGTAGCTGCACACGCACAGTTTAGTTAAGAGTTTGTTCGAGGATAGGGAATAAGATTAAAAAATGACAGCCATACGTATTGCTTGCATGTCTCAACAAACTTCCTTACCCTTCAGACTCAAGGGCTTAACTCACAAAGAATTCTATTCTAGAACTAGGGACATCCCTACGTCATGAGCTGACAATTATTATTCTAGCTGGATCGCCCAAATTGTTATATATAAAACATCCACTTGAGACAAGGAGAACAGAGAAATACCAGTAATCGTTCCATAATACAACAGCAGAGCAATGTCTTGATGGAAAGAAGCGCCGGCCAGGACTTCAGAGGGGGCACTTTCATCCCTCTGAGCATGACGGGAGGGCACGACTGTAAATGTGCTAATTAAGGAGACAGCTCTCCTGCTGAAAAACGCCATACTCTCCAAGTGGAAGGGTTTATTCCAGGCTGGAGAGCTGTCTGGCCAGACCGGCTAACATGCATCACCTCTGCACCGGATCTTAATGTAATCTCTCCCTCTCCATATCTCCAAAACAGACTTTCACTGAGGCTGAAAACCTGAGGCAGAGTCAGTCTGTCTGCCCGCCCATCCACGCTATTTCTAGAGCACCCATCACTGCAGGGCCTAAGCATAGACATGGCATCTAAGAGTCAAAGACAGCATGGACCAGGAAGGCTAAGAGTGAAGTGGACCAGTAAAAACCAGAACAAAAGGCCCCATTGCCCTTGTGAGCCACATAACACACATCAAGCACAAGACCCTGGAAGATCACGAACACTTAGACCTGAAGGGGAAGGAACATTGACACTGAAGAATAAAAGAGAGCACCACCACTTAGCCACCTGATATCAACAACAGCCCCCTAGGAGGGAGACCAACAAAACAGACTATATAGGAAACACCCAAGAGGATAAGTGAAACTGGCTTGGAATGGGATACCGATAATCAGACTCCATGGAGAGGTGAACTGGCTAATTTAATCAGGCGCCATGCTAAGTGTTAACCCTTCCAATTATGACCTGCCAGAATCGGGTCCATCAGCATCCTGCCAATGGCTGGCCTCTGCTGGAGGCTCAAGAGTTAAAGAACTGATTTGAGGTGATCAGAGATGCTGTGGTTTGAGTACTGCCTGAAGACACTCCACTCCGACTTGCATATTGAGTTTGATTATTTGCATTGTGTGATTATAAGGTATAGAATTGCCGGAATGGATTAGATGTGCCGCTGTTATAACAGCGTTTGGTTATGTGGTCTGATAACTGATTGGTTCTTGTGAACAATCACAACAAACTGCATGCTATCAATGCAGCCATGAGTGAAATACGTTTCCTCACATTCTCTGTCCAGTAACCAGCGAACCATAGTATTTGCACCTATGCTGCACTCAGAAATCAATGGACTCTTATTCATCCTGTGTTAGAAGCTTGGTTGGGGGGGGGCTTGCTCACATGCTCAGGGTCTAACTGATTGTCAGCTTGGGGATAAGGAAGGAATTTACCCCAGGTCAGAATGACCAGGACAGTGTGTGTTTGTGTGTGTGTTCCCCCTTTTCACTGCAGCATGGGGCATGAATCCACTGCTAGGATCTGGGCATATCTCATTGCAGGGGCCTTGAGCTTTGGTGGCACGGGGATCTGTCCTGATCTCTGTGGGTCTGTCTACACAGCTACTAGACACCTGCGGCCGGCCTGGGCCAGCCCACTCGCGGGGCTTGTGCTGTGGGGATGTTTCACTGCCATTTAGACGTCTGGACTTGGGCTGGAGCCTGGGCTCTAGGACCCTGTGAGAGCAGAACCAGGCCCCGGTGAATTCGTTGCTTTCTGATGGCTTAGCTTATATCCAGCAACATCCACAGACATAATAAAAACCCTGACCAGCACTCACATCAGTGGACCCATTGCTGCAGTGCTCAAGCAAACCCTTACAGAACTAACTGCTTTTTAACTGGGGACCACAGATCCGCAAAAGCAAAGGGTTAACGGGAGGAACTCAAAACGTTTGGAGCTGGGGCTGTGGTTTTGAAAAGCAGGTGACATTCTATATGCTTCCCCAAGCATTTGCATGACTGCTGGACTTTCCAAAACTGGGTTTGACATGACACGAGAACAGTTTTCCTGAGGGACCATGATTGCTTTGTATGACCCGGGCGTACAGAACAATGCAATCAGATTAATAATAATGATTTGCCTGCGCTGCATTGTATCTAAAGTTATCAAACCTCATGCTTAAGAACAGAAGCCGACTGGCTAGGGACAGAAGGAATCACCCCCTACCGACAGATTATTTCATAACTGTCCACTGTAAAAGTTGCACCCCTTTCTCTGATGCATCTAGTCCTGACCAGTGTCAGAGATGGGACACCTAACCAGATGGACCATCAGTCTGATTCAATATGGCAATTTCTCTGTTGCTTGGCTTTTCCTCTGGAGACCCTTTGCAAAGGTGGATAAGTGTTGCTATGAACATTTTACAGGAATTCAGAACTGCAGAGGTGGCTAAGAGAAGGAAAAATCATAGGGAATAAAAGTGAACTTAACCTTTCAGAACCTGCACATAGTTTTTGATCTGAATGTGTAAAAGGGGCCTTAGAGGGGGCATAAATACTCACTTGAAGGCTCCTTCACACTCTCAGAGCAGTGTAAAGGGGCTTGACTGTAAATAAGAATCAGTTCTCTTTTCTATTTACTTCCTGAACCAGATCACCCATCACTAAAAAAAACCCTGGTGCCCAGTCAATCCAGGATGAAGGTACCTTAGATAAATCAGCGATGCAGTGTCTGATAACACAGAGCCACCCAGGGAGCGCGCAAACCACCCTGCTGTGTTCTTAATACATGAACTTTGCCGCCACCCTCCCACGCTGCCTGCTGCTTTTTATGCCATGTTGCATAATTAATCCGTCAACATTCTGTGACGAGGTATAAATATTAATAATACGATCACACAGTTGGCTGTTCCTTTTAAAATTCAAACTCTGCAAAGATAAATCGCACACTTAATCTCAGCCGGCTTTGAAGAGGGTGTCTCAAAGAAATAAAATAAATAAATACATAACGAGGATACGTTTGACTTTGAAAAAGGATTGCCTGCTTTTTCACCTGGATCTGCCCTCCCTTTATCTCTGTGTCTGTCTCTCCCCACAGACGCAGATCGGAGTCTGAGATAGTATCGTTTGCTTGGATGGCTTACTGCCAGGGCTTTGTTATCTTAGGGTACGACTACATTACCCGCCCGGATCGGCGGGTAGCCATCGATATATCGGGGATCGATCTATCGCGTCTCGTCTGGACGCGATAGATCGATCCCCGCACGCGCTCCCATCGATTCCGGAACTCCACCAGGGCGAGCGGCAGTAGCGGAGTCGACGGGGGAGCCGCGGCCGTCGATCCCGCGCCGTGAGGACGGGAGGTAAGTCGAAATAAGATACTTCGACTTCAGCTACGCTATTCCTGTAGCTGAAGTTGCGTATCTTATATCGACACTCCCGCCCCTAGTGTGGACCAGGCCTAAGTGGCACAAAAGACGCGTGCTGTAGGTGGCGCTGTACAGCGGGTGGAACGTGCTGAATACCGCTGCCCCGAAAAGCTTAGGGAAAAAATCTTCAAATAGAGGTGGCTAAAGTCTGAAACCTAGAGCGTGATTCCATGCTGGGCCTCTTGGAAATGCCGCACAGAGCGTACAGTGCAGTCCCTGCACTGAGGGAATACTCCCCGAGCTATAGCCTGCGGTTTTAGGACCCCTTTGCCCTGCTCTGGCCCTTTTACCCAGTGTAAAAGGGGGCTGGATTGGGGTGTGTGTGAAGATCTTTCTCCTATGGAGCTTTGAAATTGACTTCAGTGGGACCAGGATTGCAGCCCTGGCATCCACATTCAGCAAATGAGGCTGGGCTTCTCAAAGTAGCAGCAGTGGGTTAGGAGCCCAAACTCCATTGAATTCAGTGGAGGCTGGGCACCTCAGTTCCTTGGACCCTTCAAAAAGTCCATCCTCAAGGCCTCGATTCACCGAGGCACGTCAGGACGTGCTTAACTAACAGCACGAGAAATCCAACGGAAGTCAATGGGACTGTTCACGTGCTTGAAGTTAGACACGTTTATGCAACCTGCAGAACTGGGGCCAAAAGAAAACACAAATGTAGGCACCATAAGCACCCCTGCTTGATTGCATCTCTCCTAGGTGTTTGCATGCCCCCCCCATCACCATAGTATCTGAGCAACTCACAATCTGAAATGTATTTCCCCTCACAACCTCCTGTGGGGTAGGGAAGTAATACCCCCGTTGGACAGAGACATTAAACAACTCGCTCCTAGTCACACCAGCTGTCCGTGGCAGAATGGAGAACTGAACCCTGGTCCCCCGTGCCCCAGGCGAGCATTGATGAGTGAGAGACCAATCCATACCCAGCATTGACCTGACCTCGCCAGACACGCGGGTCTTCAAGAGGAGGACAGGGAGGGTGCTCAGAAGGCTGCGCTTCCTATTCCTATTCCTTTTCCACCAACTCAAAAGCCTTGAGAAAACCCTCTGCCCCCAGACAGACCCTTCCTCCCATGTCCAGGCTCCCCTTCCATCCCCCCCTGCATAGAATCATAGAAGGTTAGGGTTGGAAGAGACCTCAGGAGGTCATCTAGTCCAATCCCCTGCTCAAAGCAGGACCAACACCAACTAAATCATCCCCCACACAGACTCTTATCTTCTTCCCACTTCTGGGCCCTTGATCTTCCTATCAACGGAGGCACATGGCTCCTTGACTGTAGAGCACAGGTCCCAAGGACCCTGCCTAACCCTGCCCCAGGCTGCTTCAGCACCTTCTTTTCCCCCTACTGAGGAACTCTGACCAACAATTCCCTCTCCCCACCTCAAGGAGCTGTGGCTGCCTGTGCTGTTGGTCACAGCATCCAAGCCCCGCTCTAGGACATGGGCCATCCTGTGTCCTCAGGAGGAAATGCTACCAGATCACGACAGCTCACTGAGATTAAAGCACAAGGGCCCGATTCAGCATAGCACCTGCTCAACTTCATGCACGGGAGGAATCCCATCCTTATTCAGCAAAGTCCTTCAGCACGTGCTAAAGTCCCAAGTCCGCAGCTTAATGTTAAGTATGTAGTTAAGTGCTTTGCTGCAGAGGGGCCAAAATGGGCAGCCTCCTAGACACCAAACAGCATCTCAGGGAACAGATGGGACCGGATGTTTCTGCCCAAGCATAAACCAGTGGCCAGATTTAAATTAGTCAAATGCTCTGGGGTAAACTGGTTCCCCAATCTGGGGATCAGGAAGCTGTATCTGCTTCTCCATTCCAAGTCCAGCACCCTTAGGTATTTTTGCTTCCCTCTGGAATATCAAGCAGGGAACATCAGACTAGTCCTTTCCATACAATCAATTTGCCATCACTGCCGGGGGTGGGGAACAAGGTAAGTGGTGCTGTTTAGCGCTGGGGACTCCTCTTTAAGTGTTTCTCTGCAACACAGTTGCCTTATGCGGGCCCCTTCAGCTTCCAAGCGCATCTCCATAAAAGGAAGGGGCGGGGGGGAGAGAATCACAGCACCCTCCAGTCTCTGTAATACAAATAAGGCAAAGCGACTGCAAACTCTTTCATCAACACTCCAATCACTTTGTTTCACAGAGCATTGAAATGAAAGGGATACTTTAGATTAAAAGATTTGTTTAATGGTCTGATTAATTCATTCCAAACACAGATTGTTCCAAGGATCTCTGTTAGCTCTTAACCTTTCCAGCGTGGGTTTTTTGTGTGTGAGTGTGGATATGTTTTAATTAAATATTCAGCGCTTGCTGCTTCTATCTGGGTTGGATCACGTGGGTTTTCTTCTTTACATGGAATGTGTGTGTGTGTGGGTCAAATGCTTCTTAAAATAAACACAAAGAAGCCTGTAAACAAGGAGCGGGGGGGAGAGGAAGCACGCACCTGCATGGCCGCACACGCCATGGACAATTACCCCATTCACCCGGTTCAGTTCACAAAATTAATTAGCATCAAGCGCGGCTGGTCCATATTAGTTATGAGCTAATGAGCAGGAGATGCTGCAGTTTTGGAGGCAAGCATGCCAGGATGCTAAAGGCAAGCTGGGTGGACTGTATTGTTTCTCCAACACTCACTAGAAGGCACCATGCAAGGTCCATGCTCTGGTGTTTGGTCAGCAGAGCACGATCCAGGATGTACGGTGCATACTCGGCAGCTCAGTGGGAACCAGCAGGAGCTCACAATGACGACCATACAGTGCCCATGAGGTATTCTATCCCCTTGGAATGTCACAATCTCTGTGGGGTGGTAGGGAACTGGCTAAGACATAAGAGGATGTAACTTTTCTACTCAGATCTGGTGCCTTCAAGTACCACCACCTATACAAAGAGGCCAAATTTATCTCGGGAATAACTCACCAGGAGTGTGTTTGCTTATTATTAGGCACTTTGTGTCCTTCAATGGAATTCACTCTATAACAGGGTTCAAAAAAGAACTAGATAAGTTCATGGAGGATAGGTCCATCAATGGCTATTAGCCGGGCTGGGCAGGGATGGTGTCCCTAGCCTCTGTTTGCCAGAAGCTGGGAATGGGCAACAGGGGATGGATCACTTGATGATTACCTGTTCTGTTCATTCCCTCTGGGGCACCTGGCATTGGCCACTGTCGGAAGTCAGGACACTAGGCTAGGTGGACCTTTGGTCTGAGCCAGTATGGCCGTTCTTATGTTCACTCTGCAGGTCAGGGTTTCTCCAGCAGCAGAGGTGGAATTTTAAGGCTCCAACACTTTGCCCGCCCTGAATTATTTTAGTTGACAGAACAGAAGGACCTTTAGGAAATGGTGTGGTGATCGAGCCGCCCTCACTACCTGACAGCAGACCTAGGCTCAGCTCTGGAATACAGAGGCTAGGTTTGCTATGCCTGGGGAATACAGAAGAGTATGGCTTCTGGCCAGTTACGGAGCACCAAATGTAGTCCTGTTAGCCTTCCTGCTGGGAGCAACACCCACTCATGAGGGGTAGTGTTTAAAACAAAGAAAAAGCAGCATTTCAGGACTCCATCTGGGAAGAGGAGGAGCTGCTGTAATGTTCTGGCTGTGTACAAGTAACAGAAGTCTGGCATGATGTAGTGGCTCGGGCTGCATATAACACAGAGGATCTACTATTAGGCATGGCTGAGGGAGGTCTCCTTCAGTTCTAGTAGCCTGTGTTATTGTAACCAAAGGACCATGGTTCTTGGCTTGGCTTCCCATGTGTATGTGATTTGTACAGTAATTATACATGTAGTATATGGATTGTTTATCTCACCAGGGTGGAGGGATGAAAAGGACATTTTGCAAGCCCAAAGACTAATAGCACCATGGCGCTGGTCAGATTTTCTCCTTCCAAACTGTCAGAATTGGTGGCTGTTACTTACCCTCCCAAGGAAAGGGGACAGCTACCAGTCGGCAAACACCATCTCTTTAATGGGGATCGCTGTAAGTCGTGTTTAAGCTCAGGGAAGCCTAGCGCATCGTTTTTGTCTCCTTAGCATTTGAACAGCTCGCTCGCTCTCTGCAGAGCTGTGAAGACAGAACTTCATTCATCCTCACACTGAAACGCAAGGACACGCTGTCTGAGGGAGAGGGGGAAGGTGACAAACCAGCACATTAATCTAACAGGTGAGCGAAGCATCGTGGATTAAGTGTTCTTTCCAAGTCCGAAATGTGGCCGATGTATGGGATTCAAGAACCATGTCTCATTCTCATCAAATGGATCTCCATGGAGACTGCTCCCTGGCTGCCACTGGTGTCATTGGCATATTGACCAATGGAAATCCACTATGATAATGAGTTCCAATATTCAGTGGTTCTTCCAAATGTACTGTCTCCTCTTTCCTGGCTTTATGGCAAGGCCTGTGCTAGCAAAATGCAGGCTCAGCAGAATGGACGGTCAGCAGCAGCAATATGAAGCTCCATAGTCATGATTCTAGCAGCAGGCTGATAAAGCCTAAGAGGCATTTAATTTTCACACGAGGTGATATCACTTACATGAGATCATGGCTCGAGCTTTTAGTTTCACTCTCTCCTCTCTGCTCCTGTCTGTATGACTGGTGTTATATATTGATGTTAAGCTCAAATGACTCGGAGAGTTCAGTCCTGGCATCTTCTAAGAGTAATCATCTTCCAAAACTAATCTCTTCCGCTCCCTTTCAAACGAAGGTTCCTTGGCACTTTGCAATCTCCATATAAAAAGGCAGTTTAATAGTGTGTGACTCTAGCAGGATGGTGGGTTTACTGATGGGTGTGGGGACTGCTGGGTTATTATAGATGGACTTATGTAATTGAAGACTGTGTCCCCTGCACAAGGGGGCCGATTTAAGGTTGCCAGGCAACCTTAATGCTGGCATTTCTTAACTTTTGAGAGCTTAACTTTGCAAGGATCGATTTTTGTTTTTATATGGGGTCAATTTTATTGATATTTATATGTCCAGGCCATTAGCTGTACTGTAGTTTTTAAAATGTGTGTATAACCTATTGCTTGTTTTAATTAGTGTAAATCCTAAGTAAATAAATAAATACATGGATTGTTTTGCCCGGCACTGAAATGCAGCCACCTCTGGGGTGGAAGGTGGCAACTGTACAAGAGCACACAGCAACATTACAGAACAGTTTAGGACCAGGGTGAAAGCCAAGATTCCAGAAAGGAGTGGATATTTCTCTGGATAGCTATATCATCCAGACTCACAGCAAGGATTTTTTAAAAAGCCAAATAAACACGCATTCTGGAAAGGATACAACCCCTCCCCCCCATCAGGGAATAAGCCAACCTCTAACTGTTGGGGGTTAGAAAGAGGCTTCCCCCTGGGCAGGTTATTCTATAAATGCCTACCAGATTGTGCCTTGCACTTTCCTCTGATGCACCTGGGACTGACCACTGTGGGAGACAGGATACTGCAACTAGACGGAATAAGGAACCAGCCTGGCAATTCCTATGTTCCCAACTCCATATCAAATGCAGGGGAAATTGTATAGATGGTAGGAAGGAAAAATTACCCAGACTGGAATTTGACCAGGACACTGTGACTGACCCCTCTACTTTTACAAACTTCCTATGGCATGTTTAATGCCAGCAAGCGGTCAGGAATAAGACTCAAAGCTCAATGCAAGAGCTGTCAAGTTTACTGGTTGTAGACTTCTCCACATGGACAACTAGGTATATTATAAATCATGAACTAAGGGCTTGTCTAAAATTGGGAACATAGCTATAGCAGTATAACTATCCCACTGCAGCTACGCCAGTTTAACTTCCTCTACAGCTATGCCAGTTTATCAGACACTCTCTTCTGGAATAAAAGTGATGTTTTGCTGGCATAATTACTCCACTTTGGAAGAGCGCTGGTGCATCGCAGCTAGAGCCAGCTGAGCAATCCCACTAGAAAATACATTATTTTTCATATTTTGTTGATTTTTTAAAATATTTTTTTTGGGGGGGGAGGGCATGAAATAAAGAAATAAAGAAATGTATTCATTCGGTTTGGGACACATATATATGTTTGCTTTCAGTTTTTGACAAACAGTTTCACCTGGTCAGGAAAACCCCCCCCATAGTTTGGTTTTACTTTACATTTTTTGCCTGACTGGCTGAGAATTTTTCCATTTTTAGTTGATCAAAAACCTGAAAAATGGATGGCTTTCGAGGGTTTGGTTTTTTTTTCAAACACAAACTGAAAAAAACAGAAATTTCTGTTTTGATCCAAAAAAAAAAAAAAAAAAGGACTTTTTGGGTTGGAAAAAAATGTGTTTCCAATGGAAAATTTTTTTTGACGTGCTCTTCTCCCAAATGCTCGGAATTCACATGGCTTTCTCAGACGAAGGATCTGGTCTAGACTGCATCTGGGAGCAAGCCTCCCATCCTGGGCTGATACACTTGTGGTAGTGGGCATCGCACAGGTGCACTAAAAAGAGCAGTGTAGGTTCTCCCTAGCCGCAATGTCTACACAACTATTGTGCTGCGTGATCCCCACTACTGCAAGTGTGTCAACCTGAGCTGGGAGGCTTGTTCCCTGATGCAGTGTAAACATACCCTCAGAGGCTCCTTCTGGTCCTCCGCCTAGAGCACAAGACAGAGTTGCTTCTTCATGCCATCCCCAGGTAATTATCCTTCCTTGGACTAGCATCCAACCTCCAACACTTCCACGGTGCGGTTTCTGCAGAATGGAGCTATAACCAAAATTGTCATTAATGAAAGTAAATAACTTTCCTTTACTTCAACTGTAACCATACTCGAAGGATTCCGTAATTAAAGTGATAAGGCAAAGTCAGACATAAAAACAAATAATGTAATTAAATTAAAACACGCAGACAAGCCACATTTAGTCTAAACTAAAGTAATCATATCCAAGTTGAAAAGTATTTTTGGTGACATTAGCTACCCTGTAGTTGTCAACCTGATGAGCTGTAAGGAGAATGGTAATGAATTTAGCTGTCTTTTCCAAAAGGAAGTACAATCTAGGGACTGAAGCAGGGGACTGGGCATCTGGACTCCTGGGTTCTGGTCTCAGCTTTGCCAGTGACTCATCATGTGTGAGTCACGTGTTTTCTTTTTGTGCCTCAGTTTACCCTTATGTAAAATGTGGATATCAATATCCCCCTCATAGTTGTATTATTTATTGTAGTAATTAATTATTTCAATGCACTCCGGTGTCCTCAAATGAAATTTGCTACATTGCAAGGTGTTATCAGAGAGTGGGATTATCGGAAGCAATCAGCATTGGCCTAATTCTGCTCCCACTGAAGTCAATGGGATCAGAGTTAGGCCAATGATCTGTGTTTTTGCAAATCAAACCCATAACAAAAAATTAAAAATCCTAAAAACCCAATACTGCTCCCACTGGAGCCTGTAGCTGAAATTCTAATGACCTCAGTGGTGCAGGTTCTCGTCCCACATCATCAAACTTCATTGCCTTCAGTGAACTTATTTCAGATGCACATGTGTGTCAAAGCAGAATCCAGACCCTGGAGCAGTTCACTTTTCCAAGCTCACTGCACATTTCCACCTGGTTTTGTGCCTGAAATACAAAAGCTCTTCAGATGCTTCTCCTCTGGAGGGGTGATGATCAGTGCTGGCACCAATCTCTTCTGCAGGACGAGATAATGTGTATTATTTGCTAAAATAAGTTTGACATTAATTAGCAAGAATCTCACTGGCAAAGATTCACACTGAGAGCAGATGTGTCACAGACAGGCTCTCTGCCTGCTGGGTGGATTGGGGGAAGAGCTGGATATTCTGAGAGTTTACATCACATCCAGGAAGACGGTGTCAAGAATGATTGTCACGACTGGTGCTAACTTGAGGCATCTTCTCAATTTCAGGACTAGAGACTTATTTAATAGAGATGTGGGGCGGGGGGCAGATGTCACGTATGGCAAACAAGGCAAGGGCAGAGGGAACCTGAGCTCCAGAGATGTCTGCTTTCCCCGGGGAATGCCGTTTTGTGTCACTCTGAGAATAGGTTGATTCTGTGAAGTGGGGCCACTGGGTGATCTAAGCATTAATTTTGAAACACTTAATCTCTCTGGAACCCTGCATACAAATTCAAGCAGGGTCACTTCAGTCCTTCATCCACTGGGCTCAGTAAACTCAGTTCCACAGAGCTGACTGGATACTGTCATGGGATAAGAGGAAAGGTCCTCTCATGGATTGGTAATTGATTAAAAGATAGGAAACAAAGGGTAGGAATAAATGGTAAGTTTTCAGAAGGGAGAGAGGTAAATAGTGGTGTCCCCAAGGGGTCTGTACTGGGACCAGTCCTATTTAACATATTCATGAATGATCTGGAAAAAGGGGTAAACAGTGAGGTGGCAAAATTTGCAGATGATACAAAACTACTCAAGATAGTTAAGTCCCCAGGCAGACTGCAAAGAGCTACAAAGGGATCTCTCAAAACTGGGTGACTGGGGAACAAAATGGCAGATGAAATTCAGTGTTGATAAATGCAAAGTAATGCACATTGGAAAACATAATCCCAACTATACATATAAAATGATGGGGTCTAAAGGAATCATAGAAGACTAGGGTTGGAAGAGACCAGGTCATCCAGTCCAACCCCCTGCTCAAAGAAGTACCAACCCCAACTAAATCATCCCAGCCAGGGCTTTGTCAAGCTGAACCTTAAAAACCTCTAAGGATGGAGATTCCACCGCCTCTCTACGTAACCCATTCCAATGCTTCACCACCCTCCTAGTGAAATAGTTTTTCCTAATATCCAACCTTGACCTCCCCCACTGCAACTTGAGACCATTGCTCCTTGTTTTATCATCTAGCACCACTGAGACCAGCCTAGCTCCAACCTCTTTGGAACCCCCCTTCAGGTAGTTGAAGGCTGCTATCAAAGCCCCCCTCACTCTTCTCTTCTGCAGACTAAATAAGCCCAGTTCCCTCAGCCTCTCCTCATAAGTCATGTGCCCCAGATCGTTTTCATTGCCTCTTGCTGAACTCTCTCCAATTTGTCCACATCCTTTCTGTAGTGGGGTGCCCAAAACTGGACACAATACTCCAGACGTGGCCTCACCAGTGCCGAATAGAGGGGAATAATCACTTCCCTTGATCTGCTGGCAATGCTCCTACTAATGCAGCCCAATATACTATTAGCCTTCTTGGCAACAAGGGCATGTTGTTGTCTCATATCCAGCTTCTTGTCCACTGTAATCCCCAGGTCCTTTTCTGCAGAACTGCTGCTTAGTTGGTCAGTCCGCAGCCTGTAGCAGTATATGGGATTCTTCTGTCCTAAGTGCAGGACTCTACTCTTATCCTTGTTGAACCTCATCAGATTTATTGGAGTCATTGTGGATAGTTCTCTGAAAACATCCACTCAATGTGCAGCGGCAGTCAAAAAAAGCAAACAGAATGTTGGGAATCATTAAGATAATAAGACAAAAAATATCATATTGCCTCTATATAAATCCATGGTAAACCCACATNTGGGAATCATTAAGATAATAAGACAGAAAATATCATATTGCCTCTATATAAATCCATGGTAAACCCACACCTTGAATACTTCATGCAGATGTAGTTCCCCATCTCAAAAAAGACATATTGGAATTGGAAAAGGTTCAGAAAGGGGCAACAAAAATGATTAGGGGTATGGAATGGTTGCTATATGAGGAGAGATTAATAAGACTTGATCTTTTCATCTTGGAAAAGAGATGGCTAAGGGGGGATATGATAGAGGTCTATAAAATCATGACTGGTGTGGAGAAAATAAATAAGGAAGTGTTATTTACTCCTTCTCATAACACAAGAAATAAGGGGTCACCAAATGAAATTAATAGGCAGCAGGTTTAAAACAAACACAAGGAAGTACTTCTTCACACAACACACAGTCAACCTGTGGAACTCTTTGCCAGAGGATGTTGTGAAGGTCAAGACTATAACAGAGTTCAAAAAAGAACTAGATAAGTTCATGGAGGATAGGTCCATCAATGACTATTAGCCAGGATGGGGCAGGGATGGTGTCCCTAGCCTCTGTTTGCCAGAAGCTGGGAATGGGCATCAGGGGACAAATCACTTGATGATTACCTGGTCTGTTCATTCCCTCTGGGGCACCTGGCATTAGCCACTGTTGGAAGACAGGATACTGGGCTAGATGTACCTTTGTTATGACCCAGTATGGCCATTCTTATGTTCTGCCCTGTCTCCTCAATGTGGATTTTAAGGTTGGGATTTTCAAAAGCAATGGGAGTTTTACGGTTGACTTCAATGGGAGTAGAGTTAGGCCAACACTGAGCATTTTTTTTAAATATCCCATGCCTGGCCTTGACACAATGCCATTGCCCCAATAACTCCACTCTTTTCTGTATGCTGATTATTTACTCAGCTAATGCCCTAACCCAAGAGGTAGCTGCATTTCTGTGCTATCTGAAGCGATTCCTATATAGTGCCTAATTCTGATCTCACTTACCCAGGACTAAAAGAGGAGTAATTCTGCTACAGTCCTTGGAGTTACACCAGTGTAAAGCTGGTGTGAGATCTGAATCAGGCTCATAGTTGCTTCATGACACTTTATTGGAAGATGTGTGGCTAAATCCCCGGCATCGCTTTGAAGATCTCAAATCCTTGTTCTGAATATGGCTGGGCCGTCTACTGTTTACAGCCTAAGGCCTGGTCCACACTAGGGGCGGGGATCGAAGTAAGATACGCGACTTCAGCTACAAGAAGAGCATAGCTGAAGTCGAAGTATCTTACTTCGAAGTACCGCGACTTACCTCGCGTCCTCGCGGCGCGGGATCGACGGCCGCGGCTCCCACGTCGACTCCGCAACTCCACTCGCCCTGCTGGAGTTCCGGAGTCGAAGGGAGCGCGTGCGGGGATCGATCTATCGCGTCCAGACGAGACGCGATAGATCGATCCCCGATAATTCGATGGCTACCCGCCGATCTGGGCGGGTAGTGTGGACGTAGCCTAAGAGTCCTGGAATTGGACTGTGTTCATCCTCAAATGAAATAGCAAAAAACTCTCTTGATGATAATAAATGGAGTGAGAGTTCAACTTGGGGATGTCCATTCCTAATCTATTCTTCCTTCATCTGTGTTCCATAGGCATCAAGTGTTACCCCAATGCCTTGTGCAGGGTTGCAAAACAAAACAACAACAACAGCACAAAACAAAAACCCACCTCTCTGGGGCCAGTAACTTAATGTCACACCATTCTAGGTTGCCCTATTGTCTTTCACTTCCTGAGGTGTGGGTTGAAATCTTGCTCAGATCAGAAAGAGCAGTTTGATCTAACCCTACAGTCCACTTTAATAAAACCAAAACCAAAAGAAACTTGAAATTCAGCACCATGGACAGCACCTGTTTAGGGAAACCCAGTCCAGTAAATGATGCAGATTAGGAGTGAGGTGAGTGAGAAGCCCAGGACTGGACAAGCAGAGGGTTCTGCGAGACAGGATTGAACATCAACAGAACTGCACGAGAGCCTACGACAAGCAACACGGGGGGAGGGGAGGAGCTGCAGGGCATAGTTGAAGTGAACTGGCAGAGATGTATGGGGCCCAGGAGTGGAAAAGCTGGGATGCAGGTCACACATTACGTGCTGCGGGAGCGGTGGATCAGAATGGATATGCAGTAATAAGTCAGAGCAAGCTCCTGGGCCTCAGAGCACAGGGGATATGACAGGTCAGCATTGGGCATTTGCAGAATTCTGCATCTCAAGGTGGAGCACCAGAATAACAAGCGTTGTTGTAGGTTGTGGCTGCGGAGCTGTGAAGTGGGACTTTCTGTATCCTCTGCCTGCACTGTATCTGCTGCTAGCTGCTAGTATCAGTCCTTCCGCTTGCATAAGTGCCAACTTCCCAACAACTACCCGCAAGCAAGAGTGAAATCCACGTGAATGGAGCTGCGTATCTACCTCGGTTCATTATATTGCGAGATCTGAGCCCTCTGACCCCAAACGTATTAACCAATAAAAGGAGAGAAACTCAGCGGCATCCAAGTTCAAAGCAGTTAAGGACCCAATTCATGCAGTGTCCGCACTGGGAGTGAGCTGACTGCAAAACAGCCTCCTGTCGGGTTGAGTCAGCGCTGAGTTGTTCCAGACGCCCCTCAATCCAATATCAGATTTTCTCTTTCATAGGCTGCTGGAAAGCGACGTGACTCAGGGAGTGGGGGAGAGAGGGCAAGGGGAGGCGGGAGAAAGAAAAAAATAAATCAACGGTGCCACAGTGAATGGAGTGGAAAGCTTTCTAAAGGAGCCATGTTTGTCACATTAAAATGAGAGAAAGGCAGGCACAGGCGCTTCCCTGCCTGTCAATTGCGTTTGTCTCCGGTCCCTGGAATTTTCATTATTCATTATTCGCCTGGTGAGGACAGCAGCACCAGCACCAGGCTCTAATCCCCACCTGATAATGTATTTCTGATAAGCATGACGGAGCCAGTGCCAGCGTTCACATTTCCAGTGGATAAAGTGCCATTTACATGAGGCAGGCGCTGTGAATTTAGATTGCCAAGATAGGGAAGGTTTGTGCTGATGTATCCCAAAGCCGCCCTGGGGAATATCGATCCAGGTCTGAGAACACAAAAGACTTCAAAGCTCCTGCCCACACATCTGGTGCCAGATGGGTGGCAAACCTCAGTATCCCCGGTAGGCAGGCAAGAGAAAATCCTGCCAGGAGTAATAGCGCTTTGTCCTTACAGAGCCTTTGGCCTGACGATCTCCAAGCACTTTGCAAATATTAATTACAATAATTAAGCCTAATTAATTATTGCAATTAAGCTGCAATGTGCTGTAAGCAGGCAGGTTTTATACTGGTTTCACTGATGGGCTAATTGAGGAAGAGAGCGGGGAAGTGACTTGCTCAAGGTCAAAAAGAAATTTTGTCAATAGAACCCAGGAATCCTCAAGCCTAGTCTCCCATGTTCTAACCATTGGACAACATTCTCTCCTAGAGATGGGTATAGAACCCAGGAGTCCCGATGCAAGAATAGCCTCTCTCATAGTATTCTGATTTCCAATCTCAGCTGGAACCTCAGTGAAGCAAACATGAAAAGCTGAGTTGGCCAAACTTTTTTGAACCCCCGCCCCCTAACCCCCCCCCAAAAAACAGGTTAATGAGTCTGGGTGTGGTATATGGTTTGGGCAAAGTCTCATTTTATCTGAACTAGATTTCCTATCCATGGCAGAGAGTTCAGAGCAGCAAAGTGGAAAACATCTGTGAGGCAAATGACAGCTCCACATCTGGGGAGAGAGAGAATTTGATGACTGGTTGGTGTCCATGTCCACTAGCAATTACCACACGTCAGATCAACCTCATTGACTCCAATACTGCCCCTGTATGAAGCTACAGCAATGGGCCATTAATATTTATTCAGGATTCATATGGGGAAAATTGCTTGTATGATATGTTCTGTGTAATTTATGTTATGTATTTTAACAGTGGGTCACGGCAGAAGCCATGTAGCAGTAATCTTGTCAACTAGCAAGACTTATAGCTTGGTTAAAAGATGTGGAAACGTAGGACATTTTACCAGTCTACAAGTATTTGAAGGATGTAAATTCTAAAGAAAAAAGGAGGAATTTGTTATCATGATACAAACTAGGAAGGTTACCTGCCAGAGGTGTAATGGGATGAAATTGAGAGAGAGAAAATTTAGGCTGAATATAGATTTAAAAAAAAGCTTTTTGGTACTGAGATCTACAAATCTGTGGTACAGTCTCCCAAAGGAAGTGGATGGAAACCCCATGTCTCAGACATTTAATTTAAATCTAATCTGGACAAAGCACTAAACATACAGGGGGGAGTAATGTATGTACCAGTAGAGTGAACAAAATAAAATGTAGTCCCTACTATGAAAAATGACACTATCTTACTGTCTTACTCAACAGATAGGTTCCCCGTGTGTATTCAGAGCCAGATCAACTGATTTTTAGTGACAAAAATAAGTTTTTAATGCTTTTTTCTCCTGTTACCGCTCCAGAGCCAATGCAACGAAAAAAGAGGGAGCGGACATTTATTCTGGCTAGTGCGTCAACAGCATTAATACATCCCACTTGCAGGACTGGATTCTGCCACGAGTAACTGCACTGTAATCCCATGCAAGATAAGGAGGTTGCACAGGTATAAACGAGGACAGCATTTGTTGTGGGGAAATCTTCGTTACGTGTGCTGACGCACAGGCCAGAATAAGCCCAGCTTGACTTGCAGATCCCAATAGTCTAGTCAGACTATCAGAAAAGTTAACTGTAAAAGGCATTTTTTGTTAAAAGTTGTTAACAAATCTTTCCCTGATAATTAGGTGTGCTGAATCCAAATATGGTTGTTACCAAGTTGTATGTTGTGTATAAAGGCCCCTACGAAGAGCACAAAGTAACAGAGAAATCACTGAAGTGTAAATCTTTATTTCCTTTTTGTTTAGGATAATATACTTCTGTTGGATCTTAACAAGCTGCAGGATGCAATAAAAGTAATCAAATAATATGCCCGAGCTTTTTATAAAGCTATTGAATTTCAGTTTCTTATCTGCAAGAGGCATTAGAAATATTTAATACTTTATACGACAATGAAAGAACATGTTTACATGGCTCTTATAACTCGAGCATTTGCACCTTGAAACAAAAGTGCACAAGTTGCTATAACTATGAGAAACACACAATACATAATCTGAGAACACCTGTTTTTTTAAAACAGGCACAAGTATTTTCTTGACTAAACATTAAGTAAACATTTTAATGCATACAACCTAAGCAGACGTGTTAATGTTGTACTATTTCGAGAAATTTTAGTATACAATGGCAGATTGAATCAACATCTTATTTGGTCACATGTTGTGACACATTTACTTATTTGCTAATGCTGCCCTTAAGCACTCGGAATCAGGAACATCAGCACAAACTTGTTCTAGCACTCTACATTTGCAGTCTCCTATACAAACAAGTTGTGCCATCCTGCCCCTCCGTCGCTGACTTCTGCACCTGTTGTGCAGCCACCGAATACTGCCTCCATGCAGTCTGTGGGTATTGGTGGTAAGGACATGAGCTGTGGCACCAGACCTCTGTCTTCCTGTTTCCAACCCATTGTATTTGGAGGAGGAAGCATTGGATTTGGGCAATGGGCCTGTCTCCGGACTATGAGCTCTCTGTACGTGGAAGAAAAGAGTATCACTTGTTGGGGGCAGAGCTTCTGATGACCACAAGCGTGTGAACAAAATGGCACATGCTTTGTCAGTGCTGTGGACCTCTGGCAATCCACGAATCTTATAAAAACTCTGCTGCACTTTTTACCTTCTCAGAGTCCAGGTCACCCTGTCCAGAGTGTATTAGAAGCTGATGGTGGTGTCACTGCAAAAGCTTTTTCATGCAGGCTTCTTGCTGTACCCAGCAATAAAAGAGGTGGCCTCACGACCAGTCAGCACATGAAATGGGATCTGCAGAGTTTCCAGAACAATGGTCCATATGGTAGTTTTTCACAAATGGCAGGAACAGGAGAGTTCTGCAGTTCCTTTGATGTGCAAGCTGTCATCCAAAGCTGCCTATATGTCATTTTTGCAATAGGAAGCCAGATAAAGAATAAGCACATCAGTGTCCCTGGCTGCAATGACCACACAGTCGGCATCACTGTGAACACGGTGGAAAATCATTCTTGTGTCTGCCTGAGAAGCACACAGGTGATCGGTGTCAACCGCTGCTGTTGAGCACCATACTTCAGCCTCCTCCGGAAAGCCAGCAGCCAGAGTCATGATTTTACCATGTGGTGCTTGGGTCATTAGTTGCTCAGATACAAATCTGCTCAGACAAAGGCCCTCCTTATTTTCTGGAAGCGCAGTGAAATTCATCCAGTTACTGGAAGAGGCACGTATCTGCCTTCCACCACTCTTCAGTTGGGCCTTGTATCTCTTGAGTGGTTTTGCCTGGTGCCACCCTTCATAGATTCCTTTTAGCACCTGCCAAACACAGCATCAACTCTGTGGAAGTCTGCTCCAGTCCTAAATCCTGTTTTACAAATGGGTCTGCAAGGTCTCCAAGTGTTTTGGCTCCAGAGGCCTTTCCTATGGCTTGTACCAACGCTTGTGCATCTATCGCAAAACAGCTTCTCCCAACGGGAGTAACTGTTCGTGGGCAGGGGACATCAGCTGTCAGCACATCACCCAGTATTACTTTTGTGCTTGTTCTTAGACTGCCACTTGGCTATGCTAATGCCCAAAGGACAGGCATTAACGCATGTTTCAGAACCTGTTGCAAGTTCACAATCTGGCCAGGTTCCTAGGCCGTGATTAGTAGCAGAAGAATGTTTCTGTCTGCCTTCCTGGTTGGGACCTTTCCTTTGATTTCTTTCCATGGAAAAAGCTGCAGCGTTATTTTGGGGCATGGATCACGAATGTGTACATGCCCAGGCTCTCCTTCTTGAGTCATAAGTCATAAGGGTCTACAAAGCTGCCCGGTTGCACTTACCCAGGAATCTTTGCATTCCACAATGCATCTTGGGTAATTTAATTAGCCAGATATTTTGCTGTGATATTTTGCAATGATATGGGTGGTTCCTCCCCAGATAAAATCTTAAATCTTTGAAGTGTTCATAAGAGTGCATCCTCATTTTCACTGTCACATTCTCCCTTGGCTTTCTTGACTCACAGTGAATAAGTTAAAAGAACAGGAGTACTTGTGGCACCTTAGAGACTAACAAATTTATTTGAGCATAAGCTTTCATGGGCTACAGCCCACTTCATCCAAACCAACACAAAACATGGCTCTGATGAGGGCTGAGCAAGTCTTTGTGATGCCTCCAGTTCCACCTCTTTTCTTTACTATGAAAGCCACACTTGGCTCCGACCAGGGTCCACTTGGTTGAACTTCTGACCCGATCTCTTGACAACAAAGCTCCCTTGCTGGAGCACTTAGGCCGGTAGTTGATGCATTTCTGCAATGAAGATGGCTCCCCAGCTGGCATAGTTTGTGTGATCATAGCTCCTGAACAAAGGCAGCATACATTTGAAGGTGAAGAGATGCAGCTCATCTGGGTTGTGTGAGGAGGAAGAAGAGGAGATGTTCGACGACGATGGCTGGATGCTGATGGATGCAAATAATGCAAAGACGGTAGGCAACTGGCATGGATCTCTTGAGACTTACTACCGGTACCATAGTTTACTCTCACGGGCTGGCTGGCCCTTGGAGGCAGGCTAGGCTCAGCCCTTGCCCGTGACTTAGCAGCTATCCTTCAGCCTCACTGATGAGATAGCAACATAAGGGCTAATTAGTGACCCCAGCTGGGTGTAATTAAGCTTAATTAGAAAGACTGACCCCAGTTGTGGTGGTGAAGCAGGGTGAGCACTGCTTAAATAGAGCTGGGAACATAGTAGAGATGGAGAGATCCAGGAAAGAGGAGGTGGGGAGAGTTTTGTCTCCCTGGGAAGGGCCTGGAGTATGGCCCAGTAGTTTGGGACGGACTAGGGCCAGGAAACAGAGCTACAGGAGTTGGTTAGCTCCTGTGGTGGGGCCCTAGAGTGGAGAGGAGCCCCCAGGCTAGGGTCTCTGAGGACCAGCGACTGAGGTAGACGCCCAGCAGGGAAGAGCCTGGGGGATCAGTACCCTGACAAAGGGGATGAACTGAATTTGAGACCAGGAGGGGCAAAGGACTTAATGTTTAGAGTCGAGCTCAGAAAGTATGAAGGACCTTTTGCCTGCAGCTGAACCCCAGAACGGGGACTGAACTGTTACATGGCCAGAGGGGTGGCCAGACTTGGTCAGAGGGATAAACCACAGAAGACCCAGGGAAGGAGTCTGGGGAAGAGATCGGCTTGGAGTGGTCACTATGGCTGAGAAAGTGGCCATCAAAGGGAGTGTGAAAGGCAAAGTTCCTTGTAACGCCATGTCCAGGCACAAGGGGGGAACCCTAGAGATGAGGATGTGCCTTGACATTTACCTACAATTGTAACTAATATGGGTGTCATAAATAAGGCTACGATTTTGTCATGGTTACTTTTAGTAAAAGTCATGGACAGGTCATGGGCAATAAACAAAAATTCACAGGAGCCTGTGACCTGCCTGTGACTTTACTAAAAATAACCGGGGGCAGGGAGGGGGGAAGGAATGACAACTGGAGTCCCATAGGGGAAGTGGGGGGGCTGATAGGCCAAGCCCCCTGCCAATGGGGGAGGGGGGGCACAGCCCCAGCAGTCACAGCCGCAGCGGGGGCATGCAGCCACCCGCTCTGGAGCTGGCCGCAGCTGGTGGGCAGGGGCACACAGTCCCAGTTCCAACCCCAGCCACAGGGGGTGGCCCACGGCCCTGGGAAGCCGCAAGGGGGATGCCCGGCTCCCGCTGCAGCCCCTATCATGGGGCAAGGGCACGTGGCCCTGACTGCAACCCCCGTTGCAAGCTGTGGGACAGGGGCGCACGGCCCCGGCTGCGGCCCCCACTGGAAGTCATGGAACAGGGACACACAGTCCCGGCTCCTACCCCCGCCACAAGCTGCGGGGCAGAGGCCCACGGCCGTGACCGCAAGCTGCGGGGCAGGGACCCATGGTCCTGGCTCCAGCCCCAGCTGCAGGGCAGGGGTGCACAGTCCCTCTTCCAGCCCCGACTTCAGACACTGACAGTTGAAGCTGAAGAAGTCACAGAGGTCTGGTACAGTCACAGAATCCGTGACTGCCGTGATCTCCGTGACTAAATCGTAGCCTTAGTCATAAACCACAAACTCACCTAACTGCTGTGGCTCTCTCTCTTTGTAAAAAATACCATCACTGCTATGTTCATTCTACTCTAACTACAAAGCATTATGGTGCTCTCAAACAAATACTAAGCATGCAAGAAAATGATTTCACAAATTACAGGAAAAATAACTTGTGTTCTAATTTAACTGATTTCTAATATTATGGATATATAGATGTCTACATGCAATAAAAAGTTGAATATTAGGGTAAAATAGGTGTAAAAACCATGATGTGTCTTCTCATTTCTGTTCTTAATAGACTGAAAAGGAATTATGCCAAACAACTGGATTTTGCTGGTAGGTTCCCACATGTACAGTTGGAATATCAAACATTTCTGGTGAATTTTGGTGACCATATTTAAGTTTGAGGTCCAAATGTCAAAATTCAGCATGGTAACAACCATTTTCAAAATCAGCAGGTTCAAATTTTGTTAGAAAAAGCAGCTACCACCTTTTAACAAAAAACGTCTCTTGACCCCTTACGGAAGATTGATTCTGAGATTTCCATCTAGTCTACAAGTTGAGTTTGCAGAAAACCCTTTCACTGGTAAATACATTTGATATGGAATCACTGAGGCACAAGAAAGATGGTGCAGGAACGGCTGAGTCATTATTCCAAACACAGACTCACTCGGTGGGCAAAATCCTCGGCTGGTGTAAATCACTGTAACTCCACTGAAGTCACATCAGGCATTTCCATTAGGTCTCCAGCTGGTGCAAACGGGCCCCAAAAGAGCTACATTGATTTATCTCAAGTCAAGGATCTGGCCCTCAAATTTCTATGATTAACAAACCTGTCTTGGCCTGGCCATGTCACAGGGAATCTGATTCAGGGGAGAAGGGAGACAGGGTTGACTGAACCCAAAGTAACCCCAAGAGAACTGAAAACGATTTCCTTCCATTCAGTACTTATGCCAGCCGGAGGGTAAGAGGAGAACAACGACTATAACTCCCTTCTTAAAATGATCATAACTATGCAAGAGAAGCTCTTTAACAGGCTCACTCGCTAACAAGCTGCTCTTGTTTTCGTGTTTTGGAATGGCTTAATCCTGTATATGATAACATCCCCGACAACCGAGTGCATTAAACTGTGACAGCTTTTCACTGACCTAAGCAATTGCATTACAAAAACACCATTAGCGGCTCTCTCCTCTTCATCTAATCCCCTCCACCCCCCTTCCTCCTCCTCCTCCTCCTCCGCCTCCTTCTCCTGGGCCAGTAAAAGCTATGCTCAATACTACTATTAAATTACCCTTAGAAATACGCTCCTCAAAACAAAACAAAAAATCAATGCACATGTGTTTTAACACTTGTCACAAATAGATCAACCGGGCAATCTAACATATTTTATTCCACCCAGAGATTTAAGTAAATAAAAGACCTACACGTTGGTGGGCATGCTTGGTGAGTTCGCCACGCTCCCACATGGGCTACGTTTAGGAGGAGGGAGATGAGGGACACTGAGCGAGCCACTTGTTCATACGGTTCCTCTATGCTTTCTGTTCAGATGCCCAGCCAGATTCTGATTTCAGCTTCAATCCGGAGTTACTACCACTGACGTTGATAGAATTACTCTGGTGTAAAACTGGCATGAGGGGAAGTACAGCCCCCCCCCTCCTTCCCCCATGGGCCAATGCCTAATTTCAGTGACGCTGGCGTAAACCTTTCTGAAGCCCATGGACTCACTCCGGATTTACACCCGTGTAACCGAAAATAGAACTTGGCTCCTCAAGTTGCATGCTGTGTTGTGTATAGGCTGTGGGGACTCAGGAAGCTGCAGAGGGCACTGGGTTATACACACACCTGGCCCGCTGGCCGTAGGACCATGACTGCATGCTTCCCTGTGGTCCCATCGGACCAGAGCCAGCAAGACGGGGCAGAAATGAATCCCCTACCTGTGCTGCCCTCACTCTGCCTGACTGCCACCACCTCCAAGGTTCCCAGGCAACCGGGATCAGTAGAGGCTGAGGAGAGGGGGCGTGACACAGGCTGAAGGAACCCAGGGATGGGTGGGGAGGGAGCTCTATGAAGACATTGATGCCTGGGCCCTGCTGCCTGGGGAAGATGCATTAACCGTGTGCAGGATGGAGAGCCCCTATCACCTGCCCTGATTAACCCTTTCTTAGCCTCTGCTGGCCTGCACGATTCCGTTACTTTTCCTTTCCCACGTTTTTTTTATCCTCTCTTTTTATGCTTTATGTCTGATTTCACGGGGATACCCTGTCCTTAGTGCAGACGGGACAGCTGTAGGGGAAGAAGGGAGAAGGAGCAAGAGCGTCTGTCCCTCCATTTAAAGGGCCAGGGTCACTAATTTGTATGCAACCTATGGCCAGAATTCAGTTTAAAGTGTTGGCTAAATAAATTGTGAGCTCTTAAATCTATTCCTCTTATGCACTCATTAACTGCCACTACTTTCTATTTCATCATCACTTTCTTCTTCTCTCTCTCTCTCTCTCTCTCTCTCTCTCTTTTTTTTGGTTGAATCAGGACAGAGACAGATTTCTTGCTGACTAATTAAAGCCCCGCATGTTAATGAACTCCCAGCACTTTACTGCTTCAGAGGGTCTGCAGCCCCCCCAGGAAATTAGTAAGAGCTTTAAACATGGAGAGACTTGAAAGGTCAGTGCCTGCTATGGATTTCCAAACACAGAAGGCAACAGAATCAGGTCCTATTTTAAAATCATCAGCATAAGAAGAAGCCACAGGGCTGAGGATATAAGCATAATAGACAGGGAGGCAAATTAAAGGCCCAGCTGCAGTCACAGGGCTGGGGGGAAACAGGAAAGTGCTGGTTGTAATTAAATGTTGTGGCCGTGTGTTCTGTAATCCCTTCTACTTTTGTTATCCCATTTCCCCCCATGCCTGGCCTGGATGCACATGGTCTTTCTACCTACTAATGACCTCCAGCCCTGCCTACTAACCTGTCTACCTACCTAGTGACCTCCTGCTCTATCTGCCAACCTACTTACCTCCTGCCATACCTACCGACCTAGTGACCTCCTGTCCAACGTACCTGCTTATGTACCTCCTGACCTACCTAGTGACTTCCTGTCCCACCTTCCTACCCATTTCTATGTGTTTATCTACAGTATTTAAAGATATCCTAGGTATGTAGACAGGCATTGTAGATATAATTCTGTAATGTATCTGTCTATGATATCCATGTACATACCTACATTACCTAGCTAGCTACAGTATCTGCCACATTTCCTATTAATTTATGAATGGGTATTTATAGACCACTCCTCCCGGTAGTATCTAAGCCCTGAGTTGCAGACTGAGGCTTCATGGGATATTCCTGCCCAAGTTGGGTGAACCTCAAAAGGTTCGGGGGCTTCAATCAGAGAAGACTGATTCTACTTTTAGAGTCTTAAAGCTAAGCTCTTTGATCTCAAAATCAGGCCAGACATTCCGCGAGAACAGAATCTCTTGAGACATTTAGAATTTCTCTTTCGGGCCCTGGCAGGCATCAGGAAGCAAGAATTCATCAAGTTTTCTTCACACTCAAAAGCATTTGTGGGGCAGGCCACTTTATGGTATTGATGGTGGGATTTTCAAATAGGCCTAACCGGGCTCCTCCTGAACCACCCGCTTCTGGGAGCTGTGTGGGGCCAGGGAGGACAGGAAGCCTGCCTTAGCCCCACTGCACTGCCAGACTTTCAGCGACTAAAATCTCCCGGTTTGGCTGCAGCAGCCGCCAGGAGATAAGGCGTGATTCCGGGAGCCTCGTGGCAAAACCGGGAGGGTTGGCAACCCTAGAGAAGAGCTGTGTGAGTGCAAAGCATTGTGGTGAGGGGAACAGAGGGGCCTCTGTGAAGTGACTTTGGAGGGTCTCAACCCAGTTCCTAGTGGTTGGGTGTTTACAGCACACGCACCCCACTGCCACAGTCAGTGCTAACTGTCCCCCCGCCCCCGTCCCCGTCCCCCCGGGGCAGGCAGTCTCAGCAGAGAGGCCCTGGATTGAATGAGCCCACAGAGGCCAAACTCCCCTCTCACTCCTAGAGGAGGCCCCTACAGGTGAAGACTGCGGTGAACATGCACAGGAAACTGCCCAGCTTCTTCCTCTGCTGAACCAATGCTGTAGGCAGAGGATCTCAGGCTCCGGGGGTATTAAATCCACACACATATCTGGCTCACGGCCACTGAAGATTTGGGCCTTATTTGTTTTTATGTGGCCCAGTACCCACCTCTCCAATTTCTTCTCTTTCAACCCACCTTTTCCACAGGTTGTGCCTCTGTTACCAAAACCATCCTCCCAGGCACCCCTTCCCTACCCTGCTCAGGCTCCTCCTTTCCTTGGCCTTTGAGACTCCACCATGCTGTTTCCTACATGACACTGGAAAAGCTTCAGTCAGTCTAATCACCAAACAGCGGAGAGAAAATCACCCTCCCTGCATGCTCCTGTCCGCCTTCAGATGCCTCTACCCCTTTAACTCCTTACTGGCCACGCTCCTCAGTCTCCCTGGGAGTGGTCTCCATGGTGGGCTTTGGGAGAATGGCGGGGAATAATCTTCGGAGGACGTGCAATTGCCTGCTCCTTTGCCCCCCACCACATGCCTTTCTCCCCTCCAGCCAAGGTCCCCTGCCCACCTGGCTCTTGCTTTAAACAAGAGTCTTCATTGCCCCCCTTTGTTCTCCTCTAAGTGACAAATCACAGCTGTCTAAAGAGTCCAAACACCAAGAAGGGAGCAGACTAGAAACAGGTCCGAATCAACACTACGCACTCCTGGACTTCGCTGAGGTTTGGAATCTGGATATGGATCAAAACGTCACCACTGGTCCCTGTGTCAGCACTGGGCCAAACCAGAACCCCAGTACACATCATGCCCAGATGCTGGCGGGGTTGGGGATCAGCATCTCGACCGGGAGGCGGCATCTCGGGTCCATCTCCAGAGAGGCTGTAAAGAGCTCGACTCTTAGCCGGCCATTTCTATCTCTACAGGCCAAATCCTGAGCAGGGACGAGCCCCGTACAACTGCCGCTGAAGTTCAAGCGAGCCGTTGGCATCAGATAGACACTAAGGAGATCCACCGCTACACTGCCTGGGATACAACTGTACACAGCCTCCTGCTTCAAGGCACTAACTGCCTGGAGTGAACGCTGTGCGGTTTCCTGCGCCTTACTCTGAAGCATCCACCTCTGTCAGAGACGGGATAGTGGACTGGAGGGCTGTCGGTCTGATCCTCTATGGCAATTCAGTTGTTTCATTTTGCATTACGGCTGCCTCATAACCCCTGGGGATTTGGCCCAATCTGCAGAGATAATTGGAAACGCACCCTCTGCCACCTCCTCTTGACAGGAGCCAGCTGTCTGCTGCTTTAAAAACAATCACATTGTTTTCATCCCGGCTCCCCGCTAAAGCCTCATCCAAGATCCTGGTGAGATGAGCACCGGGGGAGCCGGGGTGTGTGGGAGGGTGCAGCTTCGTTCCCAGGCTCCATATCACTCCAGACCCGGCCAAGCTTCCCCTTTAATATTCAGAGTCAGATTCCCTGAGAGCTCTTCAGGGGGTGTTAGAAGAAGTCATAATAATAATACAATTAAAGTCTCTCAACAGCCGTAAAAGAAGAACCAATAATTACACCTGCTGCTGGTTCCACAGGCACCAGCCCTATCCTGGTCCACCCTCTTCTCCCCCGATGAGGAGTCTGCGGCCACCTCAGTGACTCCAGAGTGACAGGGAGTTTGTCGCCTCTCTCTGAGGTGCTGGACCGGTTGACAGTAATGAGAAGGGGAGCGCGCCTCAGTTCGCTTCACCTCACCCGAGAGCACCGAGCAAGGCAGGAGTGGCCAGAACAATTGTACATGTCTGCGGCTTCCCTGGAGGGTCAGGCTGCCTCCGACCCATCAGCATGAGAGGCCTGGCTGAGGTGAAAGTGCCCCAGCTACGCTGGAAAGTGGCTAATGTTCAGAGTGTAGTAGGAGCTGCGAAAGATGACAGGAGAAAGAGCCTCAGGGACCAGAGGCAGAGGTGCCATCAGCCCAGAGATGTCGTATGCCTTAGGGACTGGATAAGGCAGAAGATGTCACCACCCCTTGCACAATTCTCTCTCAGTCTCCGATTTCCCTTCTGTCTCTGCCTTGCATTTCTCCTAAGGGCTTCCCACTCTTGTGCGTGCACATGCTGCTAGCTGCCCTGTGCCCCCATTTTTAAGTCCCCTCTCCTTTCATCTGGCCTTTATTCCTATCCCTCCTGCACTGGACAAAGACATCTGAGAGAACTCACCTGCGAACCTTCATCTGTTAGGGACACAAAGCTGAAGATGTTTCATCCTCTGCCAAAAACCCAATCTCTGTGATTGACAGCGGGGATCTCTGTGACACAGCTCCCACAATCTATCTCGGGGGTCACCTCTCCATTACCTCTCAGCCTGGGACATGGGACTCCTTGGGCCTTCTCAAACAGCTCTCGGAGTGTGTGTATGGGGGTGTGTGTGTGCAAACCTGTCCTTGCGAGCCTGGGGAAACATGGGATCCCTGAGACAGCTCTTCAGCCCAGGATGCAATGAGATCACTGGGCCACTTCCCCACACAGCAGGGGACACAGTGAACTCAAAGGCCTAGGGCAGAACAGAAGGGAGGTCTGGAGAACAACCTGCCAAGCTGGGACTGGGAGGACTTCACGCTCCCAGCAACGCTGAGAGGCAAGCGCTTCCTGCGGGTACAGCACCGCTGTGCGTCAGATGGCGAGATCTTTGGCTGGCTAAGGATATGGGATATATAAATATATATGTATAAAGAAGAACGACACATTTAATGATCTCTGATACCCTCCCTGTAAAGAGTGGGAAATTATCTGAGAGTCTAGGAATATCTTCATTAAAAATGCATTTAGCTGTGGAGCTCTATGAAAGAGAGACCTGTAATACATGAAAGATTAGCCCCAGATTGCTGATTGGACTATTTCACATCATTATGGTAATTAGGCTCGCAAGGCTGTAGTGCTGACGCTGACACTTTGCTGCACTTGCCTTTGTCTCAGATTTAAAGTGGTTTTTTTCCCTCTCCCCTTCCCCACCCACCAACTCTCCATTGAAGGCCTATCCCTCCACCCTCCCTCCCTCCTTTCGAGGAGTCCTGAACTAGCTCCACTTCATGCATATGCATTCTCCTCCACTGATTCCCTCGCACTCCCCGGGCTGCCTCTGCCAACCTCAGCCTGACTTGCATGGGAAGAAATTAACGATAATTACAAGGTGCAAGGGGATATTACAGCTCTCAATCTGATTGCCGCTGAAACCAAATAAAAATGGAACTTAATCAGCCAATTATTAAAACGGGGAATAAACAATCCGAGATGCCTGTGCTCCCTCCCTGCCATGTCACGGCTCGCGTACTCATGCCTGGTCATGGGTGCCCTGCTCCACCACCAAAGGGAAAGCCTATGAGGTTCTGCCTAGATGGGCAAATTCACTCCTGAGCCTTGCACTCCTGAGGTCTTGCACAGGGGTGAATTTCACCTAGAACTGTGCAATAGTCACATGACGCTTACTTCTCATTTGCCACTCGCCCTTCTTGCAACAATAAGCTACAAACTTCAGTCCTGGTTATCCTCTCTCTCCCACTGAACTTATTCCTTTAACTTCAGTGCAGTGCTTAATTTGTGCCGGGGCTTGCCAGGGCTGAGCCCTGGCACGTCTCGGCTTGGCAGTTCACAGCCCCGGCACCTCTGGACTTGCTGCACCAGTTATGAATGTAAAAGAATTGCTTGAGTCCCGGCACCTCTTTCATTACAAATGAAGCACTGCTTCAGTGGAGTTACTCCTGATTTACACCAGTGCAAATCAGAGATGTATCAGGACTCTTGGGCTAAATCTTCATTTGAGCAAAACTCCAGTGACTTTATTTGGAATTTTGCCTGAGTAGAGAGTGAGTTAAAACTGAATGGGAAACTTTGAGATTTGGCCTCCTATGTATACCGTAATCATTCACTCAATCCGCCATGAAAATGCAGCTGCCTCTGGGGTGGAACGTAATGACTATATAATAGTGCATGGGAACACCACAGACAAATTTGGGCCAGGAAGTAAAGGAGGATCCCATATCTAGACAGAATTTTATCAGTACGGGTCAGAATATTGGGGAGACAGGAATGCACACTACAATCCTCTTACCCAATTTTTTCAGTTACATTTCAGAATTTTGTTCCTGCTACAGAGCAGAGCCTAAGATTTATATTACACACACTTAAAGGAGTTTGGATGGGTTTTTCCAAAGCACTCAGCATTGGCCTAGATGCTCCCTCTAAAGTCAATGGTAAAACTCCCACTAATTTGAACAGAAGCAAAGTTAAGTCAATATTGAGTGCTGTTGCAAATTACAACCTTTCTGTTTTGCAATTAATTTTAAAAATGTGCTGACCAGCCCTGGCAATTACCCAAAATGATCTCCAACAGGACACCAGGGTTCAAATCCTTTTACTTGGGCAAATGTCATGGGATCTTTGATGACTACAAGTGGTGAGGACCTTAGTTTTACACCTCATCCAAAAGAATAATTTGTTAGGCCTACTCCTTTGTGTTGCCATTTGCAAATTTATCCCACAATGCCTTTCACCACCGAGATAGCCAATCCTGCCCTACCAATCAACCAAATCTGAGCCCAAAGCAAGAAGCTTCAGCCCTCTACACCAGGGGTCGGCAACCTTTCAGAAGTGCTGGGCCGAGTCTTCATTTATTCACTCTAATTTAAGGTTTTGCGTGCCAGTCATACATTTTAATGTTTTTAGAAGGTCTCTTTCTAGAAGTCTATAATATATAACTAAACTATTGTTGTATGTAAAGTAAATAAGGTTTTTAAAATGTTTAAGAAGCTTCATTTAAAATTAAATTAAAATGCAGAGCCCCCCGGACCGGTGGCCAGGACCCGGGCAGTGTGAGTGCCACTGAAAATCAGCTCGCGTGCTGCCTTCGGCACACATGCCATAGGTTGCCTACCCCTGCACCATATTAGCTTTCCACATTGTACTTTCTGAAACAGGCCTATCTGGAGCTGGTTTCCTGAGATCAATTTATACTATCCCAGATATGACACAGATAAGGAGCTATCTGGTCACATGAGGTTTATACAGTTAATTTGGAGCTCCACACCTGGGGGACATCATATGGGTTTGTGAGATGTCCCAGGAAATTTGAGAAGGAGGGGGTGCTTGTTGTGCCATACACCAAAGAACAGATCACAATGAGGAATAAAGACAGCATTTTAGGAAAATAGACTCTTGCTCCAATACCCTTTTTTGCCCCCCATATCATTCAAAAAGGAAATCAATGCCTATTTTGCTCAGCCAAGCAGCCCGGAAAGCCAACTGATAAAGGTGCGCTTCAAACGGAGGAAAAGCATTTGGGGAAGGTCAGTTTCTGCTGACGATTGTCATTAACAACTAGATTTTCAAACACGTCTCATGGCTTAACCCTTGCTGGGAAATGCCGCTTTCGCTTTCTCTTGAGTGGCTGAAGCTGCTAGGGTGAGCAAAGTGGCCATACATCTCCTTTGAACTGCATCAGACCCACCAGGTGGGAGAGGACAGCTGGCTGCAAATGGCTTGTACAAAATGGGGGGGGGGGCGGTGGCACGTTGTGGCATGCAGCCTGCATCTCAGTGCAGCAGAGGGCATGCCAAATGCCAGCCAGAGCCTAGGCATCCAGCCGACGCCCCAAAGACTGTCCTGCCTTCCTGTCTGCTTCCAGGGGCTGCCATTCAAAGTGCTGGCACTGTTGTCGAAAGCAGACGCCTGAGCTGCGGCTACCACAGCAAAGCCATTGCATTGCAGTATGGATTCTCTTCCCCTGGAATGCTGCAAATGCAGCCGGGCAATGTATCTAGGCAGCCTTGCAGGGTATATGTGTATGCGCCGGCTACACATTCAAGGTCTGTGAAACTGACATTGGTCAATGATGGCTCGATCAGCAGCATTGTTGTAAAGGCTCCTCTTTATATGCATCCAGGGAGCAGCTGAGTTCCAGACCCAGCGCCCCGGTGGCAGAGGTTGGTAATTGAGGGCTGGGAGCCCATCTGGAAAATAAGGACCGGGACTCATACCCGTGTGCCCGCTTGGGCAACAGAATGGGTGTGTCTACACTGCAATAAAAGACCGACGGCACGACTGGCCTGGGTCGGCTGACTCAGGCTCACGGGACTTAGGCTGCAGGTCTATAAAATTTGCAGTGTAGTCGTTCAGGCTCAGGCTGAAGACTGACCTCTGAAACCCCACGATGGGGGGGGGGGGGCGCTCAGATCCTGAGCTCCAGCCCAAGCCCGAACGTCTACAATGCTCCCACAGAAAACACATGCACTCCTCAGCTGCTGACACCCTATATTCACAGCACACTCGGATGTCCTCAAGCTGGTGCCAACCAGGATGATTCACTTGCCAATCCCAGCCATGCAGTCCCCTAATTCCACTCTTCAACCTTTTCTCTCTCAGCCCACGAATCTTCTCCACCTTAAATTTCACCTGGTGTGTTTCTAATCCGGATCATGGCCCAGAGGATCTCAGAACAGTGAGTGGTCCTCTATTAACCTTATGGCACCATTGCAATTTTGGAGACTTTCCAGATGTGCTCAGAATCTCTGACTCGGAATAACAGACAGGGACACTCATAAATTAATCTTCTTTTCCATCTATCCCCTCCTCGCATGTGTATTGATGTGTTTCTACAGCCCTTCTGCATCCTACCTTCTCTCTATTCATCCATCTATCCCCTGGCATGTTCTTTAATTACCTGCCCATTAGGTTTTCTGTTTCCTAGCCAGCACATTTTATCCCTTTTCTGATTACTGTGGGGAATAAGCTTTAACCCCGCAATAGCCCACAGGAGAAGAGTTCATGGAGTTATCCAAGCAAGGAGGAAGGGTTGTGCCCCAGAATCATTAGGGAATCTTCTGCAAACTTCCTCTAGTGGGAGAGAAGCAATTTGACTAACTACAGCACTTGATCCCAGGATATAACCGGCCACCTACCCACAGGGACACAGCTGTGATAGGCCAGAGTGCCCAGCTTCAGGGATGCTGTTGTGATAAACTAGTGTATCTGCTACAAGGGATGTGACTATCCCAACCACCGCTGTCAGAGACAGGAATGCAACAATGGTACAACAATGCAAACTCTGCCTCTGCTCCTGTAACCGGTGAGAATATATAGGCCTGTTTGTTAGCCCGAGATAGAATTTTGGGTTTGATTTTTGATACTCTTATGTCCTTATAGGTGTGAATAAAGAACAAAGACGCTGTGTGTTGCTTCTGCCCAGCCAGATGAGTTTGTTAGCATAATGAGAAAAGATAAGGGATAGGGCTAAAGTGTTACAGGGTATGGTGGGGGTGTAATACATGAGCATACACTGGAAGGCCGCCTGGCTCCTCTCTCAAGCCAAGGTCAAGCAACTAGTCAGGAGTGACAAGAGGGGATTGGGGGGGCGGGGGGGGGGGGGGGGGGGGGGGGGGGGGGGGGGGGGGGGGGGGGGGGGGGGAGGCGTAAGACACATTAAAAGCCGAAGAAAAGCCTGGCCTTGGCTAGTACACAAACTCACTCTTTACCCCTCCCATGGGATACAAGAGAGGTGGTACCAAGACCCCAGACTTGACGCTCCAAAACAGAACATGACCATAAGTTGTAAGGGGTGGGACCAGGGGTGTGCACTGCAGGTATATTTGGGCCTGCTAAGAAGGAGGTGGGACTAGGGAACGAGAACACCGGTAAAGGCTCTGCAGCGTCAGAGCTATGGATACGCTAGCTTGAAACTAATCCCAATAAATATCGCATTGCCTGCACTTCGGACTTCCGGTCTGCTTTCTGTCTGTGTGACAAGAACCAGGTGAAGGGAAAGCCCCCTAGCAACAGGGCATGCCCTCTGCTCCTGTTTTCCTCTATGCACGCAGACCACGTGGAGACCCTCTGCTTGTAAACACCACATGTGGTTTATATACCGTGGTCCCCTGCCACCTTCACAGTATTGTTCAGTGCATTATCTACACTAGCACATAAACCTCAGCCTCTTAGACCATGGACTCTAGCTCTCTTGTCCTCTTCCCCACACTTCCACACTTCCTTCCTATGCCTTTTCCACTTTCCGGGCTCATGGGTTAATTAGCCTTGGAGCTCTCTCCCACCCATCCTCAATCTATCAATTAGGCACCACTCTGATTGTCAGGTTTACTTCCAGCCAGCTATTAGGTGGTACAGCTGCTGTTGCCCAGTGCTCTGTCACTCCTACTACTCATTCACAAAGAGTCCTTCCTGGCCACATTCAAATCCTTTCTTTCATGAGGCCTTTCAACGATACCCTCTCTGATCGGTACAGTAAAATACACTGAACAGACCTGCTCTATTGTGTGTCATGGGCCCTGTACTGCTAGCAACAATGGAGACTCTCCTTTAGCTCGGGGGGGGGGGACGTAGAAGCTTGTGCTAATGGGGCAGGAGAACTGGAGTTCTATCCCTACGAATGTTTTGTTCCTTGCAGCAGGTTGCCCCAGATTTGTTATAACAGTAGCATTTAGAGTGGATGAGACTAATTCAGATTCAAGCCTTTCGGGGCAGTGTCCATCTCCAGAGATCACACCATCGGCCCTCAATGAACACCACCATCACAAATAAACCCTGTGGACTGGCAAGAAGGCAGTTGTAATAAACCAATGCACACGTCCCACTCTGGCTTCACAGGAACCGTTCCGTGTATCCAAACTGCTGATGACTGATGGCATTTGGGTTTCAGCGACACAGTATGACAAGGAAATCTGAGGGTCATTCCCGGCTCCCAGCATTCAGCCTGAAGTCACCTCCCTCCCACCACCCTTTAGCAATTGTTTAATGACCATCATATTGTAACATACCAGCTCTTTGTGGGCATGTGCTTATGACTGACCACAATCACATTTTGTCTTTCATAGCATCTGTCACTCAAAAGGGGAGAGGCAGCATTACGCTGACTTAACAGATGGGGAAAACCAAGACACAGAGAGGTGAGGTGAGGTGACCCCTGCCCAGAGACAATGGCCGACAGAGCCGGGACTAGAACTCAGGCTGTCTGAATCCCACCTCTGTGCTCGAACCACCAGACAAGCAGGGCTGTTCTTTTGGGGCTGGCCCAAAGATGGATAAGGGACCTCGTGCTACTCACAGCGACGGGAGGTCAATTCTACCTCAAATAGTAGAGGCCTATATTTCTGGAGTTGAAGGTTCTACCACATGGTGGACGGTGGTGATTGTGGAAAAAGCTTAGGAGACGGACTAGAGCCTACAATCAAAAACGCCCAGGTGTGACACATAAGGAGGCTATTTAAAGAGGAAAAGGCAGCTGAGTCAGAGACACTGCAGCCCATAGTTTATTGTCTGGCCTATAATCCTCTGTCTTCTGCCCAGCTGCCTTTTCCTCTTTAATAGCCAAGGGCCTCCTGGATTAAACTCCATGCTGTTTTGGTCTTAGGCTCCAGCCTGTCCCTTTAAGGAATGGCACACTCCTTCACAGTGATGTATGCGCCTGCTGTCTGCAGCGGCTGAATTTGTTACAATATGTGGGCACCGCATTCCCATTGACCTTTTGCTCCTACTCCTGAAGGGTGCCAGGCACCCGCAGTCAACAGGACTCCCAGGCTGGCTGCAAATTGCCAATTCCAGGGATGATCTCTGCACAAGCAGAGACCGATCGTTCGGCCGTGTCACAATCCGGCGTCTGTGTCATCACAGTTCAGTTCACCCTGGAGGCGATTGTGATGTCAAAACAAGACCGAGCCGCTCTGTTGGGTGCAAGCTGAGCACGGCTATTTATACCCCAATGTCCTGATGAGCACCAGCAGCAGGAGAAAGCGTAACTGCTGCTTGATGGGAGTTTGGCTAGACAGGGGTATATTTTAGAATGGACCTGACTTGTGATGGGAACCTATGAATTCCCATCACCCACCTGTAGCATTTTCTTTCCCCCTGCCCCCGCTTCCATAACTAAAGCTGCAGACAGAGTGCCGGCTAACGAAACCTTAATTCTGCTCAGTGACTCCTGAGCATATCCAGTATCATAAAACTGTCTGGCTACCATGGACGCAAGAGCAATTGGGCAAATCACTGCGATTCTACATGGTGGAGGTTTGCTCCCCGCCCCTCCCCCCCCCCATCCTCCCTGAAAAACAAAATGTGAGAAGAAATTTAAAAAAGCTTGGGGTTAATGTACCTCGCTGTTGACTGGCTCGCTGGGGAGCCTGAGACAAGACAACAAATTGGAACTTAATGCTCCTTTAGCCAACAGTGGGAGTCAGAGGTTCATCACGCGTGGGAACCCAGGGAGAAATGATCTCCAGTCAAGGGGGAATCATCTGTATTTATAAACCCACAGGTGATGGGCCGGCCTTCCGTCGCGGCTTAATCACAGGCAGACAGGAGCTGCTATTTTCAGCCACATTAACACAGCTGTGTCAATTTCTAGGGGAATCAGCTTTGCTTCATCAGACACATCAACAGACTCAGCACTGCCTTCTTCTCTCCTGCTTAGATTTATTTTAGCCACAAGCTGTAAATATCATTTTCTCTCATTTCCCGAACCACATCCATCTGTGAATACCTCTTGGATCTCCCAGATCTTTGGTCTTCCCCACCCTTTGCATGACTCCTCTCTCTGTCCCTTCCTCAGCTCACCCTGCTCCACTCAAACTCACTTACCCACGGAAGTTACTGTTCCAAATCCTGGACTATGATTTTCTGAAAGGACCCCTGATTTTAGGTTCTCAACTTGAGACACCTTAAAGGGGCCTTCAGACGGCAGGTGCTCAGCACTTTCTCAGTAGCAAGACCCTTTTTAAAGCATCTTCAGTTGAGGCACCCAAAATCATTACGTTAAAATCCTGGCCTTGAAGTCGAATGCTAGTCTAGTCTCCCAAGGCTGGCATTTCCCTAGGGACTTAGGTGCCCAACTCACATAGAATTCCGATGAGATTCGAGTGCCTAACTCCCGTAGGCTCTGTGAACAATTCAGTTAGGCACCTAAATAAGTGGCCTGATTTTCAGAGATACTGAGCTCCCATTGGTTGGGAATTGTGGTTGTCTAGCACCTCTGAAAAACAAGCCACTTATGTAGGTGCCTAACTATTAATTGAGATACCTAATTTAAGCACACAAAGTTGGCATAAGGACACCTGGGCTCTAAGCCAATAGCCACGGCTGTCTCATTCTGGGAGCCCCCTTCTCTGTCCTGGTATAATCAGCATTGTTAAAATTATCTGACTGAGCTGTCATGTCACAGTCATATCAGCAAAGGAGTCTGCCCCCACTGAACCCGCCAATGCAGCTATTTCTTAATTCCCTTTGAGACACAATAACTGTTTTCCTCATCAGATATTTAAGACAAGTAATTTGAGCATTCATCCAACTAATTGGCAATTGAAGTACTCCAGGTTCCGCTCCCATTTACATGGGATGAATGTTAGTCAGTGGAGTGACTCCAGATTTACATGGCTGAAACTGACAACTGACTAGGGCTCAGTGCTCATCCAAAGCTGAAAGAGAAACCAGGCAGAGCCGTGAATGGCACAGGCGCCTGTAGTGTATTTGAGTGGCCAATGCAGGATGTTAGTAGTAAAAAAACAAAATAGCAACGGTTAGTCACTCTCCTAGCCTCAGAAAACGAATGGAATAGTTAGATAGAGCTTTTCCCATTATATTTCATTAATAACTTGCCATTCTCATCGTATTGCATTATGAGGAAAGCACGGTGGGCAAAATATCTATGGCCGATGAAAGAGGTGTCCTGGAATCTCCATATGGAAATCCTAATCATAATTAAAGTCTGTTATTCCCATTACCTAGAAAGGCAGCTCAGTAATTAAATCCACTGTGCAAAGAATTACTATTTTTCTTTTATAAAATGATTTTTTTTAAAACAATATGTTCAAAATATGAACTGGCTTCACTCACTCCGGGAAGGCTTGGGACCCTCCCTGTGAGTGCTCTTTTGTCCTTGCTATCGGCCTAGCACATAACAGACCAGATTCTCACCTGTGATCTGGCTCCTTGCACTTCCCAGGCAGAGCAATGGAGCTGAATTCTGGCCTGAGGTCATCAGCTGAGAATTCCTTTGGGGCAAGGGAAATTTCAGCTGGTATAAAGATGGTGGAGCCATCCTCTCCAATGCTGGCATAGAAGGCATGTGGAGGGAGGGAGGTGGTGGATTGGGGCAGAGAGAGAAGGGGATGGGTCAGTGTGAAGCTCTGCTCTGTTGAGTCTCCATGCGGTGTATGGTCCCTTAGATTGCTCTAAGTGACACCAGCGAGGGGGGTCTCACAAACCAGGGAACCCAAACCCAGTTCTCCCGGTGCCTCTGAACCACCCCAAGATGTTGAATGCAGGAGAGAATCTAGCCAGATATTAATACAAGGCCCAATCCTGCCACTTTTACGCACTTTGAATAGTACCATATCCCCTGTTTCAGTGAAGAAAATGGGAATACTCATGGAGTAAGGTGTATATAGAGGGGTGGCAGAACTGAGTCCAGGGTCCAGCAAGACCTGATTCTGCAAGGCGCAGAGCTGGAATCCAGGACAGTTGAGCGTGTTCAGCACCCAGCAGGATCGGGCCCTGAGTCTGCACATGGTGATATTTGTATCTTTCAAGCAATGTTTCTGACAGTGTAGAAATGAGAGTTGGAAAATGCAGATGGTAAGAGTGAGGAACGAGGCCAGGCGCAAACCCAGCTCTGTGCCAACGCTCCTGATTTCACTCCGATATGGGAGGAGGATCTGATTCCAGGGAAGAGGGTGGGAAGGAAATGAAAGTAAGACGGAGCAGGACACACAAGGATCTGTATCCCTGGGTGGAGCTGCCTGGTGGCAGATCACACATGAATTGGCCAGGAGGAGAGGAGAAGGACCAATGTGATGACGAGGGATCAGAAAGGATCAGAGACTCTCCTTATAACCCTCTCCTACTAGGCCACCATCAGAAATGGACATAGGAATTGAGCAAGCATGTCCTCTTAACTATTTGTAGCTATCTGAAAAATCCTTCAGCTACAGTGATACACCCACATGTTGGCTGCAGTTTGGTGCAATGCCTAGCTGGTTTCAGTTCAGACCTGGGTTCTCCCGAGCATAACTGTCCATCCAGACAAAGGAGACCAACCAAGGAACATGCAGGCGATTACCATGGCAGCAGCAAATACAGGCCTGCAGTTCACACGCCATAGAATTTACAGGCAGAAAGGACCTATTAAAACTATTGAGTGCACCCCCTATAAATGGGGTGCAGAGCACATCAGATATTTAACTGACCCTAATCCTGTCTGGAGCCAAACATGGGACGTTAGCGGCACAAAGGCTTTTTAGAGAGCCAAATTCAGAACCAGTCTAAGATAGTGCAACTGCATTGAAATCAAGGGAGTTCCACCAGTTTGCTCCAGGTCTGAATCTGGCCCAGCGCAGCCCGCTTCTGTAGAAAATACACATTGCCTGCTCCCTGTAGACTAATAGAACCAGCCTGCCATGGCTGCCTTTAATAACTTTGCAATCAAGTTTAAATTGCCATTGCAAAAGGTTTATAAAAGTTTGCGTTGCCTGCTAATTAAATCCATGTGAACGCTGGCTTGGCATTAATTTACTGTAAAATTAGTGTGAGGCTGCAGTGGGGTATTTGCAAGAAACATGCCCATGACGAACTGCAGCGTGGAGCCGCTGACCTCAGGAATTATCTCCCCAAACCCTCCCCACTGCAGATCAGATGCATCTATTCTTGGGAATGCCACATTGCAAATATTGTTGCTTTTCAATTAGTCGGCGACTGATCTGATGGCTTGGAGACAGCAGCTAATTAAAATCTAATTGAAATAAAATCATTTCCAATTCTGTCTCCTTTCACCGCCTCCCAGAGAAAAAGGTTCCTTGCTTTGCACACTGTCTTTCTTCAGTCCCATTTATTCCTTTGGTTTGCAAACAGCCCACATGTCATCACTGTCTCTGTTCTGAGTTGGCTTCCTGGCATTTTAAGAGGGGCTAAGCTGGATGGCAGGCAAGGAGAGTTTCTGGGAGGGTGAATGGAGGAGGCAGTGGGGAAGGAAGGATGGGGAAAGCCCTGGAGTTGGGGAGGGAAAATTAGATGGACTGTGGAGGGATAGGCCAGGAAAGGGAGGAGAGGTGTGGAAATGGAGGGAGGCGAGGGGGTGAAGAAAGGAGATGGAGAAAAGACAGGGGGGAGCAGAGGAGGAAAGTCTGGGCAGTGCAGAGAAAGAGTCGAAGGAGACCAAGGAGAGGAGGAGGAAAGTAAGGGATGCCAACTGGTACAATTAATCCTATGCTCACCAGCTCTCTGATGAAATAAATAACATGCAAACAGATGCCTTCAAGCAAGAAAGGGGAGTGAGATAGGAACGTAGCCTTTCTCAATGCAGACATCAATAAGCTGCCTACTCTGCTGGAGCAGTCCCCAAACCTCCCACTAAACGGTGCCAAGATGGACTGCCTGCTCAACGCAGATGACCCAGCTGTGCTCACACCCACACAACGGAGAGTTTGCACGCTAGCGAGAGGCTACGGCATGGGAGAGCCCGGAGCCCACCCCAACCACCGCGTGCCCCACTGCCTTTTACCGAGGAACCTGCCACCTCTCGCCCTACATGAACTTTGGCATCAGGGAAAACGCAGAATCAACAGGACAAGAGAAAGCTCTGTGGGCCTTGCACACTATCCGAAAACCAGGCCCCCTACCACCTGGGCTGCACTGAGGAAGTCACGTACTGCTGACAATGGGAGCGCCTGGCCTGGAGCGGAGAATGGCTGAACTGCAGGGAGAGCCAATGCGCCGCACCACGGCTGAGCCTTGCAAAGCATTTCCAGCCCTGCCTCAGCCTCCATTGTCAGCAGAGGGTAAATGTCCTAGGGGAGAAGTGACTTAGAAGCCTCAGATTGGGCACCTTCCAAAATGAGCCACCCTCCACCCCCCCAAAATTAACAGACACGTTTGAAAAACTGGGCCTAAGCATCTTGCCCAAGGTCACAGACTGTGTTCATCAGAGAGTTTGCAATAGGACCCAGGAGTCTTGCTTCCCTGCTTATGGTAGCAAAGATTAGGGCTTAACTGCATTATAACCTTATCACTCTATAGAGAAAGGGATCAAGCACAATTAGAAAGCCTGCAGCTGCGCTTTTCCACGTACACAGGATCTCTCCTCACAATGGCTGCAGGGCAAAACTAGGACAATTCCCTCAGCTCATCATTATACATAACCAAGCACTCCGCTTCTGGTGCCGTCGCAGTAAAAACAACAGGGGCCCCAAACCCCTGCCACAAAGCACTAGGGGCTCAATGCAACTGCCACTTAAATCACTGCAACGATTCCCATTGGCTTCAAGAGCCTGAGCTAAGTCCCACTGGCAACTGGAGATGGATGTTTGGCCAACGCACATCGCTACGACATAGCCCAGCCCTGGGGGCTCATCGTTGTCTTCTTCAGACCTGCCATGCCGACCACCCCAATGCTCAACATTAGACAAGGCTCCAGGGAGACAGGAGAGTGCCAATTGCAGAGGGCAGAGCAAAGATCACAACCTCGTGCGATAGTGAACCGTGCATAGAATCTTCACGGTGGCACATGCAAAATGCAAAACTCCAGGCAGACGCTTTACCGAGTACAGACCCAGCTACGCCAGACACATGGGAAAAAGAAACGGGGGGAGAGAATGCGGAATGGAAATCCACGGAGGAACAGTTCTGTAATTGACACGACAGGGGAGAGATTGAAACCCAGAGACGTTCTGTCCTTTGAGATATAGAGGGGTTTTTACCTCAGGCATTAAGAAATAGTTGGGGAGGGGCCTATCCATTCCTCATTCAAAAGCGAGGACGAAAAGCTGTGCCTAATTTGAGCAGCGATGGCTGAAATACCCTCCCAATATACACCTACCTGAGCCATCAAATCAAGAAGTAGACACACTATATAAACCCCAATTACCGCTGTGAAACTCTCTCCTAGACACACACACTTGAGACAGTATTAACTCCAGCAAGACTGGCACATCTTGTCATGCCCATAAAGTTCTTGACATTGGAATTGAAAAAGAGAGAGAGAGAGAGCGTGCTAAGGGAGGAAGGGACTGAGGAAAGAGAGAGAAGGAAGAAGGGTGAAGATCCCAACAAGCAGGTTCAATTTGCCTGAAACATTTGCTCTGGTATATTTTTTCCCAATGACTTGACAGCTCAGCGGGACTAACAAAGACCACAAAAGGGGGACAAAAAGAAAAAAGGAAAGGAAAGGAAAGAGAAATAAACACACACGGTGCTTTCAGGCAGCTAAGCTTCCACACCAAGGTCTTTGGAGATAAGTCCCTCCGTGCTCCCTCTTGGCAAACATTTTCCTGCATTTATCCATTTGTAGCTGACTTGCCTTTTAAACTATGTCAGCCGAATGTGGCCCCTGCTGTGATTCGGGCCAGACAGTCTATCTTGAATCAGCCAGTTGACTGCGTGGGTTGCATGCAGCCAGGAGAAAGTAAAAGCCAACTGAGAACGCCCCGCTGGGAAGTCGGAAGCAAACAAGGACAGCTAAGAGCTGGGAATACAGCTCCTCCCCTACTCCAGCCCCTCACCAGTTCAGGGTAGGGTGGAAGAGATATGGAGACAGGCTGTGGAAAGGAGGCACTGTGAGAACAGCAGTACAGAGATGGGATGGGATGGGACAGAGGGAGCTCTGGGAGGCTACAGACATAAAGACAACACCTTCATGGAGCGGGACAGAGGGGGCTCTGGGGGACAGGTGTGGAGATTGGCCTCTCAAGGAATGATGAGACACATAAAGCTCTGTGGGGATAGAACCCCATTACTGAATGGAACAGAAGGTGCTTGGTTAGGGGATAATGGTATGGAGACATCCCCCTGATGGAGTGGCATGTAGGGGGCTCTGGAGATGGGGGAGATATCGGTACAGAGACAGATCCCTTCCTGAAGTGGAAGCAACAGCATCAGAACCCTTTTCTCTTTCCACTTCCCCAAGGCTTTGCTTTTGCTCCATCCCTCCCACCCCCCATTAGGTGCCTCATGGATGAAAACTTCCCCAGAGAGCCCCCTAATGCTATTTCTCTTCTCCGGTGATGCCCCCGTGTGACCAGCCTGAGGTCCCATCTGAAGCACTGGGGCACCGGAGACTACTCCTTTTGATACTGTACGGTGTTTCACTCGAGCAAATTACTCCCCATTATTAATCCTCACAAGAGGTTGCAGGGGCTCACATTGATCAAGTGATATCTGCATTAGATGGCATGTGGCAGAGTCATCACTGCATAACTCAGCTCTTTCTCTCTCTCAATATTCACAGCAGCTTTAAGGGCTAAACAAACTTGGTTTGAGGAAGAAAGAATGGAAGACTTTTTGCCTCCGTGATATTAACAACAACGGGGTTTAGGAAGCAGCAGCAGCAGCAGTAGCAACACTGGAGGCAGAAGAAACTGTGCTGAGTCCAGGATATAAGGGGAAACCTTTTAAAGGGGGGCCACTGGGATCTGGAGCTTTCTCTGAGTGCTGGGCCAGGTCAGGTGGAAATGGAACTTGTCTCTCTCTAGCTGCTGCTCAGTGCCCTCTGCGAATTGAGTGTGGTAGATCTCAGGCCGGCTCCCAGCTGCCTACAACAGCACCCCACCATCGCAATTGGCCCCCTTTTTGGTCCTCCTACCCAGGAGGCCCCAGAGGGAAGGGTTCATGGAGACTGAACTCCTCTCTCGCCCCAGAGGGAGTGCCAGCAGGTCAGGGTTGAGAGAGATACTGACCCGGCAGCATGTGGGAGAAGCTTGCCCTTGCACTGCCTGTGCTGCCTCTCTCCTATAGACCCAGAGCTCAGTGAGCTTTCCAAAGCCGCCTAAGGGATTCGGATGCAATCCCATTGCCATCAATGGGGATTGGGGCTCCAAATGCCTTAGGCAGCATTGGTGGAGCTCAGCTTCGGGCTCCAGGGCTTTTCATCCAGCAGAATCAAGCCTCCAGCTCTCCCTTGGTTCCTCATAGACTGGGAGCAGCAGGAATAAGCAGTATGGAAACATCTCCTTGCCCCATGGTGAGTAAGAAGGTCTAGATACTACCAGCACCTACACACACTCTGCCTTTATTACTATGACACTACCCAGAGAGATATGGATCAAAAGACAGACAGATTAGATAGAGAGGATGAGGGGAAGCAGAACAGGAGGTTATTATCCAGCAATATTCCTTAGACAATAATTCCATCAGCGTCATTAGGAAAACTAACGTTAAAAAACCATTTGTGAGAACCCCCAGATTTGATTCAAGGGGAGAAGGGATGGGAAAAGTCACTTCCGTCTCTTGATTGTTGGAAAAAATTTCCCCCGTCAGTAACAATGCCGATGTCTCTTCATATTAATGATGAGTCTGAGTGTATCAATTCCGTGCTCCCAGAGAGCTGAGACAAAACACGTGCCAAGGTCAGGCTACATGGTTTAAATGTATCTTTTGTCATCCACATAATGTAATGTCATCCTCATAATAGCAAATGTGATCCTTTTTCTCCTCTTTTCTTCTTTAATAATCATATACAAGGGATGTAATTCTTTATTAATAAATTATATAGGATGAGTCAATAACAATAGGTGTGTGCCTTTTTTTAATTAATATCAATGTGCAAAGAAAACCTGAAAGGTAATGTTTGGGGTGTGCACTGCTCATTTCTGACCAAAAAGTGTTTTGTTTGTTTGTTTCTCTTTCTCTTTTTTTTTTAAATGACCTTACAAATATCAGGAATATCAAATTGTGTCTCTCTGAAGAAGTTATTAGAGGCCCCAGAAATGCAGATTTGGGCCTTTCTGAACCCTTGTTTGAAGGGTAAAGGACCTCATCTCTTCAACAAAGACACCTTGTCTCCCATGTGTTCTCCCCAGGCCTCAGATGTAAATAAAGGTGATGATAAAAACAAATCCTGCCTCCAAACAGTGGGTTTGAATCACTCTGACACCCCTTTCCCTTTGAATGAATCAGGTTCTCTGAGAACCTACCAAGTTCTCTAGTTGTCCTCAGAGTCTCCCAGGAAACAAAGGATAGACAAGACCTGAATGTCTAATGTACACAACAACCAATAAGTGAACAAAAACAACTACCAAACAAACAGAATGAAGCTTTTTAGTCCTTTCCACGTAAATCACTGTGGTACATTGTCTCCTCTGGAATCAAGAGCCCTTTTCTCCCCCATTTCAATTCTCAGCAGCTATTGTAAGAAAAACTACAGCAAACAACCATGCAATCATCAAGTCTGAGAGGATCAGCCCACTCGCTACAACCTAAGCTACATACACTCACAAGCACATATGCGTGTGCATACATGGAAAGACAAATGCCCACTAATTCACTCCTTGACCTCAAGGCCTTGCCACCCCATGGGAGATGGGCTTTGTCTGTTGTTTGGAGAAGAGGAATGACCCTTCCAATGAAAGGCAGAACCCGAACGTGCTTTACCGATGCTGGCTTCTGACTGCCAGAGCTGATGCTTGCTTAGCAGGTTCCTGTTGTGCAGGATGATTTAACATTTTCTTCCACTTTTCAGAGGCTGGTGGGAAAAAAGTCAGAGACTCTCAGTCTACTTCCCAGCATCCCCAACATGAAAGTGACCATCAAGATCGGCCTCTTGATTGGCAGTTTCAGTAGAGAGGCCGAAAAATAAATGGGCCAATGGAGGCTGCACAACCTTCTTGCCCCTGTTGTAGATGTAATTCTTCCAGGTCAGGCGTGAGGCACATTAATGGGGCAGCATGGGGGGAAGCTGGCACCATCGCTGGTGTTGTTCCGTGAATGAACAGAAGGATTCCCATGTTCTACCCATGCTCTAGGCTGCTTGTGGTGGAACACGGGGATGCTTCTTCCACTTGTTCTGCTCTGAGCCCCATCACCTAGACTGTAGGTGGCATTTCTTCTAGTGCCATTAAGGATAAGCCAACCCAATCGACATGTGGTGCTGGGCTTCGTAGTTCCTGGCTGAGCCTGTCATCTTTTATTAAGAGCTTGGCTTCCTGCCGGTCACTGGCACCAAGCAGCCTTTCACCTGCCAGTTACACTAGACTGCAGTGGTGAAAGGCAGCTCTAGGGTTTATTATTGTCTTAAGCCAGGCACTGACAGCTAAAAATGTCTCCCGCTGGCTGGAGGGCAGAAGATTAGAGCTGTGAGAAGTGGTAATGAGAGACGAAGGCATCGTCTATGCAGGGATTTCAGCCACCAGTACAGCTGCATGCATGCACCTAGGAGACATTATTTCCACTGGTGCAACACGATTTGTACTAGTGGGTTGAATCATGTGGTATCAGTGTCCATTGTGTCTGAACTAGGAGTTTTCACTGAAATCCCAGTGCATGCAAGGCCTAAATTATGAGTAGGGTTGCCAACTGTGTAATCACACAAACCCAAACACCTTTGCCCTGGCCCTGCCCCTGCCCCGCCCTTCTCTGAGGCCCCGCCCCACTCACACCATCCCCCTCTATCTGTCGCTCACTCTCCCCCACCCTCACTCACTTTCAGCAGGCTGGGGCAGGGGGTTCGGAGTGTGGGAGGGGGCTCTGGGCTGAGCCTGGGGCAGGGAGTTGGGGTGCAGGAGGCGGTGTGGGGTGCAAGCTGTGGGAGGGATTTTGAGTGTGGGAGGGGGCTCAGAGCTGGTGCGGAGGTTGGGGTGCGGGAGGGGTTGAGGGGTGTGGGCTCTGGGATGGAGTTTGGGAACAGGAGGGTGCTCGGGGTTGGGGTAGGGGGTTGGAGTACAGAAGGGAGTTTGGGGTGCAGGCTCCGGCTGGGAGGCGCTTACCTGGGGCGGCTCCCAGTCGGCGGCACAGTGGGGCAAAGTCAGGCTCCCTGCCTGGCCCTGCCCCCGCGCTGCTCCTGGAAGCAGCCTGCGGCTGCTGGGGGGATCAGGGGGCTCAGTGCGCTGCCCGCACCACAAGCGTCGCCCCGACAGCTCACACTGGCAGCAGTTCCGGGCCAAAGGGAACTGCGGAGTCGGTGCTCAGGGCAGGGGCAGCGTGCGGAGATCCCTTGCTCCCCCCCAGGGGCCACAGAGATGTGCTGGCCACTTCCGTGAGCAGAACAGAGCCAGGGCAGGTAGGGAGCCTGCCTTAGCCCTGCTGGGCCACCGGACTTTTAGCGCCTAAAATCTCCCGGTTTGGCGTCAGTAGCCTCTGGGAGATAGGGCCTGATTCCAGAAGACTCCTGGCCAAACTGGGAGTGTTAGCAACCCTAGTTATGAGGAGAAAGGCAGTGCCCTCAGAGAAGGGATAGCTAAGGGAGAATGATGGCCCACATCGTTCTAGCCCCAAAGGCCTGCTTCCACTTACTTCTGCGGGTCCTGTGCTATTTCCATCAGACTGGAGTGTTTGGATGAGCGACGGGGGCCCTCACTCACACCCCTTGTACCAACAGGCCACAAGTACCCAGAAAACACCAGCAATTTAGCACTGCAAGAAAACCAGAGATCCTTCTGTTCATAGCAGAGCTCAGAAAGAACAACCTGCTATCCTGATTCAACACATCCTCAGGTACATACCCCTCGAAGTTGTGCTGTGCACAGCAGGGGCTGGGGTGGAGGAACCAGTGCGCAAAAAAACAGACTCGGCCCCAACCACTGCCCAAACCACGCAGGGAACTCAAGGGCCAGCCTGTGAGCCCGTTTAGCAGCAGGCCCCCACATGAGCAAGCCCGCTGAAGCCCATGGGGCCAGTAACTACTCACCCATGTGAGTACGGGCCTCATAATCTGCTCCTAAATGTGGCAACTCCTTATCCCAAGTCCTGCCTTGTGGGACTCCCAGTGCAAACAAGAACCAGGATGCTGAGCTATGTGAGAAAAAAGAAAGAACCCTCCCCCCAACACACAGATATTTTCAAACCTCAGACAAGTTTGTCCCAGTTCCTTTTATTTCTGCATTCGCTGGCCCCATCCCTGCTATGTAATGAACATCCTCCAGGGTTACACTTACTCCTGAGCTATCTCGAGATGGGAAATGGATCTCATTCTCACATTAAATGCCATATCCGCGCTCACCATGTAGAATTAGTGCTGGTAGATTTCTCTGACTAGAACATGTTAGAAATCGCAGATGGGTTACAAGAATCAGTTGAGGCCAGATGGCGGGGTGTGGAACTTAAACAATGCGCTTTACGGTAGGACTGCACATGCTGGCGAAAGGTTCTTTCCATTTTCATTTAGATTTAAAATCACTCAAGTGTTCATTCTGTGTAATTCATTCCGGGAATGGAGAGGAAACTACCCCAGAAAGGTGTGAAATGTATTGTTCTTCTCTGGTAGATACAAGTAGAAATAAAGGACCAGAGGACAGATCCCCTGCTGCTGTAAATCAGCATAGCTCCATAGAAGTCAATGATTTGCAATGAAGCTACGCCAATTTATGCCAGATGAGGATTGGCTCGGACTCTGAACCTAATTCTGCATTGACTTCTTTCAGAGCTGTGGGTGCTCACTACCTTGCAGGAGCAGATATACTGTAGCTTAAGTTAAAATTCGTTTCACACCCTCCCCAGACAGAATAGGATGCTCGTCACCTTCATAACCAGCAGAACTAAACCCCAAACAGTGATTCTTAAGAGAGCTGGAGGCTGGTAATGGGACCCAGCCAAGGTTAGTCAGGGGGGAAAAAAAACAACAAAAAAAGAACCACGCGCTTGCTAATATGCAGCACACCTCCACTGCCGCAATAAAGACAAGATTGAATTGCAGAAAGTGGCTGCAGGTCTTGTTTCTATACGTTTCAATGTTGTGCTCCAACAGGTCGGAATATTGTTAGCAATTCTGTCTGCAGAGGAGACATTGCTGTGCTGGGTAAAACATGTGGTAAATTTCCTTCTGCATTCATCTTAGATCAGGTGAAGGCATTTGATTATAAAGACTTGGGGCTTATTTGCATTATGGGATTCCCAATACTCTTCCTGAAATGGTCAGGAGCATTATGCAAATTAGCTAAAGGGGAAGCGGCTATAAATGTCTCACTTGACCGAACAACTTTAATCTCAAAACTGGCTACTTTTCCAATTACCTTGTATGTCTTTTGCCACTGACTGCTTCATAAAGCAAACCCAGCCTAGCCTAACCCGGCTCTTAAAGGGGATCCTTGAGTTGTCACGTTAGAAGTAAGGAAATCCTATTCCATTTTCCACCCTTGTGCATGGGCTAATATAGCACTTTCTTGAGAGAAGAGGAAAAGTTAAATATACCCCTTATCCTCTGAGTCCAGTTCCAAGACTGAGTCTGGTGAGAGTGAAGCCAGGAGGTTTGCAGCTTGGATTTTCAAAGCTGACTAAGAGAATTAGGCCCCCAACTCCAATTGACATTCAATGGAATGTGGGCACCAGAAATCTGATGAGGTTCAACAAGGACAAGTGCAGAGTCCTGCACTTAGGAAGGAAGAATCCCATGCACTGCTACAGGCTGGGGACCAACTGGCTAAGCAGCAGTTCTGCAGAAAAGGACCTGGGGATTACAGTGGATGAGAAGCTGGATATGAGTTAGCAGTGTGCCCTTGTTGCCAAGAAGGCCAATGGCATATTGGGCTGTATTAGTTGGAGCATTGCCAGCAGATCAAGGGAAGTGATTATTCTCCTTTATTCAGCACTGGTGAGGCCACACCTGGAGTACTGTGTCCAGTTTTGGTCTCCCCACTACAGAAGGGATGTGGACAAATTGGAGAGAGTCCAGCGGAGGGCAACAAAAATGATTACGGAGCTGGGGCACATGACTTACGAGGAGAGGCTGAGGGAACTGGGGTTATTTAGTCTCCAGAAGAGAAGAGTGAGGGGGGATTTGATAGCAGCCTTCAACTACCTCAAGGGGGTTCCAAAGAGGATGGAGCTCAGCTGTTCTCAGTGGTGGCAGATGACAGAACAAGGAGCAATGGTCTCAAGTTGCAGTGGGGAGGTCTAGGTTGGATATTAGGAAACACTATTTCACTGGGAGGGTGGTGAAGCACTGGAATGGGTTACCTAGGGAGGCGGTGGAATCTCCATCCTTAGAGGTTTTAAGGCCCGGCTTGACAAAGCCCTGGCTGGGATGATTTAGTTGGTGTTGGTCCTGCTTTGAGCAGGGGATTGGACTAGATGACCTCCTGAGGTCTCTTCCAACTCTTCCTAATATTCTATGATTCTATGAAATCCCTTGTGCTCTTGAAAATTCCAGCCTAAAGTTCCATTGGATTAAAAAAGAGAGAGAGCTTCAGGGCTGGGGAGTGCTGAATCAGCAGACAAACCAAAACAAAAATGCCGTTTTAGGGGTACACAACAGGAACGGGGAGAATGGGAATGGCCTGGAGAAAAGAACCATTCTTAGCCATTTCAAAGGTCTAGAACAAGAAGGAGATAAGCTGGTTGGAAAAGTATATAAATCCTTCCCTCCCCTATCCCAGACCTTTGCTCCCATCCAGAACCAAGCTTGAAGCTCCACCAAACCTTTCTTAAGGTACCCAAGCATCGAGCCGTATTACATCTTCCTCCCGACTCTTATCTTGCCTGCTTCTAGTTGCCAGCCAGGGTTGAGATATCACCAGTGAATGCCTGTTCCGTGATGTCTTCCACCAGGCCTGGAAAGGCGGGGGTGGGGAATCTCAAGAAAGCCCAGCATTGCAGAGTGGAGGGACACCCTACAGCTGGATCTGAATTTATGGCTTAGGCTCATTACTCTGGAAAACAGACAAGACACACAGACAATTTAAATATCTTCTGTTCCTGGTCAGGCCAGGAAATAGGCAGACAGCCTCACCTGTGGTACTTTGGACTTAAAGCTGAGGCCAGAAAGTGAAGGGGAATGAAAAATCTTTGGGATCAGTTTCTATCTTGGGATTTATATCTCACTCCTCACCGAGGTGTCTGAGCACCTGAGTTTGAGCTAAGAGAGAGTCTGTCAGGTTTCTGGGATTTTTTCCCCCCCATCTGAACCAGTTTCTCTGTTCCTAAGCAGAACCTCAAGTTCCTCAGATTTACGCCCAAGCTGGGTTTCTGGAGTTTTCACCCTAGTGGTTAAAGGACGTAACTCTGCTTCCATCAGGACTGTGGCTAAGTTTCACGCTGGAAAAGCGAGAAAGCATTTGACGCTCTCTAGGGGAATACGAAGCGGCTGATCATTTAACAGGAACTCTCTAAACAAATGACTCTCGTTAAGGAATAGGGAACACTACCCAGAGAACCTCTCAATTTGGTTATCGGAAATTACTTCATTGTTGTTGCCCGTTGACAGTTGCTGAGATGCTTCTGAGTTTACTAGATTAGAATGTCCATATCTCCCTTCAGAGATACCTTGATTTATTTTACTCCATTCATTATTTAAGCTGGATACCTTGGTGTAATATTGAAGACTGACTCATTCTTTATTATAAATTGCCACCATATATCCTAGGAGGCTCTGTGATCTAACTAGCCTTCGATCCAGTGGGAAGAGAAGAAACCCATCTTGATCCCTTTGTAAGTATGAGGAATTGCTGAACTCCTTTTTATATTGCCTGTGTTACTGAAAGTGCCTTACCACAGAAAGAATTCTTAAAACCTAATTTACTTTTTCAACATCTGTGCTATTTGTTTGCTGCTGCTGCTGCCGCTGCCCTTTTTGCTACAGCAAATCAGCTGAGGATCTGTCCTGCTGTTGTTCTCTGAGTTCCTGGCACTGCAGGGGGCTATTGAAATTCCTGCCCTCCAAAATGTTTTACTGAAAATTGTAGAGGGGAAGAAAAAAAAACCATGAAAACATTTATGGTTATGTTAGATCGTCATGCTTCTGTTTTTTAAACTCCATTTATCCCCTTTTAGGGCCTGTTGTTCAGCAATTGCGATCATCATTGGGAGTTGAAGGGGCTCAGAAGCTCTCAGGATGGAGCATTTTTAACGGCAAGATTTTTCACCACCCGTCTCTTTCAGTGGTGTATGAGTGTCATGTTGGATGCTTATTCCTGTGTCCACCGAGGATTTCCCAGTCTTTGACAGAGTTCACCCCAGCATGTTCTCCAGCTCCCATTAAAATAGAGGGAGCCAGTCCAGACCACTGGATCTAGAACTCCCCAAACTTTGGGGAAAATTGGGGTCTGGATCTAGGTCTGGATATGAAATTCATAGCTTGGGTCCATCTCTACAATGCGATGAGCAGAAACACCGAATATAAGAACAGCTCCCTACCATGGATATGGATCTGCATCCCGATAAGAACTTTATGGCTCAGACCCATCTCTACTTTCAAGTAAAATATGGAAGGCCCGGGGACTTAACCAAGGAGGAAGGGAGGGCACTGTACAGTGCGCTTTTCATTTCAATTGATCCCACAGCACTTTGCAGCCTTAATAAGTTGCTGTAAGTTGCTCGAGGTAAGGATCACTTCAAACACCACTGAAGTGCAACCAGCTCTGGAGAGAAATGTGGTAGCTGATTAACAGTGCACAGCAACAGTACGCAACAGTTTAGGAAAGGAAGAAAAGCTAGCACAGCGTATCCAACTGAAACCAAAGTAGGGGGAATTTTAGAGAATTAAAACACAACTACTTGAGCTGGCATTCAGCACAAATACCAGGGTTAACATCCCTAATTCTTACCAAAAGCTGGATCTTTAATGACTAAAAGCGGTGAGGACCTCTGTTTACATCTCGTCTGAAGCAGACTGTATCTTTGAGCACAGCATTCCCCAACCATACCTAGCTAACTTCAAGCTTTTGGTGCAGTGGCTGGGAGATAATATGTCTAGAGGGAAAGTGACACTGCAATACACTAGCGGTGAAAAGGGGATATAGAGAACAGATATTCCCTGAATGGTTAATAACTATTAATTCTGCTTGGCACACAAAAATTAGAAAAGCTATCCACCCGTTTATCACAAAATAGGACCCAGCTATGAAGTAAAAACAGTAAGAAAATGACTCATATTATGTGAGACACTTTGTCTAAGGACCCACAGATCAGTTAAGGTTATGAGTTCCACTCCTCAAGAATAGAAACTAAAATGAATACATCAGACTATTGTTAATGGCTTAACCAAGAACCTCTCTCAATCGGCATATGGATAAAATCTCTTTTTTCCCTCCCAACCTAGCTAAAAAAAACTCTAAAAAGCTATCAATGCAAAGTGGCCCATTGCACACGATGAGTGGATCAAGAGACAGATGGGGAAGCTGTGAGTTAAACTAGAGATGATTTGCTGTGAGACTGAAGGTAAAAGGGGACAAACTGTGTGTTATCCCCAAGAAATCCAAACCATGTTTTCAACCCAAATTAGAAGCTGCTCTTTTGTTTGCCTTTGAGTCAGATCTACATCTTTCTATACATTCACAGCATCTCTTGTTCTCTTGCAAACCCAAAAGAACATGAAATGCTTATGTACAATAAAGTGATGTATGAAGTGTAGATTTAGAAGATACGGGGTTTTCTTGGTTTTTACTGTAAATAATTGTTGCACTCTAGAAGTAATTGTATTGTATGGCAGAAGGAATACGGAATGTTGAAAGATACAAATCAGCTTATAACTTTGAATTACTAAAAGAAATTGCTTAAAGAGGGGGAAATGCCAACTAATAACAGGGGCTAATACTGAAATATAACCCTTAAAACGAATCAAACATAAAAAGCCTCCAATAAGAAAAGGACTGAAGAAATTTGTTATATACCATCACCATCTACTGGATGCCAATGGAAGCAGCAGAGAAACTGAGAGAGCTGAAATCTGAGCACTCAGTTGGCAAATGGCCAATAGAAATCAGAGGGTGGCCCCCTCCAAGGAGCCCTGGAATCATCAAGGTGTTTAAAATTGAGGTCACCATGTGGGACCCTAGAGCTACCAGAAACCCCATGCCATGGACAGCCTCTCCCTTCATCCAGGGTCACAGAATTGACTGAACCCATAAAGAAGCTGCAGAATCCCTAGTGCGACTGACACCCGGACCAACCGTGTAGAAAGGAAGAATTCTTCCATCAAACTAGCTGCATCTACAATAGGCTTAGGTCAACCTAACAGTATCCCAGAGTTTGAAATTTTTCACAGCCCTGAACAATGTAGCTTGGTCAGTCTAATTTTTAGGTGTAGACCAGGCCTGAAGGTGATCTTACTGAGTTTACACACTTTAGTGAGACCTCAAGTAACCATATTTTAGATTTAACAAATGGTATCTGTATGTGCTCCTTTATAAGTGCAAGCAAATTGACCTAAGAGAGATCTGAACTGTAACTTTAAGCAATTGCTTTAGGTAGTCTAACTTGTCCCTTTCCCATCAAACCATTCAAATAGCAGCGACCACGCTCTTGAAAGTGCTTTAAAGACAAGAGCATCCTTACTCCTTGGAGGAATACTGGAAGTGTGCTAAATGTGTTAGGTGCTAAAGAATTGATGACTGATGTCACAAGTAAATGTAATAAAAAAAAATTGGTGACTTGCATTGTTCCTTGATTTTACTACTGAACCTACCCATACTACATGACAATTGCTTGAAGGACTGTATTGTTGCATTCAGTACAGGCCTAGAATATCTGTTGTAACTGCACCTGATTAATGAACTGTTGATCGTATACTGATGTGATTCTGAGTTAATTCATACATTGTTGATTGGCTAAGAATAACCAAGTGTCCTGATTTGAGAAATACTGTTCAAATTAAAAGCTGACCAAAACAGAACCTAGCATTAAATTACTAAGCTAACACTCCCTGAACTCAGTACACAGGAGTTATTCTATTAGATTCCATTCGAATGTTTGCTATAATGTTATCCGTTTAGCAAATATATTTTGTTAGATTTTAGCTTTAAAATTTAACTGGCGCTTTGACCATAACATTAATCAAATTAATAAAATAGAGCCCCTTTCATTTTTACACTCCTGTCCAAAAGTAGAGCCAACACAGACATTGATTTCAGGTTATTGAAAGCAGCATGAGCTATTGAAATGGTCATCTCAGTCTGTTAAACTCACACCCTTTTCTTTTTTAATAAATGCATTTGATGTATCATCTCCATTTTTAAACGTCAGAGAGAAACCCAGGTATAGCAGTGGCGATGGAAAATCCCAGGTTTTTCAACTCCCCATAGCAGGCACCTTAAGTGAGTCGAACCAGAACCAAACTGGTATTTTTTACTTGAATCAGAACCGAACCTGAACCATAATTTTGTCCTGTCTAGCAACCCTGAATTGAAATTGAGATCGGGGGAGGGGGGGAGTGTTACCGGTTAAAATAAAGGTTCAGCATTTTTTAAGCTCAATCGTTTTTTACAAAGTTACAGTGATCTTATTTTCATTACAAAAGAAGACAACAAAATAACTAATAGGCATGTGATTGCTACCAAAAAAAGGTTTTCCCCAGTAATGAGAAGAGACTGACATGAGAATGAGAATAGGAGACTAGCCCACACAAGTAGGGAGGGAGCGGGGAAGCTGCCTGCACACCATATGAGATAGCAGGGACCCCAGAGATAGAAGAACCATCTCTCAGGCTCCTGCCTGGGGAGAGAAGAGGTGGAATTCTCCCTGGACCCAGAAGTTAACAATAACTCTTCAAGCCCAAGGAAAAAGGAAACGGGTCCCCAACCTTCTCCCAGACAGACAGGCTTCCCCCCACCCATCCCCAACCCCTGGGGCAGCTCCTTCCTCCAACTGCACCACTTCAGTCAGGGCCCATGCCCCAAACTCACTTCCACATTGAAGCAAGCCTCACGACCTCTCCCAAACTCTGTCCTCCTCCCTCTGGGGTGCCAAATCTGAAATCTCATGACATCTCCAAAAAGGAAGAGGTATCTGGACAAAGGAAACCCCCCAAAAGGATTGGGCCAATTCTTGATTCATTTTCAGATGAGCCATGTCTCAATAAGAAAGAAAACACATTTAACTATTGGGAGCATCATAAAAATGTCATGCCCAAGCCTGTATCAACTGGGAAAAAATTGTACAGGCAGTTCCAGCAACAATGAGTGCTGAAAGAATGTTTTCAAGCCTCAAATTTATCTTGTGATCACAGAGGTCCAACATGGCAGAACAAATATTAGATGATGTTATTTTAGTTCACTCACACAAATTGCTCATAAAAAAAATTGTGTTGATTTGACAACACACGAACACTAGGAAAACTCTTGTAAAGTTAAAAAAATAAATAAATGGTCAAAAATCAAAATAGTTTTGATTTTAAGTTTCAACTCTGTTTTTTGAATTCCCGTCCACTAAGATTGAAATTTGATTTGAACCATTTCAAACTGGTGACCAAACCGTGGGTTGTTTTGTTTTGTTTTGTTGGCGGCTACACCAGAACTGAACCCGAATACACGGAATACAACTGAACCCAAACCTGAACCAAGCCAGATAAATACTGTTTCAACTCCCTGCCCATTCCTTAACACCATAATGGGGCAATGATTCTTCGCAGATTCAGGGGATAGAGTGCCACCTGCTGCCTCAACAGCACCATTATATCAACACATGGCAAGGCCCACCTGTGATCATCTTGCTGAGTCAGTTCCACATTTGGATTCAGCCAGCACAGATCTATCCCGCTAGGAGAATTCAGTATTGACTATTCAGTACTATCTTAACCAACAAATACATGCTCATACACACGTCTCTTATTTTATTTTATTTTCCCCATAACCTACCATTTTCCCTAGGCTTTAGTGAACATCCCCGTGGGAGACAAGTCTCACAGTTTGAGTCCAGCCGCATTAAATATGACTTCATACGAAATCCGATAAAGAGTAAATTACCCATTTGTAAATATCAAACGCGGGTTGTTTTGTGAAAAGTTCAGCATCTTGGGTTGGGCTTTTTTTTATTATTATTTTCATTTTAAGCTTTGTCAATACTGAATGTGCTTTTCTTCCTGGAAACTGTATAGTAATGAGAGAAACTGTTTATTTTTCTCCTTAAAGGGATGAAGTATTTTTTGCCGATATTTTGCATGTCCATAAAAACGATTTACGGGATTCAGTGGACGCCGAGGCTGAATCTCTTTGGCAGCTCAGGGGAAGGAAGAAGGTTGCTCCAGGGCAAGATTTCAAGGCAGTTGTTTCTAGCAATGAGGACAAAGGCCTTTATATGAAACAGCATGGGAGCATAGAAGCCCAGGATTGAATGGACAGCGAAGATAATTCCCTTCAAAGGCTGGAAAAGAACAGCCTTTTAATGTCTTGACTATTTAGATTGTGAGCTCTTCAAGGCACAGATTTGTACTCACTATGTGCCTGTACAGCGCCTGGCACAACGGAGTCTTGAGCTCAGCTGGTGCCTCTAGCCAATACTGGAATGCAAATGAATAAGAACAGCAGCCGGCCTATTAATGATGTAGGTTATACCTGGAAACTCACACACGGGTGGAATTTTCACTCCACCAAGTTGTTTAATTGGGTTTTATCCATTAGGAATAAGTCACCACCTGACACAGATGTTTTTCAGACCATTCACAGATGTGGGGATGGGATTTTCCTCTTAATCATAGAATCATAGAATATTAGGGTTGGAAGAGACCTCAGAAGGTCATTTAGTCCAATCCCCTGCTCAAAGCAGGTCCAACACCAACTAAATCATCCCAGCCAGGGCTTTGTCAAGCCAGTCCCTTAAAAACCTCTAAGGAAGGAGATTCCATCGCCTCCCTAGGTAACCCATTCCAGTGTTTCACCACCCTCCTACTGAAATAGTGTTTCCTAATATCCAACCAAGACCGCCCCCACTGCAACTTGAAACCATTGCTCCTTGTTCTCTCATCTGCCACCACTGAGAACAGCCGAGCTCCATCCTCTTTGGAATCCCCACTTCAGGTAGTTGAAGGCTGCTATCAAATCCCCCCTCACTCTTCTCTCTGCAGACTAAACAACCCCAGTTCCCTCAGCCGCTCCTCGTAAGTCATGTGACCCAGCCCCCTAATCATTTTCGTTGCCTTCCGCTGGACTTTCTCCAATTTGTCCACATTATCATTTTGATAATGATCAAAATCTAATTAAATATTGAAAGACATGGAGTCAACATTCAATCTATAAATCAGTTTCTGTGTATAGTAGGTTGTAAGGCTGGATGGACAGACAGAATGCACCATAGCTTTTTCCCCAGGAGACCACCATTTGCAGCCCCTTGCAAAGCCAGTTAGTCAGGCTTTGCACAGAAAGATGCATATCTGGGCATATATTTCCAAGTATATGGATGGTAAGTTTGTGCCAAACACAAACCAAGAAAGCTTTGCCTTTAAGTGGAAAAACCCTGAGTAGAAAGAAACAGAGCAAAGACGTGGGGTAGGAGACTCATCCCTTCAGTAACAGCAGATATGATAGTTTTGAAAGGAATAACAAGGGCTTCAAAGAGAAATGAGAGATGGAAAAAAAATCCTCTAATGTCACCTCGTACACCTCACTCCCAAAGTGCAGGAATGCTCCCTGCAGCATTTTTTGTTAAAAACATCATACACAAGCAACAGAGCTTTGTCCAGTTTCTGCCCAGCAGGAGAAAGGGCGGTAAGAGGAGAATTAAAAATTTCCCTTTTCAAAACAAAACAAAAACACTTTCCCTGACCAAGTTTCTTTACGGAGTAAAGTGGGAGAATAATGAGACCCCCGAGAAATACCTTATAATGCCTTATCACCACTACTAAAGAAGATGGATTTTTTTACCTCAGGGTAACTAACACACGAGTTATCCTGAGGTAAAATCAGAGTGAAGTCCAGGCATTTTAGTTTTACTGCAAGATAATTCCCTAAGATCAACACCTGGAGTGGGTACAGGACTGTTTACCTCATGGTAAAATTAACAGGCTTGGTCTTCACTGTGTTTTTACCTTAGCAGAGCTTGTGTGTGTTATCACCCTGAGGTGAAACATGCACCTTTCAAAGCAATGAACACAGGGTGTAAGTGTATTTGCAGTGCACAGAAAGGGTTAGTATGGACCAGGCTGAAGAAGAGAGGATACATGCAGCAGGATTTGGGAAAATTCAGAGCCACTGTGTGAGATTGTGTGTGTGTATAAAGCATGGCAAATTCAGAATAATTGTGTGTGGGTGGTGGGTTGGTGTGTAAGATGACAAATTAAAAATCACTGTGGATTGATGTGTGGGTGTGGGTGTGGAGCATGGCAAATTCAGAATCACTGTGTCTATGTGTGTGGCATGGCAAATTCAGAATCTGCGGGGGGCAAATTCAGAATCAGTGTCTGTCTGTGTGTGTGTGGGGGGAGGGGGGTACCCAATGCATTCAAAGGAACTTGGGTATCAGCATGGCCAGATGGAGGCATTCTGAGTGTAATGTTCTAAGAACTCTCCAGTCAGTAGAGATTAAAATAACTTCTATTGTTAACACAGGAGCTAAGCAAGAGATTTGCTGCCTCTCAGCTGTAGGACCCAGCTGGTTCTGTTCAGTTCCAAGAGAGGAGCATGTCACAGGACGCTTACAGAGCACAGTGCATCATCTAGGCTGTTCGATATAGGTTTAGACTGCCCTCATGATTCAACATTTTGACAAAAGAGGCAATTTATCATCCAGACCAAGTGAAAAATGCAAATTGCTTCATGCTTTTGAGGCAAAATAATTTTTGCTTAGAAACGAGACTATTTCTGCTTGGAAATGGGTCTGGTTTTGCAGAAAAAAAAGTTGCGGCTTTTGGGGGGGGGGGGGGGGGTCCACTTTTGTACTGCTAATGAAATACCATGAGCAAACAAACCACCCTGTAGCCATTTCAATATATTTGGATTTTAAAAAACATTGCATTTTGCTAAGGCTACTTCAGACACCTCTAAAGCCAATATTTAGAGGAGAAAAAGACGAAAGAAAACTAGGATGAAGAGAGGCAAATGGAGTCCAGCTAGTGTTAGGTCCTTGCCAAGGAAAACTGCTAGAAAGATAACGATACTAAGGACATTCATTAGCGATGAAATGAGTACTGGCGGAACTCTTATGTATTTCTCTGTTTGTTTTGTTGATGTTGCTGGTTTTTTGGCAGGGGGAAAGAGAATGAGAATCTAAGCACTTGTCAGCATGGGTTCATCACATAAGGAAAAAAAAAGACAGCGTAAGACAAATATAATTGATTTTGTTAAGGGAGTGACTAAGAAAAGCAGACAGAAGGCAAGCAGCGGATGCAGTTTACTTAGATGTCAGCCAGTCCTTTGATATGCACCACCCAGAGGGAGAGTGCTCAACCAAAGCAGCAGCAGCAAAGAGAATCAACAGGGCGCTGGGGTGCACTAACAAATATACTAATGATGCCCCTGGTGAATCATTACAATTAAAAATCAAGGGTGGTAGCAGGCTCCCTAAATAAGTCGCCTCAGAAAGAGGATCACGTACAATATCGTTCACCTACTTCACGACAGGCCAAGCAAGTCTTGGAAGGAATCCAGGCAAGGCAAGAAGCCTCGTGTGGGGAATGGAAGGATTGTTTTAGGAGGAAAGGCTCTTTAGCAAGTTAATCCAAGAATAAAAAGGATGGCCCCAATTTAACAAAGCACTTAACCACGTGCTTAAGTCCCACAGGCCAGATGGTGCCACCCTTGCTCGTGCTGAGCAGTGCATTTCTCTGTAAGCAGCTCCGGTGGCTATTACCTGGGTCGCCTGGCACGGTCAGGTAGTGCTCAGCACAAGCAAAGGTGGCAGAGACTGCTCGTAAGACAGGGTTCATTCACGCTACAGGCAAAGGGTATAATGTGCATCACAGAGAAAGGTAAATTAGTAAATGCTACCAGGAGAGGGTCCCTGTTCCAGAGGGGCACTAGCCTGAGAAACAGTGTGAGCAGCACACACGCATGAGCTGAAGGGAGAAGGATAAGAGGAAAATCAATGCTACATCTGGGCAAGGGGTGCATCTCTCTATCTCTTCCTCCATCTGTTAATCGTCTGTTTCACTTTCTGTCCCCCTAAAAGAAACCACCCTCTCTTTAAGCCGCACTGAGCTGTCAGGGGGCCAGAGACTTTGCGGAAGTTGGGAAGAACGGGTTTTATTTTCTCCTCGCCATCCTTTTTTCTCTTTTTGGATTTATGACAAAGAGTTGAAAACCAAGAGCTTCTGTTCCTGGAAGAGCAGCACTGGCTGGGAAGCCCTGCGGCTGGCAGATGCACTAGGCAATTAACCCCCGTGCATACAGAAGTGAAAGGAAAAGGAACATCTGCAAACCACAAAGGCAAGGGAAGGGGAGCGGAGATATCCCAGCTGGAGCATCTCCTCACTGCCATGTGGGCACAGCCGGGACGTGAGCTGTGCCACCAGCCAGAGTACACGTTCTTCAGCACATTGTGGGTGAGAGCATCTGCTATGGGCTAAGGCCCAGATCCTCCATTGAAATCAATGGGAGTTACAGCAGCTGAAGGTGAAGACGCTCAATGCCTTGCAGGATCTGGCCCTAATCCAATCATTCCCTCAACAGCACTGTGAGCTAGTTATGGATCACTATCCCCATTTAGCTGATGGGGAAAACTGAGGCTCAGAGAGACTGAAGGACTTGCCCAAAGATCCTGCCTAGGTGGAATCCATGACACAGGCATGGTTAGAGCTCACCAATTCCTACCACAGCTCCCAAGTCCCATGCGCGGAGCTCTGATGGCAACACCTCCTTCCTATTGTCTCTATTTATTAAGTGCTAACCGGCTAAGTGCCTGGCAAGAGACAAAACAGGGAAGCCCCCTGCTGTGAGGAGCTTGCAATCTAAACGCGAGGTATAAAAGGATGGGGTGTACTGGGAAGCCCAGGGGAGAAATAACTTAATGCCTGGCTCTCTAAAGGCACTGCCTGCAGGGCAGGTGCTGCGTCCACGCTATAGCACTTGACAGCGTTGTTTAAAATAAAGCTGGTGAGTTTGTTCTTTTCCAACCTGAGAAAAATCAGAGCTTTTATCTCCTTTTAATTTCCTGAGGTTGTTCTCTCCCCTGCCCTTCCTCCCTCCCTGCAGCCAGGCTGTGCATTTGCAGAGTCTAGCTATACCTCCTGGCCCCTGAGACAATGTCCCCCCCCCCCCCACACCCTTACCCTCTCCCGACTGCCAGCAGCATCTTGGAGAAGCCAAAAAAACATCAACAATTTTCTTCAACTGAGCCAGAAAGAGCAATAAATCAGCTCCAGCAATGGCAAATGAAACGGATTGTTCCACTGCAATTAATGCCTTTCCCTGCACTGCACCCACCAGCAGAGGGATCTGCTCATTAGAATTCTGGCTGGAGAGCTGAGTGACAAGAGATGGAGAGAGAGGGGGAGAGGGGGAGGTGGTAAGTCGGAGAGGATCAGAATGAGAAAAAGAGAGAGATGAAGAAGCAGCAAGGGAAGGAGGAGGATTCAAAAAAGAGGGAGAGGAAGAGATGGAGAAAAGAAAGAAAGAAAGAAAGAAAGAAAGAAAGAAAGAAAGAAAGAAAGAAAGAAAGAAAGAAAGAAAGAAAGAAAGAAAGAAAGAAAGAAAGAAAGAAAGAAAGAAAAAGAAAAGCAGGATAAAAAGAGGGAAAGAAGCAGAAGCAGGTGAAGGAGAGCTAGAGAGGAGGAGGGCCAGAAAGAGATAAAATAATAACAAAGGAATTTAACAACAGAGCTTTATCTTTCAGCTAAGAATAAAATACCCCCCTGCTTAACTAAGGTGAATTTATCTCTCCCACTGTCCCTGTGGCACTTGCAGTCAGCAGCTGAAGGAGTAAATAATTACCCTGTCAGGCTGGACCAGGCCCTTGCTTGCACACCAACGGTGGTTTAAGTTTCTTGTTATTCTCCATTAAAGACCGGATATTGCTTCCTCTGGTGAGCACCCCCTCCCATCCCCCTTTCTTGTTTAATGGCCACAATGGATTATATCCTCATTTCCCCCTAAACAGTGGTTTGCCAATCATCATTTGGTTATTATTCTGGATGACAAACTATTGCAGCTAAAGCTCCCCTGACAGAAATCCCTGCCCTGTCACAGTCAGATTTCTGAATGCTGCAGCATGACTAGGAGAGAGGGATAGGAGGAAATGAAAGCAAATAAGGGGGGCGAATAACTCAGGAACACAACTGATTTCCCGCCCCTCTGTGGCAGAAGGCAGAAAGCATCATTCCACTGAAGGATGTAAGTGTTTTAGCAAACCGAGCCAGGAAGCACCGTGATCTTGGTTTGCAATGCTGCCTTTCAAACTGCTTTTTGCTATGTATGGCCTCTTTGCCCTCTGCGACTGAGCCCTCCTCACCAGTGATCGGAACTGACAGGTTCAACCGCCAATAAGAGGTCTCTAGTCAGGCGTTAACCAAGCAAGGGGAGGAGGAGGGGTGGAGAAACTTTCTGAAGACATTCTTTTAAATTATATATGGTAGGGATGGGTCCTCGGCTGTTGTACATCGATGTTAACATCACAGACTTCAACGGATTTATGTTGGAGCACAGAGAGTGCAAAAATATCATTCCACCCGAAGGTTTTTTTTGCTGTAGTTGGTCCTGGCAAGATTTTGAAAGACCAAAAGGGATTTGTAGCAATGACAGCAGTGCTCAACTCACAGGGAAAGAGGAGGAGCCTGGGAGACAGGACTCCTGGGTCCTACGTGTCTCTGCCACAATTTGCCGCGTGACCTCAGGCAAGCCACTTACCCTCCAATTTTCCAAAAGCAGGCTCTGATTCGCATGCCCAACTAAACCCACCTTGGATGTGATTTTCAGAAGTGCCGAGCTGAAGTCAGTGGGAGGCATTCAGCAGCACCTCTGAAAATCAGGCCCACCATGTCTCAAGTTGGGCACCCAAAACCCAAGGCACTGAGAATCATTCAGGCCTGGCCCTCTCTGTGCCCTCAGCACCCTCACCAGTGAATAGGAACAATGGCCTGAAACTCCCCTCCCTCTCTGCATCTGTACCTCAGTGCAATCCCTCTGACTTCAGTGTCTCCGGGCTTACCTTGGTGTAAGTAAAAGAAGAAGCAGGGGAGATGGGGAGCCTTACATTTCCATCTGCCCTGAAGGGTGAATTCCATTGAAAATCACTGAGTTCCTGTGAAATCTGACTTTCCTTTCTCGGAGAAGAGGTGGATCTTTCAGGCTCCAGCACAGTACCTCACAGAAGGGCAGTGAAGCGTACTGTGTTATAGTTTCAGAGGAAAGCACATTGTGACCCTCAGTCGAAGATGCTATTGAAAGGCAAGGGTGGGATTATTTATGTTCTGAGCTCGGCTAGATTCACTGGTGATGTGTCTGGTGCTCCAGCAAGCCCCTGATGACAAGAAGATTACAATACTTAGCAGTGCAGCTGCCAGGGAGAAAGGCCTTCAGGCTGACATTGCACGTTGGGGTACACTGTGAATGTCCCACAGTGCTTAAGAGTTCCAGCTTGCTTTGGGCGAATGCTCATGGGGATTTAGTGCTTAGCTGAGACTGACAGGGCACTGCTCTGATGGAGCTCACACAAATGTTGCCCAAGCCGACACTGACAGAATGCTGCTGTGATGTCGTGAAGAAGCTAATGCTGTCAGAAGCCATGATGGCACTGCCGTGAAGGGGCTCACCTGGTCCGAGCTGAGTGTGTCACTGCTGTGGAGCCAGGGGAAAAGATGTCTAGTTCAGAAAAGATGGGATCGATATCTCCTGACAAGGGCTTCCTTCCTACAAACCTGAAACCTGGCGGGGAAGTGTCTCGCCGCACAGGCCAAGAGAGGCATTCTGAGGGCAGACATATTGTCTTTCAAGTCTTGACCTCACAAGTATCCTGGCAGCTCCACAGAGCAAAAAAAAAAAACCAAAACAACTCTTCAGAGATCCAAGTTCAGGGGCATCCAGTTTGTCTCTTTAACGGTGTCAGGCAGGGCTTGTGCTGGGAGCATTGTTACTCAGAACTTCACCTTGCAAATAAATAGCTCTGAACTACAGCCAGAAGCACTGGGATCTTTCAAAGACATTATCTGGAAACACTCAGTAGAAAGCACCTAAAGTCCCATTAATCATCCCACCGCTTACAGTACTTTTTAATGGCTTTTATGGCTTATCCTTTGAATGCCAACAAAGAGTGTGATTTCTCCTGGCTTATTCTATTAAACAGAAATCAATATCTAATACAAATGTGCCGATGGTGGGATATTTGGAAAGGCCAAGGGGATGCTGGGGCCTTTTCTTCTCTTTCTCTCTCCCTTTGAGCAGCGGGCCATGGTACAAGGATTTGCTAATCCCAACAATGACACCTGATATAGACCCTGCTCAGAAAGGAGCCTGTGATTCTCAACCCCCACACTGGGGTTTCGAGTCAGGGAAAAGGCTCCGAAGCCAGCAGCCGATGTACTGCATCCTTTTTCCAGTGCTCAGAAATGAGGAAGTGAGTGGTGGGGAAGGCCCAGGGGCCTCTGGCCTCCCAATAGAAGAGAAAAGCCAGATGGAAATGCAACCTGGCACTGGCCAGAATCCCAGACACCCCATGACTCTAGACCAGATGCCCAGCTGGGTCCCACCACTGTCGACTGCAGTCTCTGGTCCAATGCTGATTTACACTGCCTGTGTAGCCCTTCAGTTAACTCTAGGGTGGGTGAACAGTCCCATTGTCAACAATGTAAAGTTGCTTAAAGTTAAGCACATGCTTTAGTGCTTTGAGAGATTCAGGCCTTAGTCCCACAAGTCCATAACTAACATGCCTGTGGCTCAAGCCAGGGTTTGGAGAGGAGCTCAAAGCTGATTTAGAGCAAGGATTTCAGCTCAGATTTGACAGTGCTGGTTCCTATGGTAGCATGAACAAAACCAAAATATCTACAAGGCCTGCTGCATTAACCAATAACTAACTAAATAAAATGACTAAGTGATCTTGAATTACTGATATCAATTGGAATCTGTGTTTGCTAAGAGCTACTTACCCGGCATACACATTTGAGGCTTCCTTTCTGTACATTACTTATAACTATTTGTTGCTGTTGTTCAGTAATTTGCTATTTACCAAGTACAAAGGCTTCACACAAATACCCAAAAGGAAACACATCACTTGGAAAATGAACTCACTGGCCTAGATTTTCCTCCCCGCCTCTGCTCCTCCCCACCCCCCGAAACCATGCAGAGATCTCCCCCGTCACACTGCCAACCAATGGGGCTCAGCAACCACCTTTGTCCTCATCTGTATATTCTGAACGCTCCGGAGGACGTTCCACAGGCCTGGGACCCAGGCTGGAGCAGAGCAGAGCGTGGATGGGCACACACATCATCCCCTCCTGTAGAGATAACCTCATTAAAATAATCTGGCCTGGAGAATAGCTATTCTAGGGACTACGCCCCGAGATCAAGGAGAAGTTGCTGCCAGGGATCCAACTGGTAGCCTGGTAGTCTAGCTCAAATGGAGTCAGGGAGTGACCCACCAGGGCCCAGAGTCAAAGGGGAGGCAGAGGGCCTCCTTGTGGATGTCACTGATGTCCCAGGACACAGTTATAAAGGTCTAAAAAAAACGCTTTCCGCCAATCCGAGCCCACGGAATCCCTGCAGCTTTGGTGATCTGCAAGCTTCCTTCAGCACTCGAGGGGTTAACGACATCTCATTCTGTTTCCACCGAGCACTCTGGCTATCAAAAACACAAGGGTGCAATGCGCCAGAGGTCTGGGCTTAGGTCAAGAACAGCAGAGTTTGCAAAGTACACAGAGCTACCAATTCATTGTGCATGGACAGTGCTAGGAAGATGCATTAGAAATGGGAGATGATTGGATGGATGGACAGACAGGTAAGTCGGCTGTCTTGTGAATACTGCAGAGGGAAATAGCTGAACTGCAGAATTAATGCCAATAGATAGCCCAGGGAAGAGAGTGGATGACAAAATGGATACGAGATGGCAATGCAGCAAAACCAAAATCTGTGTTGATTTTTAGCTGCATATGGAGAGGCACTGCAGATTAGAGGTGGGAATATCTCTATCCATCTAGGTTCCTCCGTGTCCCTCCCATAGCATCTAAGTGTGTTCTCTACTGATTCAATCGGACCAGGTGCTGAGCAGTCTGGCCCTGAACCAGTCAAGCAGTTAAGCAGGTGCTGAAGTGCTTTGCTAGATCAGGGCTAGCGCTCTCAGCAGCTTGTACCTTTTATGTCTCCCGCGCAGAATACCCTGAGCTCCAGACACCAGAAAGACGTCAACTAATAGAAGGGAATTCAGAGGAGCTCACATATGGGGCTGGCGGGACTGGCGTCAGGAAAAAGGTTCAAAGAATGGAATAGGTAGAGATTGGCCAAACCATAACCAGGGAAAGAAGGGTATGAACAGCATAAAGATTCCCTAGGGTCAGTGGGAGCCAATCAGCACACTGAACCAGCAGCCCTGCAGGCTGGTGTATGTATCCATGGCACCCCCACGCACCACGCTGGGGTACTATTTAACGTGGTTGATTGTGCTTGCTTCCTTGCTCCCCTTATGAAAATGTCTCTTTAGGGAGAGAGTGCAAGGAGTGGAATAGTTACAGATGCTCCAGGCACTTAGCTACACTTAGCAACCTGAAGCCTGCCAGAAACATCCGAGCACAAGTGATGCTTCCAGATCTCAGCGTGCATGAGAATGGAAAGCAAGATGCCGGCTTGTTCAGCACTGGTTAACGCTTGGCTGTTAAGACAGCCGCTCTCCAAAATGAGAGAACAACCGAACCCCTAATACAAACCGGCTGCACACTCAGCCAGTTCTATTTCCAGTGCATGTCACCTCTCATAAACTTCTGCTACAGGCAGCTTAGGAGGTTTACACACTGGGTGAGAACCTTTGTGTGTGTACATGTGTCTATGCACCCTGTGTCGGTCCTGTGACCCTAGACGCCCCTGTATTCACACACCACATGCTACTGCAGTAAGATCTGTACTGATTATGCCTTGTGAGATATCATATGAAAGCTAACACCGTTCTGGGTATTCATATGCATGTGTTAACAGGGAAGTTATGAATTCCCCCTGTATGATTTTACTAAAACATGTTTAAGACCAGACAGCCTAGCCTAGGTGTGGGAGATAAGGAATGTGGGTTTACCTCAGTTTACATGTTAGCAGTAAACAAAGCCATGGAGCTAAACCAGCAGGAGTTACCCTGCTTCTGAACTCCAGAGACAGGGAATTAACATGACTTCTGCACCGCAGTGAGACAGGAGACTGAATCCCCAGACTCCAACCTTATCCTTCACCTTACAAGACAAAGGAACCAAGCGATTTGATCTCGGGGACGGGTCCTGGCCACACCAGCCAATAAAGGCTGTAAGGAGACTGGGGGTGAGAGAAACCAGCTTGAACAAAGATTGTATCTTGCTAGATTTAAGTTCTAGACTTTCACATGTATTTTCACTTCTATTGGCTTGTAACTCTCTCTACCTTTATCTCTTACTTGGTATCACTTAATCCTTGCTCTTTTGTTAATAAACTTGTTTTGCTTTCATTATAAATCATCAGTGCTGTGTCAGTTCAGTAGAGTGTGGGCTTCTCGGAAGCTGACAGCCTGGAGGGTTTGACTGTCTCTGTGAAGGTAGCGAATCTAACACATTCTCTGGGCGGTCCTTCCAGCAGGATGATTTGGGGGCAAATTGAGGGCTGGAAAGGGTCCTCGGGTCAGCCTGCAAGGAGTAACCAGGCTGGACAAAGGCAGGGTGAGGCTTGTGTGCTGCTGGCACTGGCAGCCTGTTGGGGACAGAATTCTGAACCAAAGCTGAATGGACAGCCACAAGACACTCAGGATTACAAGGCAGATAGTGACCAAACCCCTGACTGGACTGGCCGAACCCCCAAAACATCACAAGTGCATGTGTGGGGTTGTGTGTCTGTTGGCATGTGTGTGCAAAGCCTAGGTGTTACCTAAGTGTATGTGGGCACCAGGGGTGGCTCCATGGCAGGTGGGAGCAGTGCGGCTGCAGATGGCAGTGGAGCAGGGCAGCAGGGAGAGGAGGGGCACCCCTGCTCCGGAGAAGTTACCTGGCTGCTCCAGCTGCCCGCCTGCCACTCGGATCTGTCCGCCCTCTCCAGACGCTGCCGCTCGCTTGCCTGGCTGCTTCTGTAAGCCCAGCTGGCAGCTCAGGTCAGGTCAGGTGGGAGATTCCACGTGGTGCTCACATCAGCACTGCCACGGCGCCTTCCGAGCACAGCACCCTGGGCAGTGGCCCCCCCTCGATCACCCTTAAGGCTGGCCCTGGTGGACACAGGCATACAGGGGTGTATGGGCACAGGCATGGATGGGGATCACAGGTCTGCATCTGTGTATGTGGGAGGGCAGAAGCAGGGTATGGGAGGCAGGGGTGGAGAGGAGAGGAAAGCACAGGCATGTATTTGTGTGCCAGAGTGTTTGTGTGCATGGACGGGCAGGTATATGGGCATGTGTGAGCAAACGGGTGGGCATGACCCACGCTGTGTGAGTGGGCACAGATATGGGGACATGCCCCCCTATGTAGTGGGCAGGTGTGCAGGCCCAAACCTCTGGCTGACGAGTGTGCGGGTGCATACCAGGCATGTATGCGGGCACCTCCGTATCCCCGAGTGTGAGAGGGTGTGTGCAGGGATGGTGGGGGTACCATGTCCCTGCCACCTCGGGGAAAGGAAGTTACAAGGAAGAAGAAACATATGGCTACTCATCTGCCTCCAAGTGAATAAGAGGTTGTTTAAAAAAAAAAGAGAGAGATAGAAAATGTCATTTCTCTGGAGATGACACAAAAGGTCATTTTTTTTCCCTTTGGGAAAGGCATCTCCAGTTTAAATAATGAAAGTTGTCTGTATTGTTCCTCTGCCAATCTGGATTTATTTATTTATTTGACTCCATCCCCACCAGCCCATAAATCACGGGCAGTCTTTGAAGAGCATTCAGAGTCCATTCAGAGCCACTCATTTCCCTCTGCTCCTGCCCCCCCGCCCCATAGCAAAGCAGCCGAACGAGCCAAGGCAAACATCTCTAATGTCTCCTTTCAGGCTCAAAATGTATTTTAATTATTTAAAGCTGTGCGCGCCTTTCAGCTGCTTGATGAATTATTTACAAATTCTACACCACCACGCGGGCGCTCACACACAGGAAAAGAGCCGCCCTCTACAATTTCTGGGGCGTTAAATCATGTCGGAGCCGACGATGAAAGCGGGGGGAGGAGGGGAGTCAGCCCTTAAATTCTTTACAAATCGCTGCCTTCTTTATTGCTCTGGATGAATGTTCCACAAGAACTTCCTGGGACGTGTGACGACAGGAGACAGCTCTGTCCTGCACCCAAGCGTGAAAGAGGGAGACAGAAGGAGAGGATAAAATCTGCTAAGGCTTAAGTTGGACAGAGACATCAGAGGCAGGGCTTCCTCGGGAGTACAGGGCTCTTCTGAACTGGAATGGAAGGGGAGTTCTCAAAGAGCCAGTGGGCTCCCGTCGTGCCGCCTTCAGTCACTTTGTCCATACAATATGGTGAAGATCAAATGCCAGTGAACGCCAGCAATGTAATATGGAGAAAGGAAGCACTCCATTATGGAAGGATGCTGTCTGAACAAACACCTGGATCCACAAATTGCATCCCTTACCTAAGTCTGAGCAAAACCTGATCAGTCCAGTACCTATTGGGTTCCGGGAAGTGGGCGGGCGGAGCCCACTGCTAAAGGATCCCCCCCCAGCCTAAGGGGAGGACCCACAGGACCGGGAACCCAAAAGATTCCGGGGGACAACTAATAAAAAAAACAGGAACAGGAGTGAAGTCAAAGGGTCAAAAGAAGGGAACCTGATGGGGACACCGAGCAGAGAACCCCGGACAGCGCCCACTGCTCCTCAAAGGCGTCAAGGGAGCCAGTGGACGCCGCCCAGAGGAACTCTGCCCGGATACGTGAGCGGACAGAGGATCGGAAACAGGCCCCACAGTCACAGGAGTCTCCATTGGCCAACCTCCTCACCCTGGTGGCATAGATGGTCATCTTAGCCAGGGCCAGGAGGAAGTTGACCAGGAGGTCCCGTGACTTCATGGGGCCACGGATAGGGAGTGCATAGAGGAGAAGGTGAGGGGAAAAGTGCAGCCAAAAACGCAACAGAAGGTTGGTGAGGAGCCGGTATAGGGGCCGCAACCTGGCGCACTCCGCAACCTGGCGCAATCCTGGCGCACCTGATCAGTCCAGTAGAAAGGAGTCCACCCTGAGATGCCTTGGAAATCAAAGGGATTGTGATAGATATGGATTTGGTTTGGTCTAGTACGAACTACAAAGTTTGGATCCATCACCAAACTTTTCTAAACTTTGTGGGTGTTTGGCTCTGCTTCACGTCTGTCTCTGACCTCCGCCAACTCACACACACAGAAAAATCTCCAGTATAGCACACGATGGATGTAAAACCAGGTGGCTATTCTATTGTGGTATTATTTTGAGTTCAGGAACCAAACTCTCCTACTACGGGATATGAGCAACACCCATTGAGGTTAACGGCATTACTCTGAATTGACAACAGCATAGAATATGGGGCCATTCATTTCAATAGGAGTTACAGTACTTGTTTTGTGCATGCAGCTACCTGCTGGCACATATATTTTGAGAGGATCAATTTGGACTGTGTGCATTTTTATGTTGCCCACCGGCCCAGATTTTCACGTTCTCCGCATGATCTGGGATTAGAATTTCTAAAGAGCTCAGAACCCAGCAGCTCCCACTGTGACCCTTCTGTCCAGGATCTCAGAAGAGCTCAATGCCCAACTCAAATGAGTATTCAAAAAACTATTTTAAAAAAATCCAACCAAAAACCTGTACAAATTCAGGGCTTTTTCCTTGTTTGTTCCAGCTAAACACAGACCAAAGCAGCTCTAATATCCATTTGCCAGGTACTTTATCTAACCTAATCTAGCTACACTTGGACCTATCTAATACATTTCTAAGGCACCTATCATCTTTGTATGGAAGCCTCCAGTGAGCAGGTCTAGTTCCAGGAGGTGGTTTCCAGGGGCAATGTTAAGTCAATACTGTGATTCCATTAGGGGGCGTTTAGCTATACTCCAAGGACCAGTCCTCTCCTCTTCCCTAGGTCATGCCCAGGGCGATGCATGTGGGCTGCTCAGCAAGAGCAAGACATTTGATGAAGCCTGCCTACAAAGTGACAGCTTGTGACCTCTGACCTCGAGAAACAAAGCCAGTTCAAATTCAGCCGAGCAGAGAGGTTTTGCTGCTGCCCGAGCATGCGAGGGACGTGACCTTTCCGAAAACTCTGGTTATTTATTTTTATAATCCTTCTGTTGGAATAAACGCTCTGCTCTCCCCAGCACCGGGAGGTCACAGGAGTTAACGAGTGGAGGAGAAAGGCCAAGTGCATGGGATTTTTTCCGTGTGACTGAATGTGCTAGAGAAGGAAAGAAGAAACGGAGGGGTTTGGGGGGGTTTGTTTTGTGCTTTTTACAGTTGTGATGTCTCTCTCTCTTCCTCTATACCTAACAGAATGTTGGGACTCATTAAGAAAGGGATAGATAATAAGACAGAAAATATCATATGGCCTCTATATAAATCCATGGTACTCCCACATCTTGAATACTGCATGCAGATGTGGTCGCCCCATCTCAAAAAAGATATCTTGGAATTGGAAAAGGTTCAGAAAAGGGCAACAAAAATGATTTGGGGTATGGAACGGCTTCTGTAGGAGGAGAGATTAATAAGACTGAGACTCTTCAGCTTGGAAAACAGATGACTAAGGGGGAATATGATTGAGGTCTATAAAATCATGATGGGTGTGGGAAAAGTAAAAAAGGAAGTGTTATTTACTCCCTCTCATAACACAAGAACTAGGCGTCACCAAATGAAATTAATAGGCAGCAGGTTTAAAACAAACAAAAGGAAGTATTTCTTCACACAACACATAACCTGTGGAACATTTTGCCAGAGATGTTGTGAAGGCCAAGACTATAACAGCGTTCAAAAAAGAACTAGATAAGTTCATGGATAGGTCCATCAATGGCTATTAGCCAGGATGGTGTCCCTAGCCTCTGTTTGCCAGAAGCTGGGAATGGGTGACTGGGGATGGATCACTTGATGATTACATGTTCTGTTCATTCCCTCTGGGGCACCTGGCATTAGCCACCATTGGAAGACAGGATACTGGGCTAGATGTACCTTTGTTCTGACACATTACGGCCGCTCTTATGTTCTTATGCCTGTTTCACATTCCCGTTTTCCTACCTTTCCCCTGTCTCTTTCCCACCACTCTCTCTTCCTTCCCTCTCTCACTCTACCCTATTCCCCTGTTCTCCCACCCATCTCTATATCTTTTCCCCCCATTCACTCCATCTCAGTGCTCCACAGGCAGGGTTAAGATTCATAGACCACAATGACAGACAATCATCCACAACATGCTTTCGGATTGGGAAAGGAGAATTAGTAAATATCTGCCCATTGAGTTTGAATGTCTCACGCTGCACATACACAAGGAGGTAAGAATCCCTTGTCCTTTTCATCTGAGAACCTCAGAGCACTGCACAGACATTGATTAACTATTAAACCTCACTATGTCCCAATGAGTTAGGTTAACAGATGGAAAGGAATCAATTCACCCACCACTGCAATGCAGCCACCTCTGGGGCAACTGGTTAACTGCCACCTACACAACAGGTTAAAGAAGAATGCAATATACAACTGTAATTAGTGGGGGAACTGGGGAGGCAGGATGTCCATGCTGGAATTTAGCTAGGACAATGGGGTAACAGTGGTAAATGTTGTGGGATCTTTCATACCAACTGCTCAGGACTACAGCTATGCAAATAACATTTTTTGATTCATTGACAATCCCCAAAAGTCAGAAAAAATTGTTTTGGGCCGACCTGAAAATGATTTTTTTAAATTGTGGGTGAATTAAAAAGAAAAAACGTTTGCTTTGGGTCAGATGAAACATTGTGTTTGATGCGACACAAGATGTTTCCTTTTCGTTTTGAGCATTTTTAAAGTTTTTAATTAAAAGAAAAATAAAGGAAATTTCAAAGGGAAAAGCTGTTTTGAATAAAAAAGAAATAAAAAAAACATTTAGTTTTGAAAATATCACAACAAAACGTTTTGATTTTGTCCTGACATTTGGTGGATTGCCACTTTATAGTCCCACAGCCTGAGTCAGCTGCCCCGGACGAGGCCCGGGTCCTACATTGCAGTGTAGCCACACCCTTACTCTCTCCCTCCAAGTACCGTCTAGTCCAACCCTGCTCGGCTTGTGAGATATGAAAGGCTCGCATGATAAAGTGACGCAGCTGCGGGCAGGAAAAAGAAACAGAGCGAGAGAACTGTGGTAACAAATGAATCTGCTCCAGTTGCATCTGGGAGTAAATCAGTGAAGTGTACCAAGCAGGAGACAGTTGAATCAGTACGTTGCTGTGATAAGTCCTTTTAAAGGGGTTGGTAGAATAGACTGCCCAATAAAAAGAATACACCCCAGCTGGTAGGGAAAGATCAATGAAACTTCTCTTATTGCCTCTCAAGGCACAGCCATCCCTGATGTTTGCAGCAACTTCCAGTCCCCCAGTCCTAGGAAAACTTTAATGTTTGATTTTCTGCACTATATTTTCAAAGAGGTGGCCACCGTGGGGGAGAAGGGGGGGACAGTGCTGGTTCAACAGGGAAGGTTTGATGGCAGAGGAAGAGAGAGACACTCCAAAGCTCTTAGGTTATCCAGGCTAACGGCAGAGCTGTTTCTTCACTATGTTTCTTAGTGCTTTATCGCATCAACTTTTCAATGGCTGAAATGACGGAGCTTATAGTGTCTCCTCTGGGGAGATGATCCCACCGTGTAAGGCCTCACTGGTAGGAATTCTTTAATGCTGTGTGTATTCATTATAAATGTTCCAATGCTCAATTTCATCTCATCTTGGGTCCCTCTAAACAGCTCCTCCCCTTTCCTAGTTTGTAGATTCCCCCACATACCCGGTTGTGTGCAACCTTAATTGTTATTTGTATTACAGTAGCACCTAGAAGCCGCCATTAAGATCAGGGCACTGCACGTACACAAAACTTCCAACCTAACAAGACAAAGTGTGGGAGGAAGGCAGCCTCTCATCATCCCCATTTGACAGCTGGGGAGCTGAGGCCCAGAGAGATTAAGTGACTTGTGCAAGTTTACCCGGGGAATCTGCAGGAGATCTGGGATCTGAAACCATATCTCCCAAGTCCCAGTTCAGCGCCTTGTGACAAGGACACCCTGCTTGTCTATACATATGGGTTCTTTTAATCTCTTACTGCCTTCGGTCAAGTTGCTCCTGATACACGACTCTCTTCGGGCCCTTGAACATGTGAGCTGCACCAATTTAGGGAGCATCTACACTGCAATTGGAGACGATTCCCGAGCTAGCTGGGATCTAGCACGGTCCAGTAGCAATACCTGTGAACCCATGGCCACATGGGCTGCATGAGCCCACCAGGGACCCTAGGTATGTACTCAAGTGGCTAGACTGCGCTGTCACAGCTTCTCTGCTATTGTTACTGGAGCTTGCTAGAGCAAAGCATATCCATACATGCTGCAGTCACACCACTGGTTGCAGTGTAGACAGATCCTTAGACTCTATCTCTCAGTCTCAAGGAGCCAAGGTGATATGTAAGCGGGTATTAATCACACATTAGTGAGTGGATGTATCCACCTAATTCCTGCATAATTTCTCTCTCTCTGTATGTATTTATACCATGCTCATCACTGTGACCCTGATTCAGCAATGAATTTAACCATGTACTTACCTTTATGCACATACTTAAATCCCATTAATGCTAATGGGCTTTAAGCATGTGTTAAAATGTGTTGCTGAATCGGGCCATAGAGGACTCAAACATCTTGCTTGGTGTAACACGCCCACAGAGGGGGACCAAAAGTAGGCGTTAGTTACGTTGATTTAGCGCTGCCTCTCAGTTCAGCCCAAGATATCTACCTGCCCAAACGCATTTGCTTGTCTTGTACCTTCAGCCTACAAATAGCTTCCCCAGCCCTTCTCAGCACTAGCCACTTGCATCTTCCATGCAGGAAATGCTCTGGTCCCACTTAACTATTAACAAGGCACTCAAATGCAAAGCAGAGGAGGATGTATTAATATCTAATAGGAGTGATGGACAGCGTGAACAGCCGAGGTGCTCTTGCTCGCATGTGCAGCTCAGACACGAGAGCTGATTTAAAATAGTAATACCAAGACATACATAAAAGCGACATACATTTTCCAAGCCAATTGATTCCTCAGCAGGAATCCTTGACAGATCTATTTTGATCGAATTGTCTAATTGACTACAGTTCTCGTTTCCCTTCAATTCACAACCTTCCACGCCCACGGAATAAATGCAATTTGGAGAACTCCTCCTCAGTAGCAAACTGCAGCTCCTCTGGGGACGGACAGCAGCTCTGCCGATTTTAAATTGTAAACGAAACACCCATCAACCAAGCCCTTCAGATCTGGCATCTGGTCCTGGGTCCCTAATATTTCTCTCCCTGTCGATTTCAAAGTTAAACAGAATTAAATGAAGAAGACGAAATATGAGCAGTTTGCAAGAAGCCAAAGTCAGCTGCATGAGCTGATGACTGCAGCTGGGAGAGTGCCGCCCTGGAGACAGACATGGGCTAGCTCTGTTTGATATTCAGCTTATGTTTCCCCATGCCTTACTTCATCCCACAACTCCTCATCCCATCTTCCTCACCCCTCCATCCCCTTCTCTGTGCTCTTCAGATACCAGCAAAGAGCTATGAATCCTTTCCCCAACTTAGCCTAGGCTCTCAGCTCTTTCACCATTGCTTCCTTCCCGGTCGCTTGTCCCCCACTCTCTGGCGGCTGGTCGGCACGCCAGGGGAGAGGCGGCACTTTCCATAAATTTCACAAGAGACAGCTTCAAGGATGAAAGACAACAAAGCCACGTCCCTGGCAGACGACATGCCGTCCGCGCACCGGGAGGGGTGCCGAGGAGAAGAGCCGCAGCTGAATCTTTTATAATAATATCAATCGATATTAAAAATGTATGGAGACTGCTCAATTTTTAAAGCATCTTAAATTAATCTTTAAATACAACTATTTTGCTTAAGCCAAAGGCTTTTTGGTAGCCTGGCAAGGGTGTCTCCTTCTCTCCCCGCCACCCCCAAATGCCCTCAAGCTCAGATCTGTTATTTCAGGAGTTTAAGTAACCAATATACCCCAGAACCTAGGGGTGTGAAGTGGAATCCTACATGAAATCCACTCTTGATTTAACTGGGCAATCTAATTTGCCTGTGTAGTGCGATGGACAGTATAGGAAATATTAAAATAGCTAATATTAGGCTAGATGGGGTAGTAAACACGGTTCCATAGGTAAGCCCCACAGTACCAGGCCAGAAAGGTGCAGAGTGGAGGGGATTTAACAGAAGGTCCTGAAGCTTATTCACAGAGCTGCAGCAAGCCCAGGACTGGCCTAGCAGGAACTGTCAAGATCCTGAAGGAGATTAACTAAACTGTGTGAGATTTAGGAGCGGGTGGTGCTGCAGGTCAAGGCCGAGCTGTGTTTGTTGGACTAGAACTGGAGTAGCTGAGAGATCTGTAGGGCGCACTTGCAGAGCTGTATTATATAAAGGGGCAAACACCACTTCCTCATTCACTTTCTCCACACCATTTATGATTTCAAACGCCCCTTACTCATTGCTTTTCTAAAATGAACACTCCTCGTCTTTTTAATCTCTCCTCAGCTGGGAGCTGTTCCATACCCCTAATCCTTTTTGTTGCCCTTGTCTGTACTATTTCCAATTCTAACATATATATATTTTTGAGACAGGGTGACCAGCACTGCCCATAGTATTCCAGGTGTGGGGGTACCATGGATTTATATAGAGACATTATGATATTTTCTATCTTATCTATCCCTTTCCTAATAGTTGCTAATAGGCTGTTCACTTTTTTGGCTGCTGCTGCACATGGAGCAGATATTTTCAGAGAATTATCTATGATGACTCCAAGATCTCTTTCTTGAGTGGTAACAGCTAATTATACCCCATCATTTTGTATGGATAGTTAGAATTATGTTTTCCAGTGTGCATGACTCTGCATTTATCAACATTGAATTTCATCTGCCATTTTGTTGCCCAGTCACCCAGTTTTGAGAGATCCTTTGTAACTCTTCCCAGTTAGCTTTGGGCTTAACAATCTTGAGTAATTTTGTACTGTTTGCAGACTTTGCAACCTCACTGTTTACCTCTTTTTCCAGATCATTTTTCCATATGTTCCACAACACTGGTCCCAGTACAGATCCTCGAGGGACCCAACTATTTACCTCTCTCCACTGTGAAAACTGACAATCTATCCCTACCCTTTGTTTTCTATCTTTTAGCCAGCTACTGATCCATGAAGGGATGTTCCCTCTTATCCCATGACTGCCTACTATGCTTAAGAGCCTTTAGTGAGGGACCTTGTCAAAGGCTTTCTGAATGTCCAAATACAATATATCCATTGGATCACACCGTCCATATGATTGATAGTCCCCTCAAAGAATTCTAATAGATTGGTGAGGCATGATTTTCTTTTACAAAAGATGTGTTGACTCTTCCCCAACATATTATCTTAAACTACACCTCTACCTCGATATAACGCTGTCCTCGGGAGCCAAAAAATCTTACTGCGTTATAGGTGAAACCGCGTTATATTGAACTTGCTTTGATCCACCGAAGTGCGCAGCCCCGCTCCCCTGGAGCACTGCTTTACCGTGTTATATCCGAATTCGTGTTATATTGGGTCGCGTTATATCGAGGTAGTGGTGTATGTGTCTGATAATTCTGTTCTTTACTATAGTTACAGCAAATTTGCCTAGCCCTGAAGATAGGCCTACTGGCCTGCAATAGATAGGATCACCTATGGAGCCTTTTTCTAAAAACAGGCATTACATTAACTATCCTCCAGTCATCTGGTACAGAGGTGGATTTAAGTGATAGGTTACACATCAAAGTTAGTAGTTCTTCAATTCCCTATTTCATAATTTCATATTCTTGGGGGAATACCATCCAGTCCTGGTGAGTCATTACTGTTTAATTTATCAATCTGTTTCAAAACTTCTTCTATTGGCTCCTCAATCTGGGACTGAGCAGTTCCGATATATTCACCTCTTGGACCAGATCCTGTGCACCACTTAGGACTAAATCAAAAATTGCCTCTCTCCTTTCAGGTGCCAGGACTAATGGTGTCATGAAATTTTATCTCTGCATCCTGACCTAAGGTGACATGTACCCAGTTAACCCATTACTATTGGATTTTCTGTTTTTGTAGCCTCTCTAATCTCCATGAGCATTCACTGTCACCATTGAGGTCAGGTGGTTGGTAGCATATTCCTATTGCTATACTCTTATTATCCAAGTATGGCATTTCTATCCATAGAGATTCTGTGGTACAGTTTGATTCATTTAAGATTTTTACTATATTTGACTCTATGCTTTCTTTCACATACAGTGCCACGCCCACACCAGTGCGACCTCCTCTGTCATTCCTATGTATTTTGTACCCTGGTATTCCTGTGTCCCATTCATTATCCTCATTCCACCAAGCTTCTGTGATGCCTATTATATAAATGTCCTCATTTAATACCAGGCACTCAAGTTCACTCATCTTAGTATTTAGACTTCTTGCATTTGTAAACAAGCACTTACAAAATGTGTTAAACATTTAGTTGTCTGCCTTCACGTGATGTAATTGAATGGCACTCACCTTCCTTTGACTGGTTCTCTTCAGTTCCCACCTGTACTTTACCAACTTCGATCGTCTCCTCTTTACTAGGATATAGAGTATCCCCTTTAACAAATCCTGCCCTAAGGCAGTGGCTTCCAAACTGTGGGTTGTGACCCAATACTGGGTCGCGGAATGTAAGGCATTGGGTTGCGGCGGCTCTGGTCAGCACCACCGACCAGGCCGTTAAAAGTCCCATCAGCAGTGCTGCCTGGCTAAGGCAGGCTAGTCCCTACCTGTTCTGACACCGCGCTCTGCCCCAGAAGCGGCCAGCAGCAGGTCCGGCTCCTAGGCGGGGGGACCACGGGGCTCCGCGTGCTGCCCCCACCCTGAGCACTGGCTCCGCACTCCCATTGGCCGGGGGGCGGTGCCTGTGGGCGAGAGCCGCATGGAGCCGCTTGCATGCCTCTGCGTAGCAGCCAGACCTGTGCTGCTGTTCACTTCCAGGGCGCAGTGCGGTCCGCGGTGCCAGGACAGGCGGGAAGCCTGCCTCTGCACTCCGGCTGCGCTGCTGACTGGGAGCCACCGGAGGCAAGTCCGCACCCCAACCCTGTGCCCCAACCCCCTGCCCCAGCCCTGAGCCCCCCCAAACCTGGAACCCCTCATTCCCGGCCCCACCCTGCAGCCCTCACCCCTGCTGCCCCACCTTCTGCCCCAGCCCTGAACCCCTCCCACACCCCAAACCCCTCATCCCCAGCTCCATTGGGTCGGGGGCATCAACAATTTTCTTCAACTGGGTCGCCAGAAAAAAAGTTTGAAAACCGCGGCCCTAAGGGATGCATCTGTCTGAACCACATGCTGCGCCACACCTGTCAGCTTTCCCCCAGCCCTTAGTTTAATTACGGATGTGTGCTGATTATTCTGGGTGGTGAACCGGTGAGCCCCTTGACTTAGCACTCTTGCGGATACAGCTTACAATCTGCTGAGGCTCAGACTGTATCTACTGTGGATGCTACAGTCGCACAGCTCCCGTGCTGCTGTAGCACAGATGCTTCCTGCAGTGACAGAAGGGTTCCCACCGATGTAGGCAATCCACCTCCCCCAGCAGTCGTAGCTGGGTCAACAGAATAATTCTCCCATCAACCTAGTTGCTCCTACACCCTGGTGTTAGGTCGGCTTAACTACGTCCAGGGTGGATTTTTCACATCCCTGAGCACCACAGCTACGTCAACCTAACTTTTGAGTGTAGACCAGGCCTCGGGCACAACACTAGGTGATCAGGCCAAAACCTATTGCTGTCGCAAACGTCCAGCCTTACACAGGAGCAGAGTTCTGCTCAGCCCAGTTGTCGTCCGCAGACTACAGTCTCATCTCACTTCTCACTTCCGTGGGAGCCATACAAGGGACCCTGCCCCCTGCTAAGTACAACATCCTGCAGGATAGACAGAGATGCAGGTGCCTGGGAATTCTAATGCCACAGGAGGCTGGCTCAAGGCTCAGCGGCCAGGGCGTGGACACAACACATACTTAAGAGGTTCATCCTAAGTGTAGAAGGAAACTACCCACCTGCAACTGCAGTGGGGACTGAGAGAGGAATGACAAAATTACCTTCACTGGGATATGGCCAACGCGCTGAGCCCTAAGTTTTAGCACAGTGTGCGATGGGCTCTTCTGTGACCACTAATGACGCAGGGCTGAGATTTACGTTTCATTCAGAAGTCTGCACCCACAACAGCACGCTGACCCCTAGCAGCACATCAGGACACTGCCCGCTGGCTCCGTTTCCCTTTCTTGGGCTTCCCAAGAGCTGCACCCAGAAATCTCCTGTGACAGAAATTACAGCCGTTCTTGGGATCCGTTTTCTACTTTCTTCAGTCCCTCGTTGGGCTCAACAGTTCTTTCCCACGTGCCTAGGTCCTGCCGCTACCTAGCACTTCCTCAAGCTTCTGCCTCTTAAGGCTTCTGTTCCTGCCCCTCATGCCAGGTGACTCCAGCCAGGCCTTTCCATTTGGCTGGTATGGCAAGTGCCTTCCCAAATCCTCTCTGATCCTTGGTTCCCTGTAGGAGCCTCCCTGCAGCTCTCTCTCCTTCTCTTCTTTATTGCAATAGGCTTATGCTTATAGGAAATCCCACCCCTCAGCTCCTATCCTGGTCCTCTGACCCAACTGACAACCCAAGCCCAAATCGACCATCTGGGGCTGGATAACAAGGTACAAGTGGGACGGAGCCCAACTCCCCAAAACGGTCACGGCCTCTATTTGGCACTGGTGAGGCCACATCTGGAATATTGCGTCCAGTTTTGGGCCCCCCACTACAGAAGGGATGTGGACAAATTGGAGAGAGTCCAGCGGAGGGCAACAAAAATGATTAGGGGGCTGGGTCACATGACTTACGAGGAGAGGCTGAGGGACCTGGGCTTGTTTAGTCTGCAGAAGAGAAGAGTGAGGGGGGATTTGATAGCAGCCTTCAACTACCTGAAGTGGGGATTCCAAAGAGGATGGAGCTCGGCTGCTCTCAGTGGTGGCAGATGACAGAACAAGGAGTAATGGTCTCAAGTTGCAGTGGGGGGAGGTCTAGGTTGGATATTAGGAAGAACTATTTCACTAGGAGGGTGGTGAAGCACTAGAATGAGTTACCTAGGGAGGTGGTGGAATCTCCATCCTTGGAGGCTTTTAAGGCCCGGCTTGACAAAGCCCTGGCTGGGATGATTTAGTTGGGGTTGGTCCTGCTTTGAGCAGGGGGTGGGACTAGATGACCTCCTGAGGTCCCTTCCAACCCTGAGATTCTATGATTCTGTCCTGTGACAGGATGCTTGTTCAACACTAACAAAGAGAAAAGAGCGCCCCCTACCGAATCACTAGCACCCGCTTCCCGATGGGCATGCACACCGCTGCTCCTTTGAAGCCTGCCATCTTGGTGCTGCCCGGGCATCTCGGCTCACCTTGCGAGCTGCGACAGGAACGCGGGAAAAAACGGGGTAGAGCTGCAGGCTTCTCCTAATTTGCTGCCCCCCTTCATGCGCTGCAGCTCCCAGCTCATATCTGAGCAGAGGCCAGAGCTTTGCCAGTGGTCCTGGTATCACTGTCAATGGTGACAGCTGCTCCTGAACGCGAGAGCTTCCTGAGCGCGGGAAATGCCAAAGAAATGGCATTCAGCAGGGCAGGGCACTTCCCAGCCACAGTGCCTCTCATAACATATTCAAGGGATGTGGCATTTCTGACTGCATCGCTTCTGCCTCACTTGCCATTTAACGTTAAGAGGCTCGTATAGTCAGCAGCGTTTAAAGTGTAATGACTGTTTTCATGCTAAATGCTCTTTTAAATAACCCTGAATTATTGTGTTGGGTTATTGCATTTATAAAATGGCATTTCAAAAAAATAATAATTGTTTTAGAGCTAATTGATGTTTTTAACGGGCTCTGCGCGTGGAAGCTGCATTCAGCAGAGGGATGGGTTTCCGTCCGGGAGACAGCAATAAAGGGAGAGAGGTTTTGACCTGGGCAGCATGGTTGTGGGATCTTCCTCCTCCTCGTCTCATTCGGGGGCTGTTTTTATAAGAGCCCTTTTTTACAGCCATTAGAGCTGATACAAGCAAAATAAAATGCAACCCATTTGCTTCAAAATGCTGTGGCCAGTTTAAATATCACATTGTAGCAAATCTGCAGGCACATCCAACTTTACAGCTGTCACTCTGCTGTGCATCATAAGCACTAAAAACATCACTGTGACAGGACTAGAACTGAGACCCCACTGCTCCAAAAGCAGAGGTCTGTTCCACTTGAGCAAAGGGGGAGTCTCATTAGCACTATGTGGCCTATGACACACAGTACAGCTGTTCTGATTGCATTCGCTAGAGGGCAGTGGTGAGACATAAATATACATTAAGCTCTCACTTAGTCAATGCATTGTCTGCGGAAGACTTCAAAACCCATTTCTAACACAATGTAACTATAATTTGTAGCCACATAGGCCTTTACAAAGGTCACAATGCTGCACATTGTGTGGACACTCACAGCTTCGCAGCGACATCAAGGATGGAACACAGGTCCGCCTGCTTCAAAAGCACAGGCCGCTACCACTTTCAGTAAAGGAGAATCACCGCTAGCTGTTACCAGTACAGGGTTTAGGACACACTAGTGAGCAATATACATTTTATCCAGCAGGGGAAAGGGGTGCACACACTAGTACTTTATTAACAATGAAAGGATTTTAAAACTCTAATTTACTTCTGACCATTCGTGCTGTTTACTTTTTGCATTTCATTCAGCACAGACAATGGAGCTATGCTAGCCATTTCTGGATGCATAGAGTTTAAATCCCAAAGGGAACATTATGATCATCTAGTCTGACCTCCTGCATAACCCAGACCAAAGAATTTCATCCAATAATTTCTGCATCTACTAGCACAATGCCACACTGCTCAGGTTGCATATGATGCAGGGAATGTATGCATGAAAACAACAATGTAATGAAAACATTTGTATTAATGCCAAGTTTGAGTTTTCTATATATAAATAAAAAAGCAAAACCTACACACTGAGCCTAAACTACCTGTGTTCTTTTAAGCCTGCAGATACGGTATTTGAACCTGTGACCAAGGTAAGAAGAAAGTACTTGCTGTCAATGAACCTAGAATCTTCAAGCTAAAGCCTGAAAATGTAACCCAAGTTCACCCTACAGACTCAGAAACTTGAAAGCAAATAAACCGAACCTCAAAAATAAAAATAAAAAAACACTGGTGATTTTTAAGCCAATTGCATGAATGTTTGGGGCCTGACACATGACTTTTGAATGTCTGGCATTAGCAATGCAGGTCACCATTACCCTACACATGATAAAGTCATTTACACAAGCACAATGAGAGTGTGAAATGTGGATTCTGACTGGGGAGTGTTTCACACTCACATTGCACTAGTGCAAATGACTGCACAACAGGCACTGGAGAACTGGGCCCTTTAGTCAGTGGTGAGCTGGAGCCGGTTCGCACCGGTTCACGCAAACCGGTTGTTAAATTTAGAAGCCGGTTTAGAACCGGTTGTTAAAGGGGTGGGCAAACTCCGGCGCACAGGCCACATCCTGTCTGGCCCACCTGAGCTCCCGGCTGGGGAGGCTCCCCCGGCCCCTCCCGCACCTTCCTCCCTCTCGCAGAGCCCGGCGCCAGCGCTCTGAACCGCTCCTGGGCAGCTCTGCAGCTCCTGGTAAGGGGGTGGGGCTGCGAGCTCCAGCAGGCCGCACAGCATCCATACACGCTGCCCTGAGCAGCATGGTAAGGGGGCTGGGCCGGGGCTGGGAGGAGGGGTTGGATAAGGGGCAGGGAGCGCTTGGAGGGGGCGGAGGTTCTGGGGGGGCAGTCAGGGGACGAGGAACGGGGGGGGCGGGGGGTTGGGTAGGCGTGGGAGTTCCGGGGGTCTGTCAGGGTGGTGGTGGATGGGGTCGGGGCAGTCAGGGGACAGGGAGCGGGGGGAGTTGGGTGGGGGTGGGGTGCTGGGGGGCAGTTAAGGTTGGGGGTCTCAGGCTTGTACTCACCGGGCGGCGGTTAATAACCAGTTCCCTACTGGGTCGTCGTCGGCACTTCGGCAGCGGGTCGTTCACTCGCTCCAGGTCTTCGGCGGCACTGAAGGACCTGCCGCTGAAGTGCCGCCGAAAACCCGGAGCGAGTGACGGACCCGCCGCCGAAATGCTGCTGAAGACCCGGTAGGGAACCGGTTATTAACATTCTGGCAGCTCATCACTGCCTTTAGTCATGGGTAAAGCACTTATAGGAACACACTGTGGGGACTATAGACTATAATAACAATCACGGAAGAGCACTTTTGGACAGGGACCATCTCTTTTGACATCCAGTATATCTGTACAGTACTTACCCTGGCCTCTAGGAGCTACAACAGGGCAAATAATAGTTCCCGACTCTCTGGTGCAATGTGATGCTTGTTCTGTACGAAGAATTACTTAAAATTCACACCTACACTGGGAAATTATTTAGCAAACTTTAATTACTTAACAAAAGCAGCAACGATATTTCTAAGCGGAGAGAGCACCCATAAATATGGTGCCATAAATAAACTGCTCCTCAGTAACATGAATTAATTTGTATTTAATTACGAGAAATTGCTATCAATTACTAAACATTCCTTGCAGAATAGGCAAATTCTTTTAAGAACAATATCGCTTTCTAATTGAAAGTAATTTCCCCTCTCTCTAGCTCCGGATCATGCGAGGTGCTGAGCTGCAGGGCATGTCTCTGAGTGATCCGGGGGCCCAGGATTTTGCAGTATGAAGCCTTGTGACAAACGCGCACACAAAGTGACTTCCGTGTATTTGTTTAGGTATGGATGCCCTTAGTCATTTTCAGTAGCGCCTTGAAGTCAACGAGACCACTCGTATGCAAGGATCATGAGAACCTGACCCCTGGATTTCACACGCAATAACCCCAGGGAGGCTGATGAAAATCCAGGGCATGATTTTAAAAGGAGCTGAGCGGCCGCAGCTCTCCCCGACATGGATGGCAATAGATCACTTAGGCTATGATTCGGGGAAGCATTTGATTTAGTCCATCCATACTCAGGATAACACTTAAAGAATATATTGAACTTTAGACATGTGTTTAAGTCCTATTGGTATCAATAAGATCTAGGCACATGCTCAAGTGCTGCTCTCACTGCGGGCTCTCTAGCGTAGGGGCTGTCCCGTCTTCTGTGTTTTTTAAGAACAGGTCAGAGATGGTCTAGGTATGCTTGGTCCTGCCTGGACTTCATGGCTTCTTGAAGTCCCTTCTAGCCCTGCCTTTTTATGATCCTGCGATTCTTCGCTGCTTGTCTGTGCAGCGTCTAGCACAATGGGGCCCTGATCCCGGTCTGGAGTTCCTAGCCACATCAGCGCCTCGGAAAATCAGGTCCCACTAGCCACAACAAAACCAAATCAATTCATTAGCAAACCAGTGACGGATCCCATCCAACAGAAGGCATGGGATGGCAGAAGCCCCATCCTCCTACCCTCACCACCTAAAACCTGAAATTAAATCTAACCATGGGGGGGTAGCAACATACCTCAGTCCCTACTGCAGATCCATCAGTGAGCTCTGGCCCTCCCCCATGCCACACCATTCAACTTATTCCTCCTCTCTGGAGGGGATAAAGCCATTTCACAACCCCTCCCCCATTAGATGGGGGCGGGGGCTGAACTGATGTCAGTGCATATGTCCCTGCTGCAGGAGGTTGGCTGCGTGGCGCAGTGGGCTACTTCCCCCTCTGTGCCTCCTCTCCCAACAACCCCGTACAGTTTCCGACTAATTTTCTGGTGTTTTCTGCTTTGCTGTCGGCATACCATCCTCTCAGTGCAGTTAATTACATCCACGCTGAGTGTGAAGGACAAGCTGATTCTCAGAAGAGCCAGAGGCCATCCAATCCAGCCCACTGCTCTTGCAAAACAACTTCCACATTGTGCTGACGTACTGCAGCTGAGGCTGCTTTCCCCCAGCATGCCGGAGCTGTAGGGCCTATGGGGGATTCTCTGCCGCATGCCACCACCCCAACATGCTCTCACCTCCCAAACTGCCCGGCGAGGCCATCTGACTGCTGCATCCATGCCATGATGCCCGAACATGGGCTGCAAATAACCCTCAGCTGGTGCTATTTCTCCTTTGTTCTCCTCAAAGCCCAGTTCTTCAAGAAATGCTTCCTCGTTTCTCTTTCTAATTATTAGATTACGGTAGCACCTACAGGCCCCAGCTGAGATCAGTGCCCCCTTGCACTGGGCTCCATAAAAGCACACAGTAAGTCTCAGTCCCTGGCCTGAAGAGCTTGCGACCTAAACAGACAAGACAGAGGCGAGTAGGAGGAGGGAAGGATTATAATCCCCGTTTTAAAGATGGGGAACAGAGGCATGTTGGGAGTCAGTGACAAAACCAGAAATTGAACCCAGCTCTCCTCACTCCCCGTTCAGTCAGGGGCCTTGGATTATCCTTCCTCCCATCATCAGCACCCTCCCGCTTCTGAACCCACGTCTCACATTTGTTTTGTTATGTAAACGGCGGGATTATGCAGCTGAGAGCCAACCCAACTGTGTTACATTCCTGGATTGTCTCACAAACTATAGGCCTAACCATCAGCGGACATAGATCGGCATAGCTACATTGACGTCAACGGACCTACCTTGATCTACACCAGCCGAGGATCTAGCCCTGGAGACAGGCCAGGTGGCTTTGCTACTGAAATGCAGCCACCTCTGGGGTGGCAGCTAGCACACAAGTAGGGAAACTTGAACCAATGACTGCGGGGCGAACCTGGGCTTTACACAAAGCCAGGGGTTCTCTAGAGTCCAGACCCAGTCAACAGAACCATGGCTGTTATCGTTTCATCTGAAAGACCGACACACTGAAGTACCACAAACAACGTGCCTTGAACTGAAAAAGGGGTGAGTTGTGGGATTGTGAACCTCTGATTCCAGAAAGACAACTCAATTCTGTTGCTAAATCTCTGAGCCCTCCCCACCCTCCTTCTCAATCGCACATCATTTTAGGTGTCTTGCAAGGCTACATTTTCTAAGTCTCTATCCTGCAGTTTCACTGGGGGCCTGAGCTAACTGAGTGGTCTGCGGATCTCACTGCAGCCAGCAAAAATGCGCAGACCCCCCTGTGATGTTTCACTCCATATTCTTTATGAAAATATGCTTATGATATGAATATGACATAACTGAGATATACATTATGCAAGATGGCTCATGTAAGATATCATTGGAAAGGTTATGATTTACTGAATGTGATTATCCAATGTGTATGCCTGTATCATTTCTGTATCTGAAGTTAGGAATATTAACTATTTATCTGTATCTCAAATGTGTTACTTTGAGTGTCACCCCCAACCAGCCCTTCAGGTAAAACAATGGAAAAGCCAGACAGGGCTAATGGCCCATCAGCAAAGACAATGGACTGTGAAAGGGCTTCGTCTTCCTGTGGACGCGCTAGACAGCCTAGGAGTAATGGCTGCCACAGCCCTGCAGAGACATGGGACTGAGTCACCTGGTACTGCACCCACCCCTTGGAATGCCAGTGTTCTTCCACTGGGAGACAAAGGGTTCCCACCATACACAAGAGCTATATAAGGCAGGGGAGTGACATGATCATGGTTCTCCTCTGCCTCCCCACCCAAAGAGACACTGAAAAACACCTGGAAGCAAGAACTGAACTGGGGGGAGCAGTTTTGAGCCTAAGCTGGAAGGGCGTCTAGCTTGTGAGCAACAATACCTGAGGCCTCAAGCCAGAGACCAGTGCAGCTGCCTTTCAAGACTTTCTGTAATCTGCCTGCAACAATATCTAGGGCAGGGTTTGGCAACCTTTCAGAAGTGGTGTGCCGAGTCTTCATTTATTCACTCTAATTTAAGGTTTCGCGTGCCAGTCATACATTTTAATGTTTTTAGACGGTCTCTTTCTATAAGTCTGTAATATATAACTAAACTATTGTTGTATGTAAAGTAAATAAGGTTTTTAAAATGTTTAAGAAGCTTCATTTAAAATTAAATTAAAATGCAGAGCCCCCTGGACCGGTGGCCAGGACCTGGGCAGTGTGAGTGCCACTGAAAATCAGCTCGCGTAGGTTGCCATAGGTTGCCTACCCCTGATCTAGGGTGAGAAATCACTATTTGTAACCAGTTTCTTTAGTGACACAAGCTAGGTTTGCGTGTTTGTTTTTATTTGCTTAGTAATCTGCTTTGTTCTGTTTGCTATCTCTTTAACCACTTAAAATCCACCTTTTGTCGTTAATAAACTTATATTTTGTGTATTATTAAGACCAGTTTATGTAATTTCTAACTGTGGGGGGCAAGAAGTCCTGCACATCTCTCTTCACATTGAGGAAGAGAGCGAATTTTTACGAGCTTGCGCTGTGCAGGTTTTTCTACACCGTGCAAGACAGTATTATTTGGGGTTTATCTCTCAAAACGGGGGTGCACGTGAGTGCTGGGGGGAGTCCTCTCACACAGAGCTGACTTCAGTCTATGTCTGCAGCTGGGTGGTGCCCTACCTGTGTGTGTGTGTGTGTGTGTGTGTGCGCTGCCGGAGGCCGGAGAGCCTAATTCATCAAAGAAGGGAGAGGGAACCCAGGCTGGTTGAGCAGGAGAGGTGCGGTGAAATCCCAGTACATCAGGTGGCCTCCAAGAAGGGGGGTCCAAGCCGTCACACCCCCCCTCTTCCAAATGGAGCTCAGGGCTGGGCTACACTAGAAAATAAGATTGATCCAGCTACCTCCTTCAGGGGTGAGAAAAATCTACACCCTTGGGCGAAATAGTTAAGCTGACCGAAGTCCCTGTGTAGACAACACTAGGTCGACAGAAGGATTCTTCCATCAGCCTAGCTACCGCTTTGCTACTGGATTAACCCTTCCCATCAGCGTAGGTAGTGTCTACATTGAAGCACTACAGCTGCATTGCTGTAGCATTGCAAGTGTAGACAAGCCCTCAGGCCCTGTGCCGGCCGGCACTATCAGACTGGGCTGGGAATGTCAGCCAAGGGCGGCCCCCGTGGCCACACCTGAAAGTCCAGCTGTAGCAGGATGTGCTGTCACACATAGCCACACACCGGGGGGTCCTTGCTTGTCACCAGGCTGGCTCTGGTACAGCACACATTGAACAGCAGCAATCCTGCCCTTAGCATGACAGCGTCATTCCCACTCCAGGAGGAAGAGGGAGGGGAAGTTTTCTGCACCAGACTTGTTAGACTTGCTGCTTTCGAAGGACCAGCCAGGCCTTGATTAGAAGAGAAGTTTCACAGGGCTTGTCTGCAGGTGGAATGCTACCATGGCGCAGCTGGGCAGCTGTAGGGCTTCAGTATAGACACTCATGGGGGAGCATGTAGGGGGAGCAGAGGGGAGCTGCCCATGCTATATGTGCTCTGCGGTCAAAGAGAGGCCGATTCTCTCCAGGAACATCAATCCAGCACCAAGACATTATTCAGTCTGCCCCCCCTTGGACAAGGCTGATGCTACAAGCAGATAAGCATCATCTACGGCAGGCACGGCAGATGACACGCACATCTCCAGCGAACAATAACGGACCTTCTGTGTCTAATCCGTCATACTTGATGCAGATCTCTTACCCCGAAGTGTTGTCAATGAGGTTTTAATTTAGAGTTAATTAGACAAATATTGCATGTTAAACACCCATTGATTATTAAGACACAGTAAACGCCTCTGCAGTGCATAATGGACACGCTGTATTATAACTAGGACGAGACGGGAAAATGTCTATAGCTGTTTCTAATCATCAGCTGGTAATTAACATCCAATAACTTGCAACTTGGTTTATCGTTATAGATTCAGGAAGGCAGCAATTGTACTGTATGCTAATTAAATAAAAATGGATTATTTAAGACATATAAAGCTTTAACAACTATGTAACAGATATACACAGTTATGGAACTTTAATAACTACCATGCAGCTTTCCTTCGCATCATTTGGTAAAACTGGTCTTCTCTTAAATATAACGTTGTGGGTGAGATTTTCAGAAGCAAACAGCATTGGACTAAAGGCCAGATTTTTAAAGGTATTTAGGCGCCTAACTCCCATTGACTTAACTGTGCTCCCATTGAAGTGAATGGCATAGCTCCCAATGAGTTCCGTGAAATGAGAATGGAGTTAGGCCAGCACTGAAAGCCCCATCTGATAAGCAAGGGGCAAATTTTGCAAACGCGAGGACCTAAAGTTGGGCACCTAAAATCGATATGTCGCTACTCACATACAAATGGCCTGATATTCAGAGGTGCTGTCAACGGGAGCCAAGGGGGACATGGTACCTTTAAAAAAAAATCAGGCCACTTTGATTGAGGTGCTTACCTATGGATTTAGGTGCCCGTCTTTGCAGATTGTGGTCAACCTTTATTTGGGGGCCAGCGTGAAATGAGCCTCGTGGGAATCGGACTATTCCTACTGGCCAGGTGTCTACATCGGAAAGTCACAGGCACAAATGGCAGAAGGCAAAGAAATGACTGGAAAGCATGGGCGGCGGGTATCGTAGGCTGGGGGAGGCTGTGCCACCCCAAACAGCCAGACGTGGCCCCACCCACGCTCCGCCACCAGGCCCCCCCTCCTGCATCCCGCTCGGCGCGGCTCCAGTCTCCCTGTGGAGTGGCCCCGGCTCAGGCCATGCCACCTGCCTTCCTGGTGCTCTGGCCAGGCCAACTGCCCTCCCAGCACTCTGGAACTGGCATGAGGGGGTTGGGGTCGCTCCGGGGCTATGAGGCACTAGCCGGCGATGGGGGAGGGGGGAGAAGGGCTCTGGGCTCTGGCGGTGGGTGCAGAAGGGGCAGAGCCTTGGTTGGAAGGGGCGGGGCTAGTGGGCTAGCTTCCCCCAGCCGACGGTTCACACACCACCCATGCTGGAAAGTGAACTCTCCCCTCTCCTTCTGAAAGTTGTTCTGGCAGAAGAGGTCAGGCATGTTGGGGGAGGGGTTCAGACCGATGCTTCCTGTGCTGTCCCTATTCTGTGACTAACTAGATGAGTCTCCAGGTCAGTCAGCTTGGCACCTGTCAGCAGCACTATGCTGGCTTCAAGGCTGGGAGTTTCAAATGAGCCAGCAGGAGTTCGGCACTCATCTCCTCACTGCATTTCAGTGGGATTCCTTCAGGCTTCTTTGAAAATCCTGCCATACATGTCTAAAAATAATGAAACATCAAATCAGATGAATACGCTTCTGGATCACTTTTCAGCCAAAGATCTCAAAGCACTGTGCAAATGTAGCATTCTCGCCCTCTTACAGATGTGGAAACTGAGGCAGAGAGAGCAGAAGTGACTTGCACACCTTCACATGGAGTCAGTGGCAAAGCTGGGGAGAGAAGCTACGTCTCCTGACTCCCAGCCCTGTGCCTCTACAGGGATCTCTCTTGATCTGTGTCGACCCTCCCACACAACAAGATGTACTAAGCAGAGCTGCCAGGTCTTTAAATTAACACTGATACCTACGGCAGTAATCCAAGGCTGCCAGTGAGTTGAGACACAGCAGCTGCCATGGGTTTAAAAGACAGTTACGTACAACGAAACCCAGAATCGTGAAAAAAATGTGTCTAATTTCAGGCTGAATCTCAGATTCAGATCATGTTCCTCAAAGACCTGCTAACATTTGCAAACCTTTAGAGTAGCCCTGGCCTGATTTATGGTTTCACCCAGAAATCATTGTTAATCCACCGGTTTGTTGCACTTTCAATGCACTTGCAAATTTTGATTGAGATTTTGGTTTAGTCTGAAACTCACAAGGGTGCAAACTCTACGGGAACTGAAACCAGACCTAATGTCTCTTGTAGGCACTAGAGACAGGACTGAGCTGATAAGACAGCACTGAATTTTCCTAAACGTCAAGGAAATCTAGGTCCCGTGTTCTGGTTTAGAACATATGCCTTCCAGGGATGGCTCCAAGACATTAAACTCTCCTCCAGATCAGAACTTCTCCAAAAACCCAGCGGGTTCAGATCCATGTTCAAGTTCCATACTCAATACCACTAACCCCCTCGAGTGAAAGTGCTTAACTTTCCCCACAGCTCGCGTGTTTCTCTGCACACCTGAGGTACGGTTCAAATGACAGAAAAGGGCTCCTCGACGTCACAACTTTCGAAATGCTGCCATTCCCCCACATCTCCTGCCACGTGTTTCAGGCTAAAAGGGGCTGTTTAATCATCCCCAGCAGCTCTGCTGGGATTCTGATGGCCCCACAGGGCATCTTAACTGTAACAAGCCAGCTGATCAGAAAAGACACACACAAGCTCCAGTCTGAAGTGATTTACCACTAAATAATAAACAAAGGGAATCAATAAGTGTCACACGACGTTACAGAATCAAACTGGGTCCCGTCAGCCCTTCACCAGAGAGGCAGGAAGCGTGATGCCTGCTCAGGTCTCCTGCGTGCTGCTGGGTTTCCTCCTCCTCTTCAATATCGCACCATATTGCAGACAGGCCCTGATTCTGTGTGGCGCAGGGGCCTGGCAGGGAGGTGCTGGGCACCCAACTCAAGTCAGTGAGAGTTGGAAGCGCTCAGCACCTTGCAGGACCAGGCCCCACTGTTCGCAAAAAGAAGCAGCAGCAGCATGCTTGAGTCGGAGGCTGAAGGGGAAATGGTTTCTGAATGGAAACAGGGTGCTGGTGAAGCACCCTGTTAAGTGCAAAAGTGCCACCGCAAGGACTGCAATAGCAGGGGACTTTGCAAGGGCAGGGCAGGATTGAGATGCATTGGCAGAGCAGCATGACAGGTACAGGCCTGGAGCGAGAGGACGTGCATCGGGTCAGCACCAAGGTGTATCTGAAGAACTAAGCTGGGGGTCAGCACTAAGACAGCTGGCAAAGGCGCAAGACATGACTGAGGTTATTGGCAGAGCTGTGCTGGGGAGAACATAGAACAGCTGGCGGTGCTGCAGGTCAGGACGGGGGGAATTGGCAGAACGTGGGGGCAAAGAGGGCAGGGATTGGAACAACAGGGGGTGGGTGCTGCAAACGACAATGAAGAATCTTCCACCCTGCCTGCTCCAAGACCGAGACAACTTCAGCAGAATCCTCATTTCTGGAATGCTGCTCCTGAGGAGGACACCAGGGGAGGAGCAGAAAGTGGATGAGGACAGAGAGACAGAATGCTGTCCCAGTACATCAATCACCGCACAGCCAGGGAAGTTAATGTACCACTTAGAAGGTGGAACAACTTTTTTTCTTTTTAAAGGGAGGCGATTTCTGCAGACAGGCTGCCCCAGTAATTGATTTACCAAGGCAATAAAAGAAAAAAAATCAAGGCAAAATGCTCGGACTACATCTCTGGGCGTCTGCAAGTGATGTTTGCAGAGTCTGGGCAGTCCCTCACTCTCCTTTGAAATCTGTTGTGGTGCTGTTGGGGCTGACCACAAGTTACCTTGGGCTGTTGTTACAGCATAGTTGGGGGGGAGGTAGTAGTGAACTGGCTTTGACCAGACGGGCTGGCTTGCAGCCACTCGACTGAATAAACAAGTAAAGAGATAAGCGAGGCCTCAGACTGTGAAGTGTGGAAACAGGAAGCAATAGTGTTTCCTGTCAGAGCCTGCTTGTGGGTCAATACGCGCCCCCTGAGAAAGAGATGGTGATAAAAACGGCTATGCGAATTGCTTTAGACGAACAGTCTCACCTGTGGACCCTGGCCTTGTGGGTGCTCAGGAATCCCCCACGCTGGAGCAGCGCCTGCTACGAGCCCTCAAGGACAAGGCTGGAGGGTCCGGGACTGTCCATAGCAGAAGGGGCATAAGCATTGATTCTTGCTTGCTTGGCTGCTGGAAAGCACGTATTTAGTAACGCGTGAAGGCTGGGAAGTTTATTATATCTTGGCAATAAAATCAGTTATACTTATGCACCTGGTGTGGCTTCATTGAGTGTATNCCCCCCCCCCCCCCCCCCCCCCCCCTTTGGCTCGACAGGTGCTTAATTAGTCTGCGGGACAGTTTGGAGAAGGTGTTAGCAAGTTCCGCAGGATGGTGGCTGGCTTCCAGAACCCCAACGGCAATGAAATGGAATATAATTGTTGCCCTTTCCGGTCACGAACCTGCTCCCATAACCCTGTAACAGACCTGCCCTTTACGAGACTCTCCTACAGAATGCAAGGAGGTGAAGCTAATAAACAGGCTTTGAGAGAAATTACTCTAAAAATAGTTTAGACTTTAATAGAGAATGAGATAGTTTCGACAGGTTGTTAAGACCATCCTATAGAATTCTACAGCCAGCGTGGGAGCCTCTATTAAACTCTATAGGGTGATTCAAAAGCCCTACAGAAAGGGGAACACTATTAAATCCCACAGAACTGTCAGCGTCAGACCATTGCCACCAGGAAACATTTTACAGACCTGGGTGACATTCCAGAGTGTGGACCTAGCAGATATTTGAGCCAGAAGAACAGATGTGACAAAGCTACGTCCAGCCACAAACCTGACCGTGTCTAAAGCACACACAGGGATGGATACGTTATGCGGGGGATGGCACAGCGAGTCAGTGAAGCTCTGGCTCTGGCTTCGTGGGGTCCTGGTGACAGGTGTGACTCCCCCAAATCTTCTGTGCATTTGACTCCTGTGCATATCCACAACACAGATCCCTGGAATCTTTCACCTTGGAATCCCATGTGGTCTCTGCCCGTGGGACTGATCCACAGACAAGGAAGAGAGACTGGGATGCTAGAGATACAGGATGCAGGATGGCTGGCAGGCTGGGCACACAGCAGGGCGCTTGGATGGGTGAAGCCCTAAGCAATACAGAGTTACCACAGGCCTAAAGGGGGCCTACTTATGTTACTAATCCACAAAGAGAGTTTCTATTGGGAACTAGGGCTAGAGAATGGCTGCCAGTGGGTGAACCTCGGAAGGTCATAGGGCCAGAAAAGCACAGAGAAACTTGGGTTATATGAACTGTACCTGCACTAGAGATGAGATCAAGCGGCTACATTCAGGTTCAAGGCAACGTAGTACGATGAGCCGATTTGGGGGAGCAGGGATAGGCTGGGCTCATTTGCAAAATCCAAAAACCAAGATCCAAGTTTGTATTTTGCACACCCTTGGTATCCAGGGCCTGGGTTCAGGTCTATCTCTAAGCCAAACCTCTCGAGACTGGGACGTCTGACCAGGAATCGCCTTCGAATGCTAAGCAGTTGACGTAACACTCGGCAGACACTCAGATCTTACGATGGGGAGTATGGAATAAATACCAAGAGCAGGTGAGACTGGATGGGAAGTTGGGAGAGAGGGAGAGCGTGAGCAAGCCAAAGGTTTCCAGTCGTGCGAGGCATTTACAGGGGTGCCGGAACAATTTGTGTAGTGGGGGTGCTGAAAGCCACTGAACCAAACTGTAAACTCTATATATGATGGAAACTTCTTCAAGCCAGGGGGTGCGGGAGCACCCCCAGCACCCGTAGTTCCTGCACCTATGGGCGTTTACCTGCACATTGAAGCAAGCAACGAAGAGTGGTGAGCCGAGCCAGGGGAGGCGTCACAACAGATCAAGGATTCTCCAGGTACAAGACAAAACCGGTTCTAGAAACCTAGCAGAAGTGCGTTTAAAGCCTCCAGAGGATATCAATTGAGAGCCTGTCACTTGGTGTCAGGATAACTTTCCGGGCAGCTCTCGGGGCTTGTTAAGTCTCTCTTGCTTGGGCTGCATTGCAGCACCCGTGGCAGGGCTGCCTGAAAGCAGAAGCACTGAAATTGGAGATGAAAAAGATGGATGACTCCTCAGTGCCTCATCCGTTTCCCTCCCCCACTCCCAGCCAGCAATACCCATTCCCCTGTGCTATATTCCCAACTCTCTTGCTCTATCCAGCATGGTTTGAACAATCAAGACGTTGTCTGCTCCCGTACCTCTTGGGAACAGACAACGGCTTGATTTCATTGTACAGATTCCTCCACCACTTCCCATGGGGCAGGGCTGTCTGGTTTGGAAATATGACCAGAATTGTCTCCATCTGGCAAATCAGGCATCACTTTGGAGGTGGGGAGAGGTGCATCTATTAATTGAACGCTACTGGTTTCCAGGTTGCTCAAAACATGTAGTTAATCCTCTAAAATTCACTGTGAGGGCAAATTATTAGTGACTTTATTGAGTACATCCATTCAGGCTGGAATCTGCAGAACGCTCCTGCAGTAACCCTCCCACCACTGGGTCTTCTGCAAACCCTGGCATGGATGCCTTAGATTGTCTATCCAATGTACTTTGCCAAAAATTCTTGGTTAAAAACAATGTGCAGAATCTGTCTAGGGCATTGGCTCCACTGGGCATTAGCCCCAACTTCAGCCATCAGTGGCCAGCCATTGGCACCAGGGCACACCCACGAGGAAAGCCACAATTTACAACAGTTGGTCTTGCTTGAAACTTGGGTTGGCTCAATTAGTACAAATCACTCTCGTCTACACTAGGGGTCAGCAGCGGTGCAGTTGTGCTGGCCACTGATAGCTGGAGTCAGGGCTATTCCCTACTGGAAATGAGACCTAGGACTCTACCAAAACAAAACCACTTTTAAGATTGCATGCCCCATTTCCTCTCCTACGCTCTCGAGTATATGGCATTGGTGACACCTTTACTGCAATACCATGTCCAGTTCTGGTGACCACACTTTGAAAAGCAAGCTGAAAAATTGGAGAGGGTTCTAGAGAAGAACCACAAGAACGGTTCAAGGTCTGGGAAACGTGCCATACAGGGGGAGGCTTCAGGAGCGCCATCTATTTAATTTAAAGATTAAGACGTGATTTAATCGCTGTCGATAAGTACTTACACGGGGAGAGGATTTCTGATAGTAGAAGCTGAAACTGGACCAATGCAAATGAGAAACAAGATGCAAATGTTTAACACTGCGGATAATTAATCATTGGAACAATTGGTGGATTCTCCAACTAGAAGTTACGGGCTTGATGCTGGAATTACCAGATGACGCTCTATGGCCTGTGTTATGCAGGAGATTAGACTAGATGATCATAGCGATCCCGCCGACCTTAAAATCTATGATTATGTGACTAAACAGCCCTTCCTCCAGAGCGATAACCATTCCAGTTACCTTACACATCCGCAAAAGACGCTCCGCTCCCCCAGCACCCTAACTTCAATGAAGTCTGAATATTCCTCCCGCAGATGTGAGGGAAGCAAGGCTGTTTCAGACAGTGCCAGGACCAGCCGGTGTAATAATTACACAGTTAAACATAGTAATTAAAACAAAGCAAAAAAAAAAAAAAACTAATCAATTTCACTTAATGGAATATATGTGAACAAGGAGCAAGGCGAGGGAGGGCAGGGTGAGGGAAAGAGAGATCTTATGCGACATGCATACTAACTGCTTCCAAATGAAGCCACTGCTGCAATGAGCCCCAGGCCTGGCTGCTTCCCACAGTAACGTCAAGTCTCCCTGGAAATGGTACGTCTACACTGCAAAAAAAATAAAGACCTGGAGCACGAAGTCTCAGAGCCTGGGTCAACTAACCAGGGCTCATGCTACGGGACTAAAAATAGCAGTGCAGACATTCAGGTCTGGCTGGAGCTTGGGCTCTGAAAACCTCCCACCCTCACCGAGTTTTAGAGACAAGCTCCAGCCCCAGCCCGAATGTCTACACAGCTATTTCTAGACCGCTGGCATGAGCCTGAGTCTGTAGACTCAGGATCTGAGACTTGCTGCAGTGTGGACGCAACCTCAGTCCTTTTCCCTTGGTGACCTGTCGCTGCATCAGGGCAACTCTTGTGGTAGCACAAAAGCTTTAACGGCCCGGATTGAATTAAATGCATCGTAAAGCAGCCTCTCCGTTTAAGGGGTAGCCATGGGAGCTTGCTTTCTCCTCTTTGCTAAAGGCTCTCTCCCTATTTATGGAATGATGAGCTGACTGTGGGCTACGCGCTTCCTTTTTTTTTTTTTTTATGTCATCTGATCAAGAGGGTTATAAAATGCGCTGCGGTAATAAACGCGGCACGAGGAGCCCGCTGCAGAGCATGGCAGAAAAAGGAGATACTGTTGTGAGGATGCGTTATTAATAAAGGAAGTAGGGTGATTACAGGGAAGCAGAGGTGGGATTCCACAGGCTGGCGCAAAGCAGTGATTTAGGAGGGGCAAAGGATAGAAACACATTTAAGATGCCGAAGCTGGGCTTTAGGGGTCCTGAGGAGTGGGAGGTCGATTGGGGGTCATTGAAATAGCAAAGCCAAGGTTTGTGTTTCTTATCTCTGAAGCTTTATACAGTGACACCATCTTGATTGCACGGAGCGTATGGGTCTGTCTTCGCAGCAGCGTTAGCCTGGGGTCCTACTAGGGTGTTGCCCCAAACCCCTTTCCCCTCCACCCATCAAAATCACACACATTTGATGGTGCTTTTAACCAGAGCTAGCTGGGCCGTTTGGAGCTACAAGCTAAAGCCTGAGTGAGGCTTCCACATGGGCTGGTAACCCATCCGCTTTGCAGTGAGGCTGCAGGCTAAACCTCTCAAACGCTGATAGTCCTCCAAAGCCTTCCCACAATTCCCTCCTGAGTGCCCAGAAGAACAGACAAGTTCTCCCACAATTCATAGGAAAGGATCATAGAGCAGCACAGCTTATTGTGGCACAAAGAACCACAGACGGTGGCCCCCGAAGTCCTAAGCGACACATATGGCGGAGCACGGCACCAGTGAGGATGCAGTAACTGGGGTAGGGCTTTGCCGGGTGGCTGCTCAGGCCCGGGTGCGAGTTAATTCTGCAGTGAAGATGTACCTTACATGGCCGGGTTTGTACTCGGGTGGGGAGGGCAAGGAACCCGGGAAGGGACAGGAGAAGAACTTGGAATGGAGAAATGATACAAACACGGAGCTGAGTTGCAGAATAGACCAATGCCAGAGATGCGGGCTCCTCTGCACAGATAGAGCCTCCGTAGGGTAACTGGTAGTTAGACCAGGAGACTGGCACTTTGAACTGCTGGGTTCTGCCCCTGAGTTTGCCATAAACTTCTTGAGTGACCTTGAGCCAAGTCAAACCAAGCCCGATTTGCAAGAGTAAGGCACACGTGCAGCTCCTGCTGACTTCAGCGGGAGTTGAGGACTCTTTGCACGTCTGCAAAACAGGGCCTCAGCTGCTTTTGTGACTCTGTTTCCCCATCTGGAAAACGGGGACAACCATACCAGACTCACAGGGCCGTCATGGGGCTTCCTCACTTATCGTCTGCGAAGCACTTCAAGGTCCCTGAATGGAAGACGCTGTAGGAGCTCAACGCATTTATTATCCAACTCTTCTCTTATTCCCACACTGAAGCCTTCCCTTTCAGGATAAATTGCTCAAGGGTCCAGAAAGCACCGGGCTCTTCCCTGCCTCCCTGTGGGAAGGACAGGGTCCTGGCACATGCACATGGCAAGTGGCAAAGGCCCATGAGAATTATGGCCGAGTTCCCAGGCATGGACTGGGCTGTTGGCTCCTTTTTACAAGCCTTCATGGTTATTACCACCTATTTCTTTTTACATTCCTGCCAAAATACCAACATTAATCTCCCTCACTCCCGCAAGGCAAAACATGGGTAATTGGATTTATATGGCTTAGAAATTTGTTAGATTTTTTTTTTAAATGTATATACACACTAAATATACAAACAAATAAATAAATAATGACGGGAGGGAAGGCACTGCCCTGCTGTGACATATCCTGGGGGATGGGTAACAGCAGGCTGGCTTAAACCGAAACCCCATTAATCTTGGCTATCTCCAGCCACCACCTTTCCCTCCTGTCCTCAGGCTAGTTGTGTTGATTACTTGGGTCTGATTTAAGAACTCTCGCCTTCTCGGAGCACTGAACTTTACAAGCTTCCCGTTGTGCACTGCCATTCAAGCTTCAAGCCCTCCTGCTTTCTACTCTCTTTTCCTTTCTTTCTCTTCCACTCTTCCCTCTACTTTCCTGCCTCTCTCTCCTTCCAATCCTCCCCTTCTCTTTCTTGCTTGATCCCTTTCCCCAACTCCATCCACTCCCTCACTGGGACACAAAGGAAGCCCCTCCACCACACACAATCCCTTTTCAGATCCTTGTTGCATAAACAGCAGGAAAAGAGAAACCTGGATTTCCCCATAGGGAGGGAGAAACCATGAAAGATCCTTCTCCTGCTCAGCTGGAGTCTCCGTCCTTCATGGGGCAATTCAAAGGGTCTTAGGGCTTTGTCTAAGTGGGGAAATTGACCAGACTGAGGCATAAGGATTGTTGAGGAATAAGCAATAAGGGTTGAGGAAGTATTCCAGAACAGTTCCCCGCATTGACCCGCTGTCCCAGAATAAAAGTGATTTTATTCCAGAATAAATTACTCTACTCTAGAAGTGCACTGATGATTCTGGAATAAAGGCACTTTTACTAACAGAGTGTCAAGCCAGTGAGCTATTCCAGAATATTTTATTCAACAATGGCTATGCTAGTCAATTTCTCCATGTAAACAAGCTGCTTACACAGGGCTCCTTGCAGCACAAACTGGAAGCAAGCAGCACCCTATTCTGCAATGGACATTTAGCTGCACGTAATCCACAACATGCTTAGGCAATGGCCATTTTGCACCGTGCTAATCTGATCCCTGCTTCTAAGTATGAGCTGTATCCTGCAAAGGGCAGAACTAAAACCCCTTCCTTCGTCTATATCAGGGGTCGGCAACCTTTCAGAAGTGGTGTGCCGAGTCTTCATTTATTCACTCTAATTTAAGGTTTTGCGTGCCAGTCATACATTTTAACGTTTTTAGAAGGTCTCTTTCTATAAGTCTATAATATAGAACTAAACTATTGTTGTATGTAAAGTAAATAAGGTTTTTAAAATGTTTAAGAAGCTTCATTTAAAATTAAATTAAATTAAAATGCAGAACCCCCCGGACCGGTGGCCAGGACCGGGGCAGTGTGAGTGCCACTGAAAATCAGCTCGCGTGCCATAGGTTGCCTACCCCTGGTCTATATGCAGCACTGCCCAGATGAGGAGAGGACTAGAAAGAGAACCTCATTTCATCAGACAGTCCAGACTAACAGCTGTACTCCTCTTCAGCGGGTATAACGCAGAGTGGGATGGCTACTGCAAAAAATTATTTACACCACCATTTGTCCAACTACTTAAACAAATTTATTTTCATGGGACTCAATGCCCTTTTGAGTTTGCTTTCCTCACATATTCTAATGAACAAGTTGGCTGGGGGGAATGTTCATGCAATCAGCCAGTTTTAAGCAAATATTATTATATTAGCATTACTCATGCACCAAAGCCCCGTTACGCTAGGTGCTGTACGAACACAGAACCCAAAGATGGTCCTTGCCTCAAGGAGTTTACAGTCTACAGGAGAATATGAATGGAAAACAAATATACAATTAGTATTTGTGAGTATTGGCACTGGAGATCTAACCATTGAGAGTTATGGCTCATCCCACCAGGGAACAGAAAACATGAGATTTACGTGTCCTATTAAATCAGCTTGAACGTCAAATATCCCACAACAAACTGCTCACAACAGACAAAGAATTATTGGCAGGAATTATTCGGTGAATCGTTTTGCATGAATAAAATTGGAGAAAAACTGCACTCCACCCACAGATAACTGGCAAAGGGGGGGGGGGAGAAGAGGTGAAATTAACTGAATTAGTTATTCCTTATGAATTGTCTGCTTGACGATAGTATCTAGATTATCATTTAAAATAATACATGTGGGCTGTTGTATGAGGTATCCTTACTTTAGGGTTGAGGGAAAACCAAATAAATTCAGGAAATGGAAAAAAATATCGAGATTCAAGAGACAAACTATGAAAGAAGGTAGTGGAACCAAGAAAGGCTTCGGAAGATGGAAATTGGAACAGCAAGGGTTCTGTTGGGTACCAATTTCGTTTAGTGGCATTAACTCCTAAGCCCTTTCCAGAAACAAAGACTATAGCCCTAGGAACTGTGCATATGTCCAGACAAACGGCAGCTATTACCATCTTCAATCCAGGGGAGTTTATTGTGCCTGCAGAAGATTTAGTGTATTCCACAGCAAAGGGATTACAAAAAATTTATTCTGAACCTCTGTAACTGAATATTGCTGCTTCCAACTATTTCAGACGAATAAAGCTCAAGTGTCAAGTGTTTGGAGCTGTGTGTGGATGCTGGCTTTTCACTAGAAAGAAATACAGGAACCTTGCTAGAACTTAAATCGTATTCCTCATAGAACAGCAAGCAACTCTCGCTCTTTCTTTTCTGTGAAGCCAGAAGAGATCTGCTGCATTATGCAAAGCAGATAAAGACTGTTGTTCCAGTGTTCTGGTTGCAATTTTACTGTCTCCAGGTCTCCACTCACCCACTTCCTCCTCCTGTCTGTTGTATTCTACCCAGCCCCCTGGACAATGTTCAGACAAAGAGAGCGGGTCTGATCTGGTACCCAGGGCAGCCAGTGGGAAAGCACCCCTTGTCTTCATGGTGCAGCATCAGGCCCAGAGTGGGGTGTTGGCAGAATCAGTGGCTAAACTTTGTTGAGGAATATGTTCAAAAGGCCTGATCTAAAGCCCATGCTGAATTCATTGGGGCCCAGATCCTCAAAGGTACTTAGGTGCCTAAATTGGGACCTAAAGGTCTTGCCATTGACTGCAATAGATGTTGGATCAGATCCCGAGTGAATTAGTGACTTCAGTGGGAAGTTTGCCCGAGTGTAAAACCAGAGCACCTGATTCTGGATTAAGATGCGAGTAAGGATGGCAGAGCCTGGCCTGCAGTGAGGACTTTGGGATTTTGCCCACAGTGTGTAAAACTCTTTAGCATCCGTCAGGAGCTATAGAAACATTAGACATTCCTCTCATTGCTACCTCTCGCGCTTCCTCCCCTAACACTAGAGATGGAACCTAGCTGCAAAGTGTGAATGAGAATTTCAAACACTCCACAGTGCATGAGTCCAGGGGGCTGGGTATGGGCAGTACCATTGCAGCTGCAGTTCTGTAATAGCACTTGTCTCAATGCAACAGGTTGGCACAGAGGGGAACTCTCCTTCACCCCCATGCCCTTTCTCCAACACCCAGACAATGGCTCTGATATTACAGTTAAATTAGTGGGCACTGTAATTATACCTATCAGGAACAGATAAGACAAGTTAAATACCAGCTACCTAGGGGGAAATTATTATGCCAACGAGGAGGAACCAAATGCCAGAACCCATGGCTGTAATTTCACTGACTTGCCAATTACAGCTCCTACATGCAGGGAGCTCTACCTTGGAAATGGCAGGTATATATTTAGCTGCTTTGGGAAACTTTTGGGGGGAGTAAGGGGGGCAGTGACAGAGCAGGGCCTCGTTAATCTGGCCTTCACTAATCGCCATGCTTTTCGCATTGGCACGCAAAAAGCAGCAGGCAGCAAGGATTTAATAGCAGTGACGTTGCTGCTGTGCAATTTTTTTGCTCTATCTAGGACTTTTCATCCATATAGCTCAGTGGTGGCGAGTGTCATTAGCCCCATTTTACAGCTGGGGAAACTGAGGCACGGAGGCGGACAGTAGCTTGCCCAAGATTAATGGCAGAACCAGGAATAAATCCCAGGTCACCCGCCTCCCAGACCAGTGCCCAAATCCATTGGTCCATATTGCCTGTTTGAAGTAGTCTTATATTACCAAACCTCATCATGTGCTAGGAAATAGGCTTCAGTAGTTTATTGTACAAAACAATGAAGCAGTGTCAGAAATAATGAAAACTATAATAGCAAAAAATAAACAAAGGAACCATGTCTCATGATGTTTTATCCTGGTGTTTGCTTTTTAATTGGGTTCGTTCAGATACTCACTAAGTTGTGAAATTCAGTGAATCACAAAGTCTTCTGTGTGAATTAGCAAGGATCTATTGTTTCTTTAGTTTTTAAATGATGAAGGGTTGTGGAGGCTAAGGTTTCGCTGGAAGTGAATGGGGCAGAAATCTGACTTTTAAACATTCCTTTAAATATGGGAACAATTCAGCATTGGGCGTCTATATTTTTTGTTAAATAAAAATGCTTGGTGCTTATGTGTCGTGCATTTCATCCAAGGATCTCAGAGCATTTTATAACTATTAAGGAATTACTTCACATAACCTCCTCTAGGAAGCTGGTGCTGTGAGCCCCATTTTACAGATGGGGAAACTGATGCATGGAGAGGTAAAGGAACCTTCCCAAGGTCGCAGAACAGCAAGTCAGTGGCAGAGACAGAAACAGAACTCAAGCATTCTGTCTTTCCGCTGTTACAGTACTTACTAGAGCACACTTTCTTTGCCTTTATAAATGGGCTATTATTTCTTAACTATAGATTAACCTATAAAGCCTTGAAAATTCTGCTGTTGCTTTATGGCTTTATGTGACGAGACTTGACCCAGCTCGGTTAGATGGGACTTTTAAGGTAGCACCACTGCAGGACCTCAGTTTCTGTGTGGTCTGTGCGTGGTCAGAGTGCATGTCATGACGTTGGAGAGAACTTCTTTGTCACTAAGGGCTGCCAAAACCAGAGCGGCGCAGGGACGGACTGCTAAAGTCAATAAGCTAGATAAAATGCCATTATTGTGGTAAATGTTAAAGTAAAATAAGAATGGGAATCTACCGTAAACCACACTGCATTGCTTATCTTGCCAGCAAACCAGCCTTTTATAACAGACACCAGTACAGTTCAATCAGTATTTGGATGGGATAACTCCAGGGAGTACCTGGGTACTACAGGTAGAAATGTTGGTAATTCAGTAGGTGGAAAAAAATCCGGACAGGGGGTGGGGGGTAATAGGACCCTATATAAGAAAAAGACCCACAAATCGGGACTGTCCCTATAAAATCGGGACATCTGGTCACCCTAACATTAACCCTTGTGTCCTGACCAAATTCCAACTAGCTAATGAAATTCTTACTTTTAGTTTCAAGCAGATTTGTGTGTTTTCCTTTCCTGTTCTAACTGCTATGTAGCGATCATTTCTGTGGGCTACTAAACAGTTACTGTGCTTCACACCAGAAGTGGCTGCATTTCAGCAGTTGGTAACGCGTTGGCTGTTTGTTTGATTTTATCCAGAGTGTATAGACCGACTGAAAACCACTTGGAGTTTCTTTGAGATGCAAAGGGTGTAAATGTACTAAGGGAATTGTTTGTTCTTAAAACAAAACAGCAAGTTTTTAAAATATGAGAATGGTTTTACAGCAATGATCTAAAGTGACACTGGAAGCTGCCAGTAGATGGAGCCATAGATTATGCAAGGGATCTCTAGGAAGAAAAAGCAGAGAGCAATTCAGGAGCAGCTCAGACCCAGGGGAGCACTAAGCTATTGCTTGTCTGTATGGAATTTTCATTTGCCCCCCCAGAAAAGCCAAAAGTCCTGCTCTCCATTGTAGATCTCATTTCTTCTATTAACGTGGTCGCTTTTTCAGCACTGTATGCAGGACTGATCCAGAGTGGTGATGAGCTTCCATAAGTCCATTAAAGCCAACAGGGAGTTGCAGGTGCTCTGCACCTCTCAGCATCAGGCCCTTCTGCATTATCATTTTAAAAGGGACCTTCTGGGTGAAAACTAAAAAGTGCATTTTCAGGGCTTACAGGAATAAATGAGCTGGCATCTCTGGACCCTGGTTTGTGAAACTGCTGGAAGGCCCTACAAGTCCTCTCGTTACTGGAAAACTTCTCTTTTAAAGCGACAGTCTCCTAACCGGATAGCTGTCAATGCCACCTCCCTCCACAATCTGGGTGTGGACTCTGCATCTCATGCCAGGATCACATCAGAGACTGTGCACGCCGGAGGCCTACTGCAAGTTGTCATCAACGCCTAATGCGGTGAGTCTCGGAAGTCGGTTTTAAGGGCGTCACTGCTTTCCTGTCCCATGGGGGAAGGACGTTCTAAAATCTGTATTGCATGCATCCCACTGCACTGTCTTCTGGGATACTGCAGCCTGTTGCACGGTGAAGCCACAAATCAATGTCAGATGCATCCCAATGCACCCTCTCCCTGAAACTGCATATCAGTATCACATGCATCCCCTGATACCCTGTCTCCAGCAAGATATTGCGGTCTGCTGTACAGGGCTGTTGCGAATCAGCACCAGCTGCATCCTTGATATATCGTCTCCCGCAGGATATTGCAGCCTGCTCAGTGCTGATGCAAATCATTTCCCACTACATCCCTGATACACCATATCCCTGCAAAACGCCGCAGCCCGCTGCACGGCTGCCGGTGCCACATCTCAGGTAAGGACAAACGCCATGCCACATTATCTGAGGGAAGCGGAAGGTTCACTTTAAAGATGAATTGCACATGTCTGTCTCAGAGAGCCGGATTGAGCTGCAACAGCTGCTTTCAGCAATGAAGGCCCTGGCAGTCTAGGATTGTTCCTACGGTCAGTGGAGTTCTCCCATGTGATGGCAATAACCCAGCTCCAGAGAGAGCTAAGGCTGTGCTTTTCAACACACATACTGATCATTCTGCACAGTGGAGCCCCTGGGAAGGGAAGTGGCACCCTAGTGGAGCACAGCAGGGAAGCTGGTGCCCTGGCTTTGATAGCCTCCCAGGGCCCCCGTTAGACAAACCATTCCCTGAGAGGTCCACTGGGTTAAGCTGATTAATGAAGAGGCTGTGGGTACGATGGGCTAGCACAGACACTGTGGGCACACCGCGTTAGGGGGTCCTGAATCTTCATTAGCTCACTGAGCAGCTAATTGTCTTCTAGGGGCTGGCACCCAGGCGACAGGGAAAAAATTCAAAAGGGAGCCTGGCAAGGCCAGCTGGAAGTGGGGCTGGCAGGAGGTACCAGCAGAGCCTGGCAAGCAGTTATCATGGGAAGGCATGAGGAGAGCTGCACACAATTCCTGTGGCTGGGCTCCCAGCGATACCACCACCAAAGCAAGTGCAAGGGGCTGACGGGGGAGTGGCTCACTGCAAGGAGAGTGGCCGGGGATGGAAGGGTGGAAAGGGCAGAGTGTGGAAATGGGGAAAGTGGAGAAGAGGCATGCGGTGACGAGGAGACAGGGGATAAAGAGGGGGAGGTTGAAGAGACGGAGAGACAGAGGGCAAAAAAAAAGATGAAAGGAGCGAGAGACTGATAAAGGCTGAAAAGCCCAACAGCTATGGGGCTGGATTCTTCCCAACCATTCCCGTTCCCATGGCCGGCTGCCGCAAGTTCCAGCCTCGCAGCAGGCAACCAGGCCAGAGCCTCAAAAAGTAGATCAAAGTTGGCCCTCTGCTGGTGGAAATCAGAGAGTGCATCAGAGACAGCATCAGATCAAATGTATCCCTAAAATTTAAGCTATTAGACCAAGAGGCATGTTCCCAGTGGTTTAAAACCAAGAACCCTACAAGAAAATGGCTTTATATTTTGAACATATGATCATCTCCCTGTTAGCTTTGCAGCCCTAACATCACAGCACTTTGCTAGGGCAGGAGAACCTGAAAGTCTACTAACTAGTCTGTTTTCCAGGCTGGGAGAAATTCAGAAAACCACCAAGCAGCAGCCAGGGTGAAAGGACAATGAGATTTTTAACCAGCTTAGGTTAATTATCCCAGAGGCTATATTATTGGGAGCAAAACGGAAATTGTGCCTTTGGCTTTTTAACCTGCGTCCCTTTAATCACAAGGTGTAAACCACCCCGGCTTGGGCTGAGCAGACCTCAGGGAGAATCTGACCCTGAAGAGGATGGAGCACAAAGGGGAGCTGGGGGGAGACCCTCTGACCGGCCTGCAGAAAGTGTGTTTATTTCAGAGCCAGAGGGTTGAGCACTGGAGTCCTGAGTTCTAACCCAGGTCCTAACTCGAATTCCCCTATGTATATGACTGTGTGGGTGGNTCAGAGACAGCATCAGATCAAATGTATCCCTAAAATTTAAGCTATTAGACCAAGAGGCATGTTCCCAGTGGTTTAAAACCAAGAACCCTACAAGAAAATGGCTTTATATTTTGAACATATGATCATCTCCCTGTTAGCTTTGCAGCCCTAACATCACAGCACTTTGCTAGGGCAGGAGAACCTGAAAGTCTACTAACTAGTCTGTTTTCCAGGCTGGGAGAAATTCAGAAAACCACCAAGCAGCAGCCAGGGTGAAAGGACAATGAGATTTTTAACCAGCTTAGGTTAATTATCCCAGAGGCTATATTATTGGGAGCAAAACGGAAATTGTGCCTTTGGCTTTTTAACCTGCGTCCCTTTAATCACAAGGTGTAAACCACCCCGGCTTGGGCTGAGCAGACCTCAGGGAGAATCTGACCCTGAAGAGGATGGAGCACAAAGGGGAGCTGGGGGGAGACCCTCTGACCGGCCTGCAGAAAGTGTGTTTATTTCAGAGCCAGAGGGTTGAGCACTGGAGTCCTGAGTTCTAACCCAGGTCCTAACTCGAATTCCCCTATGTATATGACTGTGTGGGTGGCACTTTGCCTCTGGATTTCTGTTCTGTTTGCTCTTTCTTCTCAGAAGAGTATGTGTGGGCTCATTAGCTAATTTGGGGAATGAGCTTTGGAAAGGGGCAGTGGTGTTGCAGGTCCTGTTTTAATAAGGCCACTGTCTGAATGGCGGGGTGCGGTTTGTCCATCTCCCTCCGGGAGCCCCTCTGCCCATGAAGCAGGAAGATGACAGACCAGGAAGCGGGTAGGTAAATGGGGCAAAGCCCCCATTAAACAGGCAGGGCTTATCAGTCACTCTTCTCAGAAACTCAGCCCCACCACCCCATTATGCTCTGAACTCAGCATCCTTTTGGTAGTGACCCCCCCACCATGGGGCATCAGCAGGGATAGAACCAAGGCCCTTCAGCACCTCTGCTGCCTGAACTTAAAGGAGAAAATGCCAGCTGGTAATCATAGTAGGTTCTTATCCTCTATGTGGGTCAACTGCTAGAGGAGGATATGATGACACACTTAGCCTGCATGTTGCTCCCCCTTGTGCCAGTTTGGGGGGAAGAACTGCTTACTGCAGCCCTGCCATTCTGGCTGTATGGAAGGAAGCAGGCAGGCTAGTGTGGTGGAGCGGTATCACAGACTATTTGGCATTCGAGACAGGGCAGGAGAATACAAAGTTCTTAGGACCTGTTTGTTTAAGATCCGTACGCAAAATCCACACCCCACCATGGACACTTCATGCCGCACAGATGACCGGAAAAACACTGGACCTGTCTATCTGACCACAAGCAGCACAGTCAGCATCTACTGAACTGGCTGTCTCTGCTGTGCCGAAACCACGCGCCCACAGCACACTGGGCACATCTGTAACTCGCCGAGGAAAGGGAAAGGGACGCTCTGCTGTACTGCCTCGTGTAGAAGCGGCCCATCTGCATATAAGTTGACTGCATTTCTTTTGCAGCAAACAGCGTAAGGTAAAACATCCATCAGAATTCATAAGATGCACCCCCGGAGTAAAAGATTGATTTGATATTAACAGATGTGTGCAGAGAATATAAAGTGATCAAGGCAAAATACTGACATCTCCGGAGGCATCAGAGCCCTGGAAACTGGTTAGAAATGCAGACTGGCATAGATACACAGGCAATACAGAGCCCTGATACTCACCGCACCTCTCCTCCCACACACATACACACAACTTTAGGAAGAGAACTGGAGTGTCAGCCAGCGCAAGCTCACTGTCTGGCACCTAAACCCAATTGCCAGCTCACTGTCTGGCACCAGCGTTCTCCTGCCAGCTCCACCGTGACACCGCCAACACGCCACCCAGCACCCACGTTTCACTGCAACCCCCCCGTCTGGCACCCACGTCCCAGTGCCGAAGAAACAACAGAACGTACCCTCTTCGTTCCTTTAGACGCCCTGGCACTCTATGCAGAGACACCCCCGTTACCGTGTCAGCAAACCCCCCCACCCCACTCCCAGCTCACGGGGCCCCAGCATCGTACGTTCTTCCCTGACTCGGGGGTCTCACCCCACCCCATTCACGACAAACCCTCGCAACCTGTTTTTACAGGAGAAATAGTCAGAGCCAAGGCTAAGCCCTGTTGCAATGTGGCATCGAAAGCCCCTGGCTCCGCAGGCTGGTTCCACTCCTCCACGGCCCCTCCTGGCATGCACCTGGGGCCGGAGCACACACAGAACAAGACCCCTGTAGATACCCAGAGAAAAAAACATCTGCTCCTACCTGAGGGTGGCGCTTTCCCCTTGTCTGACGGTCACGTTGTCCATAGCTTTGGGGAAGGTGGCATCTCCGCTGCGCACGGGCACTCCTGCGGGCACAAGGAAGAGCAGCCTGAGACAGAGGACGACGAGGCACCTCCAGGGCACGACTAAGCACCCGCCGACCCCCATCCTGGGCAGCAGGGACTTTCCAAAAGGCCAGAAACACACCCGACAAGGCAACCAGGAGAAACCAGGCAAACAGGGTGGGAGCGCAGGGCAGGCACGGAGCTCCTCGGAGATTAGCAGCGCCCCTGGCAATCCAGCCTCAGAGACCCGAGCATCCGGAGGGAGTCCCCAGTATTCCTTGGGCGAGGGAGGAGGAAGGGGGCACCGGGGGGGCGGAGGAAGAGGAGGAGGGAAGGTGCCGAGCGAGAGATGAAGGTCACGGATCTCTCTCTGCTCCAGACGCTACTTTAAGATTCAGCTGGGCACGCGCTGCGGAGATCTGGCATCAAAAGTTTATCACCCAAGGAGGACGCGGGAGGCTCTCCGGCAAGGAAGGGAGGGCGGCTGCCAACCCCGGGCTGGGGGCAGGAGCGGGCCCGGGGGGCGATGGGAGGAGAAGGAAAAAAAATAAAGAAAAGCTACAAAAAAAAATTTGCTTCTGTCGCAAGATCAAAACTTCCCTGCGGAGCAGCGGACTCTGCTGCCAGCGGCTCTCGCACAGCACAAGGCAAAGCCAGGCTGGCGCGATGCAGCCGCCCGGGCTCGGCTCGGCTCTCCGGCGGGCGCGGGGCAGGAGCCCGGCTGGCCCGGCTCTGCTCAGCGAGGGGAGGACGCAGCGGCCGGCGGCAGGCGAGAGGCGCGCAGGAGCGGCGCGCAGGAGCCGGCGGCTGCCCCCACTTTCAGCAGCCCAGCTGCGCGCTCCCTCCCGGCCGGGAGCATCGCCTCGGAGCTCGCCCGCCCGGGCGCTGCCTTCCCGGGGTTGTCATGGCAGCGACTCCATCACTGACCAGCGCCCGGGCTCCGGCCCCGCCACACTGAGCCGCGCGGCCCCAGCGCGCGGAGCTGCTGCGGGGCTCTCCCACTTTAACCCTGCCGGCGCCGGGCTGCCTGGTGCGGTGCCAGCGCTAGGAGCCGGGCTTGCTCTGGGCTCCCGCACAGGCGGCATCACTGAGCCAGGGGACCACCAGCCTCTTCCACCCCCCGTTAACCATCGCAGCACCAGGCATGGGGGGTAAAGGGGGGAGAGAGAGAGAGAGAGAGAGAGAGTGTGTGTGTGTGTGTGTGTGTGTGTGTATATATATAAAGTAATTACACCATTCCTGCAGCTGCAGCAGGGACCCCTCTGAGAAGAATAAATCTCCTACCCTGCAGGCATCAGCGCTGGCTGCTGGGTTTACAGTAGGGCACCACACAACTATGAGACCCACGCTGTCCCTGCTCCTACATAAATCACCCCGGCTTAGGCAGCTGGTGAGCTGGGACCACCGCCCGTCCTGTATTGTCTCGGGGTCTCCTTGTGCTCTGTCCGGATCCATCTGTTGTCTCTAGTTTTCTATTTTGATTGCACAGGGACCGGCTTTTCTTTCTGTTTGTACAGCGCCTAGCAACATGATCCATGTCTGAAGGTGCTAGGTGCAACCACAATACAAATAAATAATAGCCCGCTACCAAGCGCCTGCTCAGCTTCTCCCACACCCCCAGTTTCTCCTGCTTCCTCCCGCTCCATGCCCCCAGGTGGCCTCCAGCACCCCTCCTGCATACCCTGCCCATGCCCCAAGCACTCCATTTCCTCTCCGCCTCCCCCGGGCATACAGCCCCCAGCCCTGGACCCCCTGGCCTCGCCTACCCAACACATACTGTGCACCTGAATGCAGATCCCCCCTAGCCCCACCTGTCATGTAAGCACAGGGCTCCCCTTGCCCTGCCTTCCCCTTCGCCATCCAAGCAAGTTCTTCCCTTTGTGCTGCCAGGCACTGACCCAAAGGCCATTGCACAAGGAGATGCTCAGGGCTTTTCATCCACCCCTCGCGGCCCAGTACAGAGTGCCCTCTGCCATTATTATCAACAGGCCCGTGCCAAGGATCACCCAGCATTCACACGGGGCTCAGAGGGCCCCCTGCATGGCACATGTTCCACAAGGCCTGAGTCGAGTCAGCTCAGTTCAGACCCCCTGCCAACAGGCTGCTGACCAGGTGATGTTTTAATTGCCTGCCTGCAAAATTAACCCCTGCAGAGCAGACTCGCCAGTGGCAAGCTCTCTGTTAACACCTGTTAGATTTCTCCCTCTGATGGAACCCACTGGGTCAGCGATCAGATGGTGCATCTGAGGATGTGTTACCTACCCCCACGAGATGTGGGGTATACTGTACGCAGGATGATCTGGCCAGTGAAGGAAGTTCTAGCTGCTTTACTATGCCGCCGTGTGCCTTCCCTAGACTGGGGGTGTGACGGGAATGAGTCAAGTTCCAAATGTGGTGGTTACAATTTCCTGACTATGGCTAGAGACTTGGGCACTTTTAGAGTCCTTAAAGGTCCCCTAAAGTCTGGGGGGTGGGGAGGGGCAGGCGCTAAGGTTTGAGGAGCTTTGAAATGGAAAGGACCCTAGAAGTGTGTGTACGTGTGAGAGAGGATCCCCGGCATCGCTCAGGTCTTTTGGAATAATCTGGCCAGCCAGATCAATTTCTATCTTGCATCGAAATGTCACGACCCTAAAGACACAGCACTAGCCAAGGGCCTAACACTGCAGGGACTCACACTGGCTCAAGGCAAGAGCTATGGCTGAGAGATGCTGACTACGTCATATGGATAAATAGGGCAGCCGGGCCTGATGAAACTGGGCAGAGGCTGGGCTTTCCATCCAAAGGTGGCATAGCTCTTAAAAAAACGTTTGCTGCACCCCAAACGTTCAAGTTGGCTGGTTCACTTAAGCAGGGTCACTGACAGCTCAAGGTAACTGAGAGACTGGCCTGCTGCCCCCTGCCAGATCGCCCCAGGCATCAATACAGAGGAAATGCATATGGAGCTGCTGAGAGGAAGGAATAAACCACAAACCAGCTGCACCTCGGCCCTACGTGCGGAGATTGAGTCCATCGAACACGTACCAGCGCAAGGACTGGGTTGACTGGAGTGATTGCTGCTGCAGGGGCTTTCCGGTCTGTTGGGTAAATTGGTGTTTACCCCTTGGGATAGGAAGCTGTTGACACACAGTGCATGTTTCTGAAATAACGCTGAAATGGGTGTAATGCATACAAGGGGAAGATTGAACTGAGATCCTGCCTCAGTGCATATCTACCTTTGAAAGGGCTGAGCCAGCCTCCAGAGATAAGAATTCGCATGACTGGATGGATAGCCATAGACAGGGGGGGATGGATAGACAGACAGACAGATAACTCTGTGCTATCTATAGCTGGACATGTGTGTGAGGGACGGGGGAGGAGAGAGAGAGAATGTTATACATATTTATGTAACAAAAACCTGCCTAACTGGGTATTTACCCAATGGAGTGGAACGACTGTGAAGGAGACTGTGCAGCTTATTCGCCTAAACCAGACTCACCCCAGGGGCTGTTTTGGACACAGAAGAGCAGGAAGCACAAGCAGATTAAATGTGGAATGGTGGATCCATGTGATATTAGAGTTGGGGGTTGAGCCAAGTGATTGAGGGGAGATAAAAAGTTGCCCTAACCTCTATTCTTTTCCAAACGTACAGAGTTTAGACAAGAAGATAACCTTTCCCCACTCTGGCTAACCAACCTTCAGTGCCTTTCTGCCCCACTAACCTTCACACGCCTCCTACCATCCTTCACATTTCCAGCTGCCACGTTATGCCCCAGAGGTGGCTGCATTTCGGTGGTGGGTGACACAGTCACTGTAATTTTTCTGGCGTACATTTGAATCACACTTCTAATGCATTTGGGACCCACAATATAATTAATAATGAGGGAACATGCTGGTCTCAACAGAAAGGAGTAGGAACGGGGAGGGAAGACAGAGAACTTTGCAAAAGAGTGGGTGGGTGGGTTTGTGCTATGGGCACACAATTTGGATCTGAATTGATGGCTGAGGAAGTGGAGTGGGAAGTGGAGCTTTGGGTCCGCCATTATAAAGGGAAAATTAGACGAAGGAGGGCTTGTTATTAAGACACTGGTTTGGGTCTCAGGAAACTCAAGTTCAATTCTCAGCTCTGCCACAGAGTTCCTGTGTGATCTTGGGCCAGATTTGGAAAGGTATTTAGGTGCCTAACTCCCATAGAAATGAATGGGGGAGTTAGGCTCCTAAATAACTTTTAAAATCTGGCCCTTAGTCTCTGTGTGCCTCAGTTCCCTGTCAGAAAAATGGGGATAATACTGCTCTCTCTCCTGCCCTTTGTCTGTCTAGTCTACTTAGGCTGCAAGTTCTTCACTGCAGAGATTGCCTCTTACTATGTGTATGTACAGCACCCAGCACAATTGGGCCCTGAGTTTAGGTGGGCCCTCTAAGAATAATAACAATTGTTATGAAGATGGGGCCATCTGCAAACTCCATATCTGGATTTCAAACACCCCCGGCCCATGTGGGTGCCCAGCTCTATGGCTTTGCCTCAGACCAATCTCGAATAAAATCACAGAACCGAGAAGTACTTGGAGCTCAGCGTGATCTCCTTGGGGCACCCGGGGTTCAGCAGTGGTGGATTGTCACTCGTGAGGGTAACAAGCTCTGATCGGCTCTCAGCATACCATAGGCTCAGAAAGAAACTGAGCCTGTGAGGATGAGTCCCTTTCCCCCCCCCCCCCCCCCCCCCCCCCCCCCCTTTCCTTCCTTCTGATTGTCAATCTCAGGTTTTATTAGTGGCGGAGGTCGGCCACAATCGCCCTTGGAGATTTCTCCCTCCTTGCTCTAATCAGCAGCTTGCAAAGGTCAGGAGTACAGGCCTGGAAGTAATTAGTGAGGGATGGGCAGACTGGAAGCTGGGGAGTGAGTCAGGCAGTGGGGCCAGAAGCTCACCGTGAGCAGCCAGCAAGACCCCTGGGAATGAAGGACTGAAGGTGTTTGATCAGCTTGTTCTCCAACCTTGCTGCTGCTACTGGATTTTCACTCCATCTCCCCAGAGCTATAGGAAGCTGCGGTCAGAGAGGCAGAGACAGCTAGCATCCCTTCCAGCTCCAAGCCAGAGACCCAGCCATGCTCTTCTTTCCTCCCCCTCGGCTCGGGGAGAATTTAAGAAAACCCTGACAGAGTCTATTAGTATGGATCCCTACATTCCTATTGAAAGGCACTCGCCAACTCGGCGTTGTCTGTGTTACCCAGCATGCTAGTGCTCCAGATTCCAACAAGACCTGGCTCTAAGGCCCTGCCCGCAGTTCACTCGAGACTCCGCTAACAAGCAAGATGTTTATCCACAGTGCTGGCTAACAGCCTTCCAGGACACTGCCTCTGATCAGCATGCACGGGGAAGGGTTTCGGGGCTAAGGAGCCATGTTTCGGCGCTAGCAAACCATGCAGCAGCATAAGGTCCCATCTGAACCATCCATCCTACATGTTGCTATTTGTGTTCCAGTAGCACAGAGAGGCTCTAAGCAAGACCGGAGCCATGTTGCAGGATTGTACTGAGCACAAACAAAGAGGCGGCTTCTACCCTAAAGAGGTTGTAATTTAAGTACACAGTAGAAAATATCATTCGCCCCTTTCACAGGTGGGGAACTCAGACGGAGAGAGATATTGGGCCAGATCCTCAGCTGGAATAAGGCAGCATCGTGCTACATCCAGCCCTAAGTGATCTAGCCAAGATCACACAGGGAGTCCATGGCAAAGCCAGGTGTTGAACCCACATCTTTGGTAGGACCACAAGACTATCCTTTCCCTCTGCAATACAGTTAACACACAGATTGGTTGTGCGGCAGAGGGGTGACCAAACAATGTTTTAAAACTGTTTCCGATCTGTCCCTTAAGAAAATGATCAGTCAGTTTTTTTGGACCATCTATAGAATTTAATAGAAAAATTATATCCCTGCCATAGAATTCTATAGAATGGTTAAAACCTTTTTTTTAAAGCTACAGAAAGCTTAGAATTCTCTATTACCTTCTTCGGTCTTATAGTAATTTCTGTAGAACCCAATTGGTTGAATCCCAATAAAATTCAACAGGACTCTTCCAGAAGAGATACAGTTTTGTTTTAGCCCAGCCAAACAGCTACCTGGTTGTTAATGGGTTCCCCTAACAGTTAGGATGTTCAGAGAAGAGGGGAAACACACAATGGATTTATTTTATTGCATGGTTTTGCTAGCCTGATTGATAAGGAAAAAACCATGTCCACATGGGTGAAGGGGAAACAGTATTAAAACATGGCTCTGGCATGGTCACTTACAGCTGCAGGATCTAGAAGCCCATAAAGTTGGGGAAAAGGAGACCACAAAACAGCAGGGAGGAATAGAACACAGAGGGGGAGCTGGACAAAAACATGTGCAGTGCATCACAAGGTGGACCTTCAAATCATACTGTCCTGGAGAAAGGGAGGGTCTTTTGGTTTGTTGTTTAATTAAACAAGAACTCCATGTTCCTCAATGGAATTCAACCCAGGGGGGCTGATTGGACCTGAATTTACCCAGGACAAGTCGATTCGTGATTTCCAGGGTCTCAACTTTTGGGTGCCCTGGCTGAGAGGCACCTGAATGGTGGAGGGCAGGTGCACAATGGTTTTTGCCCCCCCTCCTATTCCTCCTCCTTTACCAACCCTAGCCACGTAACTATCAGAGACAACACAGCATTTGTTACAACAGTCAGCTTTTGTTTAGAGAAATGTTACACAGCCACCTAATCATGGAGCTCTCTATTTAGCAGGGTGTTACCATCTGATGGAGGGAGCATCTTTACACTAGCCATGACGTGTTGTTTCCAGTGGAAAATGAGGCCCCTTTAAGATATCTCATAATCACTAGCCCCCTTTTGAAAACCTGGCCTAAGTATCTGGCCCACATGTATATAGTATGTACCTGGCACGTGTCTATACCTATGCTGTATTGGTAGCTGCAGATGGCGTCTGTATATATGAGATCTTTAAACTAGTTTCTGCGCCATTCTCTCCTCTTCCCCCTCTTCTCTCCCTCCTCCTCTCCATCTGTCCCTAGCCCCTTTTTCTCTCCACCTTCTCGTCTCTCGCACATTTTCAGCTGCTATTTTTTACCCAACACGTTTGTGAATTAATTCCAACCCTTTCCCTCCCTCATCCCTGTTTGCCTAACTACTCCCTGTTGCTGTCAACTCTTCTTATTTAGTTCAGACACCGCAGTGCATCCGGCTCTTGACCTCTGTATTAGGACTACCAATAAGGTGTTCTGTTGTGGACATCTGAGGCTTGGGAACTGAACAGACCACCAAATGTGTCCCCCATCGGTTGTCAGAGAGAGAATAAAAAATTTCAGTTGTCACCAGCATGGACCGAATTTGAACTGGTGGTCTAGAGAAGAAAGTCTGTCTTTCCTCTATCATGGAACCAACCAGTGCCACAGAGAACACTGCAGGATTATTTACCTTCCTCTTGCCTTCTTTCTGTTAGGTTCTGGCCAGTGTCAGACACCAAAGTAATTGGTCTGTGTTGCCACTGTTTTCAGGCATGACCTTGGGTAAGTCACTTAACCTCGCTGTGCCTCAATTTTCCCCACCTTCAAAATGGGGTTAATAATACTGTAATCAACTAGCTAGCGTGTATGTGCATCTCTGCCTCTGCTGGATAAAACCAGCTCAGACGTGTGTGAGGCTCTGTACTGTTGACAACTAATTGAGATGCATTTGTAGCCCAAGACCAAAAGATTGAGTCTTTACAAATGTGGGATGGGGGAGGGGTGTATCTAAGTTCTAGCTCTGCTGTTGCCATGGTGACCATTAAGTCCTAGATGTTGCCCCTCTCTGAGTGCTTTGAGATCTGTGAATGAAGGGTGCAATGTAACTACAAAATATTACTATTGTGTTGCAAGTGTGGGCTTGGACGGTGACATCCCTGCAAGACAAATCAGAGACAGAAGCTGAGTGGGAGAAGGAAAAAGCCTTGATTAGAACAAAAAAAAAAAAAAATGCCTTTAAGAACCACAAAGGGAACAGCGAAAAATACCAGCCAAGTACATTGCTCCCTGTGTAAAAGTTCTTTCCAGGGTAAAAGTCTCTCTAAAGCTGTTCACACTTAGGTGGATTTACTGCTGCCTGGTATATTCCACATTAACAGCTCACCTCAGTAAAAAATGTTCCCCTCAGTTCTTTTCTTGGCCAGCCCTTCTGAAAATTAAGACTGTCAGATTCGGCCTCTTGAGGATCTATTGGGCAGAATTTACGTACTCTACCTAATTTCTTAGTTGTTTTATCTTTTTATATTTGCACTAAATCAGGATCTCTCTGCAACCTCAGCTTTTATTTTCTGTATGTCTGCATTTAATGTATTTTACTGTCCAAATTTTAGCAAAAACTACCGGGGTTATTGTCAGAAAATGTAATCTCTTCAAATGGGTAACATTCCTTTGATTGTCCCTGCAGACACAGCTCTGGTGGAAGGAAAAGAGAGGAAGTATCTTGCACTGTTCTACAGCAGTCCCTACTGGCCAACATTAGCATTACATTCAAAGTTACATTTACACCAGATGCCGAATTTAGTTATTTTTTCGCAAAAAGAACAGGAGTACGTGTGGCACCTTAGAGACTAACACATTTATTTGAGCATAAGCTTTCGTGGGCTACAGCCCACTTCATCAGATGCATTGGGCTCCAGCGTGATGGGTGAAGTACACAGTTTAGGCTAGAAGGAATCACCAGATCACCCAGTCTGATCTCCTTTACATCACAGACCACCAACATCTGCACACCAAACCTGACAACCAAAATTAGACAACACTACAGCCCACAGGAGACTCGATTATTACGTGTCATGGGGAGAGAACAGGAGGAACCGATGTGCATCAAATCCAGAGGCCTCTGCAATGGTAGGGAACTGATTAAGTGACCCGCAGAGGCACCTCACTTTATTTACACAGACATACGCACATTTTGGAGGTCCCAGTACAACTGTCTCCCCCTTGTCATCCATAGACTTTCAGCCCATGCTGCAGAGGAAGGCCAAAACCAAAACCAAACCCCAAGGTCACTGCCTCCGGAATACATACACCTACTAAAACATAGTCCCTGCATAGTCCCTTATAATTTAGATAGACATGACAGACAATGGGTGGAGAAAGGAAATATTCTCTCCATTTTAGAGACTGGAAACTGAGGCACAGACAGACCAAGTGATTTACCCCAAGGCAGGCAGGGAGTCTGTGACTGATTCAGGAACTAAATACAGATCTAAATACCAGTCCAGTGCCTTGACCACAAGACCCCCCTTCTTTTCTTTCAGAGGGTCCGTAACAGGCATCAAAGCCCTACCTTTGATCACAATGGCCCTGTAGAACCTATAGCCACGATTCAACAACGTACTTAAGCTTTATACCTAAGTCCTGACTCCCTGGGTTCTCTCCCCAGCTGCTATTCTTTATGCCGACTCTGTTCGGGTGACTTTTTTCTCATTACATTGATGCTCACTGCCTCACAACCCCTTTGCAGCCAGGAGCAGAAGCAAATGTATCAAAACACCATCAGAGAGGCGGTTTGTTTTTTAAAGCCCATCCACATCTCCTGTGAGGTTCACAGCCCTGGGAGATTCAGAGACTTCAGAGAAGCAGCCCCTATTTGGGGTGATTATCCCCCAAACCTTTCGGGGGGTCACCTACCGCTACAAAGGTATGGGGGTGATGTGAGGGGGAAGAGTCTATCTAGAAATCCTTCCCCGTGCATATTTTCTATAACCAGTCAACAATTACAGCTGCGAGCTAATTAAAAATAATAACCAAAGGGGAGGAAGAAAGAGCAGACTCTAGGGAGTGAGACTGGCACTTGCAGTTGTTCGTTTGGTCAGCTAATATTTACTGCAAAGTGGAATCCGGCACGCACAGGAGGGAGAGAAATAGTCTGGGGGAGGCGAGCATGCTCGATGGCAGAGGACGTGTAAATCTTATGGAGCCAGCCAACGGGGCTGAGAGAGGAGGCTGGGGAGACGGAGAGAGGCAGAGTGACAAAGGAGGGGAGGGGGTTTGAGTGAGGGAGTAAAGAAAGAGAGTGCAGAGACAAGGAGGGGATGTTTGGGGCATCATCCAGTGCAGTACAGGTGCCAGGTTAAAGGTACTGGGACCCCCAAGCCTGTGCTGCTGAGATGTTGCATGTCCTAGCAGGAGGAGAGAGGGCGGAGAGCTGAGCCCATGGGTAAGCGCCTTGTTGGCATGATGAGGATCATGGCTATGCCAGCGTCTTCTCAGACATGCCTGTTCTCCACCCGCACCCCAGCCCTGTTACCCAGCATAGGCCCACCGGTGGCTTGTGATTCACGGTCGCTCAGCACAGAGGGGCACGCCTGGCGATGAACCTGACTTGGGCACACACCAGCTCTCGCAGGCTCCAGCCCCACGCACAAACTGGTGTGTTCGTGTGTGCAAAGGAAAAGAGAGAGGCTCGGAATAGCCACCCTTTGAAAGAGAACACAAATGGCCAATTAAAAGCCTGTCTGATTCAATATCGCCCCAAAGAACGTTTCTTTTCATAAAGGAACCGCTCAGTGGAAATATATCGTCCCTGCAATTTTCAACCAGATGCCATTGCTCTAGGGCTGCTGGTGACCGGGCTTCGGAGGGGGCCAGGACAGTGCTGCTTCTGCAGTGGGCTCAGCTTGTTGGTGTGAATCCCTGGGGTGGAGCAGGTTGGAGAAGGTAGGCTCTGAGTTTGCATAAAGCCCCTCCTGCTTGCTCCAGGCCTGCTCTGGACTCTGAGGCTGCACGGGGGATGGCCAGGCTGATCAATCCCTATATGGCCCAGTCTCCTGTTTAAAGGCAGCGTGTAGTGCAAATAGGTTACTGCACAGCCAGGTTGATGAGCTTTTGCATACAGCACATCAGCGTTCAGAATTCCCATGGGTTCCCATCTGCCCAGGGGAGTGGGAGAAAACACTGTTATGTTGTGCCCCACTGGAGAGGAAGAAGTGGCATGCCGGGGGATGGGTGAGAGGGGGTTTCACTGGAAATACGAGGGGTGGGGCAGGACTGACTAAACCTCAGCAGCTCTGAGGTCTGGTTTTTACAGGCCGGAGTCTCAGAACTCTACAGCATGGAGAAGAATGTATTATTCTCTACCTTGCAGTGTTCATGGGCTGAGAGGCAAACAATGGGGAGACATATCCTGTGAGGGTTCAGAGGGGCCCTCCGCACAGCCCTTGTAAGGATCCCTCAGTTCAAATATTACCTCTTATTTCGGTTCCCTATGTTTTGTGCCAGCTCGCTGTTGCCAGTTCTCCTGATTACATTGTGATCTCTGAGGTGCTGCTTAAAAGCCCGAGCTCCCCGGGCCAGGGGGCTGCATGAGAATCTCAGCTATAGCCTCTCCTTGAGGTTCTGGTTGCTCTTTTCCCCACACCTCCTCATTCATGCACATCCCACCTGTGGGCGTGGCCTCACAAAGGTGTGAGATCTCCTCATCCGCCTTCTCCTGGCACTCACCAAGACAGCCATCCATCACACCAGGACAAGGCAGCTGGGCGGGGGTTGCTCTGAGCCCGAGCCCGGAAATCTACAGTGCAATGAAACAGCCCCTTTGCCCGAGCTCCGCAAGCCTGAGTCAGCTGGCACAGACATAGGCGCAGTGTGACTTCTATAGTTGTGGGAGGGGCTCCAGTCAGGCCAACGGGGTGGCGCGTTGGGGGAAGCGGGGGGGACAAATTCTGTGCCTGCCCACAGGGATGCCATTTCAGATTGGGAGGGGGGGAGTGCCACTTTAACTGTGATTCTGGGGCTATTTGGGCAACTGAAAACTCTTTTCTTTTGTTGTTGCAAATAATAACTTAGAAATATTTGACGGGAGCATTGTATCTAATTCCTACATCAAGAAAGAAAATTTAATAAATATTAGACCCACTCAGCTCTAATACTAACATGTTCTGACAGCTTGTGGCAAGTCACTTATGGGACACTGGTTAGGTTTAAAATTGCAATGTATATTCTTACTCAGATACTCTTATTAAAGTCACTCAGAGCCCTCCCCATCTAGTGTCCCGTCTCCAGCTGTTGAGGATTTTTGCTACAGGCAGTCATCGATGGGCCATATGCCATTATGGACAGTCCCATCATACCACCCCCTCCATAAACTTATCAAGCTTGGTCTTGAAGCCAGTTAGGTTTTTTTGCCCCCACTGCTCCCCTTGGGAGGCTGCTCCAGAACTTGACTCTTCTGATGGTTAGAAACCTTCGCCTAATTTCAAGCCTAAACTCATAGATGGCCAATTTATATGTATTTGTTCTGGGGTCCACACTGGTACTTAGCTTAAATAACTTCTCTCCCTCACTGGTATTTATCCCTCTGATGTATTTATAGAGGGCAATCATATCTCCCCTCAACCTTCTAAACAAGCCAAGCTCTTTGAGTCTCTTCTCATAAGGTAGGTTTTCCATTCCTCAGATCATCCTAGTAGCCCTTCTCTGTACCTGTTCCAGTTTGAATTTTTCTTTCTTAAACATGGGAGACCAGAATTGCACACAGTATTTCCGATGCAGTCTCACCAGTGCCTTGTACAGAGGTTCTCAAACTGGGGGTCACAAGGTTATTACATGGGAGGTCGCGAGCTGTCAGCCTCCACCTCAAACCCCACTTTGCCTCCAGTATTTATAATGGTGTTAAATATATACAAATGTGTTTTTAATTGATAAGGGGGGTCACACTCAGAGGCTTGCTATGTGAAAGGGGTCACCAGTACAAAAGTTTGAGAACCACTGGCCTTGTATATGGTACTAACACTTCCCTGTCTCTACTGGAAATACCTGGCCTGATACATCCTTTTTCACAGACGCATCACATTGACAGCTCAGAGTTATCCTGTGATCAACCAATACCCTCAGCTCTTTCTCCTCCACTGTCATTTCCAACTGATAAGTTCCCAGTTTATAGCAAAAATTCTTGTTGTTAGTCCCTAAATGCATGCCCTTGCACGTTGCACTATTAAATGTCATCCCATTTCTATTACTCCATTTTACAAGGTCATCCGGATCTTCTTGTATGATATTCCGGTCCTCCTCCAGATTGGCAATACCTCCCAACTTTGTGTCATCTGCAAATTTTATTAGCACACTCCCACTTTTTGTGCCAAGATCATTAATAAAAATGTTAAATAAGGTTGGACCCAAGACTGATCCCTGAGGAACTCCACTAGTAACCTCCCTCTAGCCTGAGAGTTCACCTTTCAGTATGGCCTGTTATAGTCTCTTCTTTAACCAGTTCCTTATCCACCTTTCAGTTCTCGTATTAATCCCCATCTTCTCCAATTTAACTAATAATTTCTCATGTGGAACTGTATCAAATGCCTTACTGACATCCAGCTAGATTAGATCTACTGCATTTCTTTTGTCTAAAAATCAGTTATCTTCTCAAAGAAAGATATTAGTAACTTTGTTGCCACCTCTTGAATACACTTGAAACAATTGTAGAAAAATCTACAATTACTTTTTATAATTTAGGCTACTTACTTTTTACAGTTCCTCAAGCTTGGAACAGATCCTTTAATTTAGGAAACATCCTAACAGCCCTTTCTTATCTTAATCACTTGTTAATAAACAAAATTCTGACTCCCTGCCTCAGGGGCACAAGTTGGAAGCAGCATTTCTCCAATCTCCTCTGCAGAACTCATTACATTGTACACTCAGGCTGCCTGTCTGAGACATACAGTTTGGGGAGGCAATGCCTTCCCATACCCCCTCCAAACTCTGCCTATGGGCATGGTCCAGCCACAGGTTTTTAATAGCAGTGTAGACATACCCTGAGAGGCTTCGACCAGGTCAGTGCTGTACAAATATACAGTAAATGATGGGCTCTTTGGGGCAGGGATTATTTCTTAAACAGGGAGTTCAGTATAAAGGTTAGAGAATAAGAGTCTAGTCTGGACCCGTGGGTTCTATTCCCATCTCCGCCACTGTCTCTTGCTGTGACTTTGGGCAAGTCACTGAACTGCTCCGTGCCTCAGTTTCCCCTATCTATAAAACAAGATCAGAATTTTTTCTGACCACTTGGTGGAGTTGTGAGGTTCAATTCTTTAATGTCTGTGAAGTGATTTGAACCCCACTGATTAAAAGTGCTGTATGTGGGCATGATATTATTATTTATTATATTTCTAAATATGCACCCGTTTGTGTAGCCTCGAGTCTTATTTGCAAAACAAAGAGAAGCACAAATTATCGCTGGATGAGTCAGCTGCCAACACTAGATGCTATAACAGAAATATACACTGCTCCTGGGAGTGCTGGGCATCACAGAGACAAACGGCCCATGCCCAAAACTCAGGAGGATAAAAGAAGAGAAATCCACCCATTTGCCTGCCTCACACAGTCATTTCTCCTCAGCCACCCCACACGCAGATGGATCATGCCCACAGGGTCAGAAAATTAGGAGCCTGGTGGACAGATGGGGGGTGAGTTCCAGAATCCAAGACCCTCCGCTGAGAGGGCCCTAAACGAGACACCCCGACGTTCAAATCTTGGGTGTATTAGCAAAGGCAACTCAGCTGCCAGAGTGGTGCTGGAGAGAAAGGAGGACGGTTCCTCCTCTAGGCAGGGCCCTGCCCACCTCAGGCTCAGCCCAAGCCATGTTTGTCTTTGAGATGGCCCCTTCAATTGCCAACAAATGTCACAGACCCTCCTGGGATCTCTTCCTTCCCCAAGTTAGCTCATTAACCCAGGTGTGAGAGCACAAACCTCCCCAGAGGCTGAAAGCAACGGGGTCACCTCAGCGCCAGATTAACCCCTGGGCTATAGCCTTAGACCTGCCTATTTTTAGGCCCTACTGTTGGCCCGCCATTCCATAGTGACATAACCACTGAGCGACGGTAGCGGGGCCATCGGAAATCTTTTCTCATTAGATATCGCTTTGTACAAATGAATCCCTCCAGATTGTGAATTCAATGTATGGTGGTTGTGATTTTTTTTTTCCCCTTGCAATATGTCATTCATACTTAGGCCCTTCCCTCCCATTAGCCTGAGGCCCCTCATAACCTTAATCCGGCCCTGGGTCTCCTTCCTGCTGGGATTCCAGGCTCCTTAACTCTGCAACTGAGCATGGGGCCGTGGGGGGATTTTGGCCCACGAGATGGGGCAGGGGGTGGGGAAGAGAGAGAGGTAAGGACAGGGGACAAAGAGCTGGTTGGATGGCCCTTTCCACCCCCACAATAGGCTCCAGCAGCGCCCTGGCGGACAGTTAGCGCCCAGATACATTCACCGAGCGACACAAGAGAAGTCAGGGTGTTTCATAAAACCAAACCATGTCAGCAGGTACTGTGTGCTGCTTCCCCCCAATCTACCCCATGCCAGGGGCCCCTTCCCTTCCTCCTCCATACCAGGGGCTGCTTCCCTTCCCCCTCCATACCTGGGGCACTTCCCCCCATATCTCCCCCATGCCAGGGGCTCCTTCCCTTCCCCTACATCTCCCTCCATGCTAGGGACACTTCCCCAGGTCAGGGGCTCAGTGTCTCCTCAACCACCCTGTGTCTCACCATGCCAGGGGTTCTGTGCCCCCTGCCCCTGCTCCCAAAGGTACCTTCTCTCCTCCCTCTCCACTGGGGCCTGAGCCTCTTCTCCTCAACATGGTGCCTTCTCCTCTACCCCTGGGTTCTCCCTGCTGGCTGAGAGCGACGCTGCTGAGCCCAGGTCAATGCTCCACTGATGTTCGGCAGCTCGGCAGCTCTCAGGGCAGCAATTCTGGCTCTCGGACTGAGGTCCCCCCAGCCCTTTCCAAGCCAGGCTGAGGGCGGCAGGGAGTAGGGGAGGAAAGCACTGTTGCTTCCCTTGGCTGAAGCTGGGTGAAAGGGGGGCGGGGGGGATCCTCTTCCATCTCCCCTTCCCCCCACAACCTATGACCAGGGATGTCTGTGCTGCTCAAAGGCCAGATCCCCTGGAAGTGCAGGAAAAGTCTCCTATTGGCAGAAGTGGGCACTGGATCAAGCCACAGGAGTGCACCTGAGCAGCCGGCACTCGTATCCCTGAGGCTTTCACAGGTAAACTAACCCAGACAAAAGCAGCACAGCCTGCACACACCACCCTGCAGGGGCTGTCAGCCCCACCGGGCGGGTTGGTTCAGGCAATCCCATTCCTTACGGATACTTTACATAGCCCAATCCTAACAGATGCCTGCTCCTTGCATTAGTCACGCCCCTGCCACTAAGAAGATGAATGGGATTTGCCATCCTGGATCAAACTACAGGCCCATCCAGGCTGTTATCCTGCTTCTGGCACCATGGCCAATAGCTAATGCTTTACAGGGAAGGGGAAAAATATCCCTCATAATACACGTAGCTAATTGAGCAGCGATAGAAGTGAGCAGAAACCAAACCAAAGAAAACAACAAGAAACTTCCTAGCCCCTGAAGCCAATCAGCTTATACCCTGAAGCATGAGAGTGGACACGTGTTATTTTGTACTCCATTCTGTAATCCTGCCCACTTCATTTTCTTTTCTAACCTTCCATTGCTCTTGGACACAATGAGCAACTGAGCCCGGCTATAATCCCATGGGGCTTCAATGCTATTTCACTGGGGAGGAATATGACTCTAGAGAAGGCTAAAATCACATAAGAAGAAGCCTGGATTCCTGCTTCTGGGTGCACATAGGCTTATTTTCTCTCTCTCTCTCGCACGCACAGAGCCGTCCCTTGGCTAGGGCGAGTCAGGGCGACCGTTCCGGGCCCTGCGCTGGTGCGATTGGCCGGCACAGTCGGTCCCAGAAGAGGTGAATCTATTACTTCCACCCTGGGGCCTTGCACTTTGGGGGGCTCTGCGGGCTGGTGCAATCGGCCGGCATGGTCGGTCCCGGAAGAGGTGAATCTGTCACTTCCACCCTGGGGCCCTGCACTTTGGGGGGCTCTGCGGGCCGGTGCAATCAGCCGGCATGGTCGGTCCCGGAAGAGACGAATCTGGGACTTCTGCCCCGGACCCTGCACCCTCTTAGGGATGGCCGTTTGCGCGCACACACACACACACACACACACACACACACACACACACACACACACACAAAGTCTCTAGAGAGAAACAAGGAACCCAACACACACACACAAACCGTTCAAACGTCCCTCCGACTCGACCGCAGTTTGAATTGCAGGACTGCTCGGCCCAAGTGTAAGTTTGCTGTTTGAACAGCTAGAGCGCAGGAAGGCCTTGAGAACTGAAGGAAGCTGATGTGCTTGATTTCGGGCCTCTAGAGGGTGGAAAGAGGAAATACATAAATTCTCCTTCCTGTCTGCTTTGAGTTGTCTGCATTCAAACTGTGATGGGTGAAACACAGAAAGTTTGGTGGTTGTTGAGTTAAGCCGACAAATATATAGGAGGAGTGGTTCCTCTGTAGTATTTCAGGTCTATTCTCTTTATGATCAGGAGAGAAGAGTTTTTGTATCTTGCAAAATTTCAGCTGGTGTGAAAAAGACATGAACAATGGTGGGTGAGGGAGGGAAGAAAACTAGTTCAAACCCTCAGAAAGGTTCAGTTTCATTTGTACTCTGGGTAAATTGTCACTACAGGTCTCATCTTGTCCAGACTAGTTTATCTGTTCCCTCCTTATGTGCTCGTTCATTTAGTCCAACCGGTGTTCGTCAAGTAGAGGTGACCCCAGTAGCGGCGCCAGCTTTGCTGGCGCCCTAGGCGGCGGAAGGTCCCGCCCCCGAAATCCCGCCCCCAACAGCGGCGGCGGAAGGTCCCGTCCCCAAATTTTTACGGGCGTCGGGGGCGCAGGCGCCCCCAAAATAGCAGCGCCCTAGGCGACCGCCTAGGTCGCCTAATGGAAGCGCCGGCCCTGGGTGACCCCAAATCGCCAAGTCTGGTTTTGAATCTGAACTTCTCCATCATTCCTGGTTTGTTCTAAGCCAATTTTTAGATTAAGCCTGTTACGGAGATGGGTCTGAGCACCCAGTTCAGATGTGGATCCAGAGATCCTCACCGTTCAGGTTTGTTTGGATTCAAAGCTTTGAATCTGGGCTCATCTGTATTGCAAAATTAAACCCAATGTGCTAGAGACAGGCCCTCAGAGCAGGGTTTACCCATGATTTCAAAAGGGTGCAGAAGAAGCTTTGGTCTGATCTGCGTGTGTAGCACCAGTTCAGTTGCATCCATTGCCGGTTATCTATGGCTCTAATATGGCCCCCATTGCTATAGTACCCGAGTGCCTCATAATCTGAAATCCTCACAACATAGTTTTTCCATTCACAGATGGGGAACTGAGACCCAGCGTGACTGAGGCCCGATCCTCAAAGGGATGGATGTTAGAAGCCGAAATGCCTTTAGGATCTCAGGCTAAGTGACTTGTCCAAGGTCACACAGGGAATCAGTGTCAGAGCAGGGTATGGCACTCAAGTCTCCCAAGTGCCATGTAGTGCCCTAACCACTGGGCCATCCCATCCTTCCACTGAGTGACAGGTAAAATTCCCAGTGCAGACAAAACCATGCACAAGCAAACACTATGTTCAATGTACCATATGGTAATGACAGCTCTTCAACCAGAGAGGCATCTGCACAGGGAACAGCTTTGGGAAGCCCACCGAAAAGTAGCTCCCAAATCCGTTGGGCCTGATGGACAGGGTCGTTTTCCAAATGATCTCCCTAGAGCCTGGTGACGTGTTTGTGGGAAGCACAAGCAGATGCTGTCACAGCGGCTGGGGCTGTTCATCGCTGGGCGAACATGTCACACAACACGTCGGGTTAGAGAGCTCCATTATTCACTTCCCGGTCCTGCATCTCCTCGCGTGCATTTCTATTAAAGCCAGCATTTGTCATGTTAAGCAGCTGCCGCAGCATAGAGCAGCACTGTCAAAAAATATGAGCATTCCAAACTGGTGACATTTGCCATTTAATGTGTTTTATTGTTTCCCTCCCCTTCCCTTTAAAACTATTTTTCTTGCTGGACTGGGTGTGCAGAGCTGCTTGTCCAACATTGGCCAGGAAACTAGCCGCTTTAATAATTGAACGTGAATATGGAATACTCTTTTTTTGTCTGTCTTTGTTGTCAATACTTGGCATTTCCTGAGTGACTTTCAGCAGAGGATGTCAAAGCACAAATACTAGCCCTACTCCCTGAGAACTATTATCCTTGCTTCTCAGAGGGACAAACTGAGACTTGGAATTGACTTGGCTAAAATCATACAGCAAAGTTAACACAGGAAGGGAACCCAGGAGTCCTGACGCACATTTCCTTACTTTAACCTAGATCCTCTCCCCACCCACCTGCCAAAACTAGAGCTCAGCAATCCTGATTCTGACTCCATTGCTCTAAATCAGTAAATTTACAACCCATTCAAGAAGTATGACTAGAACCCAGGAGTTCTGACACCGCCCAAAACTACAACCAGAATCTAGGAGTTCTAACCATGACTTGCGTCAGCTGGGAATGCCACATCCAATTCCCTTTAGAAAACATTTGTAGCCATTTTCCCCCCTCAACAGCTACAGGGTGATAGAAATAAAGTGACCTACAAGCCCTATTTATTTCCTCTTAATAGGAATCCCGGAGGTTGAGATGTGAAACAAAACAACCCAGGGCTCCACCACTGACCCCAGGCTCAGGCTGGCTTGCAGAAGGCTGGTTGATTATTTTATAATAGTTGGTAGCATCTGTGATTTAATGCAGCTGTTAGAAATTAGCAAGGACTCCATCGAAAGCGTCCCAGTCACTCACAATAACAGGCTAATAAATCATCCCCTCCCATGCTCCATGGCATTTATGGTTCTATTTTAGAGATGCAGCACAAAACAGATTTGGCTGCTCTCCTGGATTTATTTTTATTTGTGTTTTTTTTTAATAATGCAAATAAATAAATAAATTTAGGATGCTGTGACTCTGTTGCCAAAAACAGCACGGACGGAAGCTTCCCCTGTGTGAAAGTCCCTCTTTATTCCCTCCACACACACACACACACCCCCGCCAGCCAATTAAACAGAAAACAAACAGCTCTGAGATGCCAACAAAGGAATTCTTCTGAACGCATGGGGTGAAATCCTGACATCAGTAGGAGTTATGCCATGTGGGGTTTGGAGTTCACCCAGAGTATTTATGTAGGGTGGGTGGGTTGTTGTTGTTTTGTTGCTATTTGATCAACTAAAAGATCCCCCTATACTTGGCAGCCATTCATAGCTAGCTGCTACTTCACACACTAATCTACCACACAATATGGCTAAAAAACCCAGCGTCATTAATAGCCACATATCACTCACATTCTTCAAAACATGAGGAGAAACTTCCCCCTAGATCTAATCACTCTGTTTAGCAAGCGGAGCCACTTTAATGGAGCTGAGTATATAACTGGCTTTTTGGTTCAGTGACCAAGCCAAAATAAATAAATAAATAAAGAGAAATGTTGACCCCAAATAGCCCTTTTGTTGTCGTTTTTTTCTCAACAAAACGAAACCCTGAAAAAATGTCCTTTCAGGGCAAATAAAACATTTTTTTTTCCGACCCAAAACAAATTTTTGTTTGTTTCCCAATTCATTTTCCAGTGTTTTTTTGTTTTGTTTTTTTGACCCTCTTGTTGCTGCTGCTATTGTTTTAGCCAAACTTCCAAACAAAAAAGTTGTTTAGAAACCGAGTCAAAAAGGTTCATTTCGACAGAGTCAAAATGAAACAGTTCAACTTTTTTGAAAAACGTTTTCCTTTTATGGGCTGAAATGATTTTCTGAATTTGATCTGAATTCACAAATCGTTTTTGTTGATCTGAAACTGCGTTTTTTGGCGGATAAACTATTTGACCCTAAAAATCTGCCCAGCTCTATTCTAACTCTTCCAGTGAACACAGGGGCAGCATGCAATGCTCAGGAAGAGGCCGAATAGCTTCCAACCAACCCAACTAATGCACATGTACCACTAATTCAGCACACACCCAGAGTCCTCTGCAGGTTCTCTCCATTCCGCTAGGCAGGTTTGTCTAGCAAATCCCACTATTTACTGGTGCTTTATATAATCTAATCATAATCAATCCCTGCTCCTTACATTTTTAGGTCCCTGTTACAAAGAAAGAAAATGGGATTTGCCATCCCAGACCGTGGGTTCATCTAGGCTAGTATCCTGCCTCAGGTAGCTTTAGAGGGAGGGAGGAAATATCTAACACACGGGTCGGCAACCTTTCAGAAGTGGGGTGCCGAGTCTTCATTTATTCACTCTAATTTAAGGTTTCGCGTGCCAGTAATACATTTTAATGTTTTTAGAAGGTCTCTTTCTATAAGTCTAATATATAACTAAACTATTGTTGTATGTAAAGTAAATAAGGCTTTTAAAATGTTTAAGAAGCTTCATTTAAAATTAAATTAAAACTAAGAGGCCCCCCCCCCGGACCGGTGGCCAGGACCCAGGCAGTGTGAGTGCCACTGAAAATCAGCTCGTGTGCCGCCTTCGGCACGCGTGCCATAGGTTGCCTACCCCTGATCTAACACAATATACTCAGCTAACGGAGCAGTGAAGGATGTGAACAAAAAAAACCCAAACTTCCTAGCCCCTAAACACCTTCAGTTTGTGCCCTGAAACATGAGAGTGGAAGCAAGTTATTTTGTACTCCGTTCTGCTATCCTGCACAATACATTCTCTTTTAAAACCTTCCATTGTTCTTGGACACAAAGGCCCAACTGAGCCACGGTGCAACCTTTCATAGAGTTATATCAAGGAAGAAGAGGACTCTAGAGAAAAATAAGACCCCCAAGAGGAAGCCTGGATTCCTACTTCTGGCATGGCATGGGCTTATTTTCTCTCCTACACACATACACACAGAGTCTCTAGAGAGAAACAAGGAAACTAGCTAACAAACACAAGCCTTTCAAACATCTCGCTGACTCGAGGGCAGTTTAAATTCCAGGAGTGCTCGGCCCAAGTGTAAGTTTGCTGTTTGAACAACTAGAGTGCAGGAATGCCTGAGAACTGAGGGAAGCTGACGGCCTTGATTTCCGGTCTCTAGAGGATGGAAAGAGAAAATCCATACATTTTCCTTCCTGACGGTCTGCTTTGAGTTGTCTGCATTCAAACTGTGATGGGTGAAGCACACAGAAATTTTGGTGGTTGTACTGATATAAGCAGTCACACATCCAGGATGCATCTCCCAACCTTCTTTCTACTAAACAAGCCCATGTGTGATAGAAATACAAGCAACAGATGCATAGGGTGACCAGATGTCCCATTTTTAAAGGGACAGTCCCGTTTTTGGGGACTTTTTCTCATATAGGCACCTATTAGCCCCCACCCCCGTCCCATTTTTTCACAGTTGCTATCTGGTAACCCTACAGATGCACAACTTGTGGTTTATGGTGATGTTGAAAGAGTCTTTCTTGCATGATTTCAGTACATCTGCCTCTGATGCCAGTTGGCAGAGCAGAGCTGCACAAAACACAGCAAAAAAAAAAAAAAATTGGGGGGAAGGGAGGATTTAACTTGTTTTTTACCCCGAGAAAGATTCATTTAGGGTTAGACTTGAGTTTTGGTGGGTCTGTTTTGTTTTATTGAAACCTTGTCTGTCCCTCGTTCATATGGTCATTTAGCTTTCCCCAAAGGTGTCTGACAAACAGAGATGACCCTCCGCTAATTTCCACATCAACCTGAGCTATGTTTTTGATGCAGCCTGTTGCAGAGATGGCCTGATCCACTGAGTTCCACTTTGGTTCAAACTTCCTCCAAGTTCATGGATCCAAGGCTTTGGAATCAGGCTCCTTTCTAATGCAGGATAAACCTCTTTAGCCTCCTTCACTAAAACTGACCCTCCGAAACAAAGATGCAAAGAGAGGGCAGGGGCTCTTACTTGTTCTAGGTAATAAAAAAAGCTGGAATAACAGATGTATTCCTGAATAATATTTTATATTCAAGTACAAGTACCTAATATCCAGTCCAACTAGCAGATACTTCAATGCAAATTGGATCATGTCCTAAGTGCTGTGTCCATGTAACATGCTCTAAGCATTGTCAACGTATTCTAGCTTTTGAGTAGAGTTACAGTCTGAAAAGTTATTTTGCCCAGAAATGCCAGTCGTGATTCTGGGGGGACCCCTTGCTCCCCTGGCTCAGAAGCCACACACTGGCCACCTCGACAGCAGGTGCAGGATGACAGCTGAATGTGCTTTCGGTTGATTGAAGGGACGTTGGCGGTGCTTACTCACTAGATTGCATCTGAGTGAGAAAAAAAAATTCCAATGTTTATAGCCGCCTTGTGTGTCCTGCTTAATATCTGTGAGGCAAAGAGGGGAAAGGGCGAAGTGGAGCGCCTGTTTGCTGCCTTTGATACACAAGGGCCATTACAAGAGCTCTGCAGTTATGTCAACCTAACTTGGTAATGTAGACCAGGCCAAAGACTCGCCAGGAATAGGGACACCGAAAGATGAAGGGTTATTTTTAAATAGTCACTATTCAGATCACAGGCTACACTTTAGCAGAAAATCACTATGTCTAACCCTATTATTACATTCTTTAAAAGCCCTTTCTTTTAGGAAACAAGGAGAGTTTCTGCTAACTGCGCTATATAATGGATCCTACCAGCAGAAGCATGGATTCAACTGCCCTGGAAGTTTTATTTTTAAATTAAAAAATAATAATAAATAGGGGATTACATGGCTCAAGGAATTGGTATCATGGCACAGAGCCATGCATCTCTAACTCACCAGTCTGAACACACTTATGCTGGTACTGACTGAGAGCTATTAATAAGCTTGTTCCTAGTTTGGTGACTTGTGAGCAATGAATAAGACATCCACATGGCTAAACGGCGGTATGGTCTAGTGGACAGGGCATAAGACAATCAGCCAAGAAACCTGGGTTTTAATCCTAGCTCTACCACTGACTTGCCGTGACACTTTAGACTAGTCACATCCCCTCATTGTGCATCTCTTTCCCTTCCCACCCTTCATTTATACAGTAAGCTCTTCAGGGCAGGGACTACATTGTACTCTGTACACAATGGAGACCCTGTATCAGCTGAGATCTGTAGGTGCTACAGGAATCCAAAAAAAGAGAGCTGGTTGAAAAACAGGAAAATAGTTTCATGAGTATTGTTGAAGTTGTCACAAGGTTTGAAATGGCCCCATGTTCCATTTTTGGTGACATTTTCTATGCTACTTTTAACCCAAACTTTTACTGAAGTGGTCTCAGATTTGTGTGTGTGTCTGTACAAAAAGCCTATTTTTATGAAGAAAACCTGGTATTTGGTAATCACAAGATTTTAGAAAAATGGCTTCAATAACAATTTTTGTTGAATAGATCACAGACATCTTCACAAAGAAAAAGGAAAATGTTGATCATGTAGGTGATTGCTGTAAGTTTCATATTTTTAAAGGCCTTCCTTAAAACCAACTCACCCCCTTTCTTTGGATAAAATTTTCCCACCAGCTCTACAAGTAAATAATAACAAACAAAGAACCGCTGGCCAAGCACTAACCGGAATCCTTGATGGCAGCCACAACAGAGCCCAGAGTTGGATGGACCCTAGTGGCTGAACTTCTGGTGGGTGGTATCCGGGGTCAGAGAGGAAGCTGATGGACTGGACAGCTTTGAAGCAGCCTGCGCTGATGCTATTCATTCTTGATGCAGCAAGAAACTGGGGGAAAAGGTGAGCTCTTCACTCAAGCTAGCTAATATAAGGTAAAATCCTAGAGAAGGCAAGCTGGTTTGTAATGTTGGCGAGTTAGCAGGGTGAGTTAAAGACTATGGGAGAGCCTGGGGTTTACCTTGACCTGCTAACTCGAGTTAAGAACACACTTTTTTTTCCCCGAGTGAAGAAAAGGCCTTGCAAAGCTTTCACCAGCAACAACAATGCTTATTTTAGAACACAGATCTCTATAACGTCCCTGTGGTTGGGGGCTCGATGAGCTGCTGGGAAGATGCAGCCACCATCACTGAGGAAGGAGAGGTTAGTTGCCCATATGGCAGCGCATGTGGAAGCAAGGTGAAAGTCGAGCCTTCTGCAAGCAGCTACGGCTGCGATGAAGTCAGCAGAATGGCACCTGTCCCTGGCACTAATCCAGGCTCTGGAATGATCCTCGAACCAAAAAGCCCACCCTAGGGCCTGGGAGACATCTCAGCTAAGCGTCATGGGCTGGAAGGGCCAGGAGCAGCAGCAGCATCCTGCTCTAGCAAAAATAAGGTGTTGGGGCTATTTGTGTAACACTGACGTGCATTAGGAAGAGTACAGAGGTGGAGCACTCAATGCCAAATTAGGATGGCTTTGGAATGAAGCTGTCTTTACAGTCTTGTGGCAGCTTCTGGCAGGCCATGGCCCTCCTCAATCACCACTCAAAGTCAAATGCAGGCTGGCACAGCAGCTACTCCCCAGCCGGATGCAGACTATCCCCAATTGTCACTCCAGCCTGCTTTGTAGTGGTCAGGGAAACCACATGAGCACCTCCCTACACAACCAGGTTTAAGCACTGCTTTCCAGGGTTAACATGAGGCCTGATCCTGTGCCTATTGAAGTCAATGACAACGTTCCCATCGCTTTCAATGGAAGCAGGATTGGGACCACTGTAAATTCCCCAGCCTATGTGGATAGAGGGCCAGACTGAGATCTCAGCTGCACCCGCGTAATTCCAGCCTCGCTCCAGTGAAGTCAATGGCACAGTTGCCAACTTTCACGCGGCAAATAAGCACCCCGACTTTCACAATAAGCCAAAAATCAAGTTAATCCCATTTCGAAACAAGCCTATCCCTAAGAACCCCAACACTCTATATGACTAGATCCCGCGGCGTGCAGTCTGGGACTGTGGTGGGCCCACTGTGCACCCCAACTCTCTCCCTACCTTGCCCCCCCTTGCCCCTGCTTGCTGGGAGCTGATAAAAAAAAAAGAAGCAACAAGCTACAACAAGCAACAAGCTACAGGCCAAACAAGCAACAAGCTACAAGCCAAAAACTAGCCAACAAGCAACTCACAAGCCAATTAAGGCTCAATTTACACCAGATCAAAATCTGGCCCAGGGCCTAGTTCGTAGCCTCCAAGCCAATGCACATTCTGACGACAGGGCCATTTACTGAGTCCCTGGTTCTCCGCTCTGACTGTCCAGGAGAATTCATCAGTTTAAGGGAAACTGTTTTTATTGTATTGACTTTTCAATAAATGATNGGGGGGGGGGGGGGGGGGGGGGGGGGGGGGGGGGGGGGGGGAGGATGTTAATTTTTAAATGCCTAACTAGGATTCCCAGGCTTTGTCGCCTATTCAGCCATCATTGGCTCACCACAGCCAGCGCTTCCATAGGAGCTCACCATATTGATTCTGTGCTGTTCTGGGAAATGCATGCAGCTAAATTGGGCACAAAGAAGTAGGAACCAGGAGCCAGCAGTCCCTGAACTGGGAGCCAGGAAATGTGAAAACCCGATGTCAGACCTAGGAACTGGGAACCAGCCAATCTCAAACAGGGTGAAAAGAAACAGTAACATCAACAACAACAGTTTTTGGTTCTTGGGAATTTTTTTTTTTTTTTACTGAGCCCGTGGCACTTTGCAAATGGTTTTTAATGAATTCTGTCAATAAGCTTGAGTCAGATGGAGCAGAGAGGTGAAGTGACTTGCCCCCGGCCACTTAGAAAGTCAACGCCAGATGCATGGATAGAATCTGTAAATCCTGCCTCTCAGTCCTTTGTTTTACCCAGCAAAGTAAGACATGAGAGCTGTAAATGAGATGAGAAACCTGAGGTGAGGTCTACGGGCGGAACCAGGAACCACTGAGCCCTGAACTGGGAGTGAGGAATTATTATTATCATTACACACACAGTAGATCAAAAGCAAGGAGAAACCATGCTTCGGAGCCAGGTCTTACAAGATGTTCATGTACATCTACCATACCCCAGAGGTTCAGCACAGATCGGATAAGCATCCTGTCTTTTGTGTGCCTAAGCAAGCCGCAGAGCTGAAACTATTGAGGTTCACCCGACAGTAGGGTGGATGAGATATGAATTGGAAACAAAAAACTTTCCATGCTCTACACACGGCAGTCTTTTCTCAAGATACCTTAGGAGGTAAAGAGAGAATTCTGCCTCTCAAGGGAAGCACATGCCATTCATTGATCAGTGGCTGTGCTATGCTGATAGTTACTAGCTGGGCAGGGCATTTGTGTTTCTGTTTTTACTTTATTATTCTTTTTTAACTGTGGAGTGATTTTATTAATATTAATAAACCTGCAGATAGTGCTAATTTCCTCCATCGTTTTACTAATTAGCTCGATTGAATTGTGAGGACCATCTGCATGAGTAATGACTCCCTATGCACTCTGTCCACGGTTCTGCTTCTGCTCGGAAAAGGAAGCGGAGAGAACTGAATCTTGCCTGGCCGCCCAGATGTCAGAGGCAGAAGGAAGTTCTCAAATCACCGGATTCCCCCACTTCTGTCATGAGAGCTGGAAGATTCTCCCCCAATCTCCGAAAGCCATCTCATTGAAAGGGCGTGGAGAAAGACCAGGTGGGGTGCAGACGTCGCAAGATCATATCAGACAACGGACAAAGCATGCCCAGTGCTCGCCTGGGACGTGCACGTTACAGATAAAGATTCCTTGTGTCTCCGATCACTGGGAGCATGGCCACACTCACAGTTTTGCCATGGCTTCAACAGAGCCAGAATTTCCCCTTGCACCTCAGTTACAACAGCAGCACCCCCACGTTACACAGAACAGTCCGAACGCCTACTGGCCTATTGGGTCTGGTGTAAAAGCTTACTCAGGGGTGATTGCTAGTGGCACAGGCCAGGCCAGGGATGTGGAAGAAGGGGGCTCACCTATACCACATATGTGGTGCTGTGAACTAGGAGTGCCCATTCCACACCTAACTTCTTCGGGTAAGCCCCAGAAAGGGGCACTGGTACATTCTGGTCTCTAGGATGGCCCTGGTGAGAAATGCTGCACGTGCTACTGCTTGGTAGAGACTCATAATCCTTTAAAAGATTGATGATATCCTTGGAGTTGATCCATTCCCCTGCAGCTACAGCACACCGATGGACTCGCACGAATGAAGCTTCCTGCCATCTAACGACAAGTCGTGCATGAGTCTTTCTGGTAGGATTATATCACTCGCCCTCTCACCCTTGCACTTCCTCCAAATTCCTCTCCTTCTGGTAGATGCTCTCACACATCCAGGGCCCCTGCTCCCCTACCGCAGGATATCAGCAGCTACCACTGCACCCACATACCTCTGAGCTCCAGCTGCCTGCAGGAGAAAACCAGGATAAGGAGGAAGGACTCTGTGATCTTCACTGTTATTGCACTAATATAGAAGAATCGCCAGCCTATCAGCCACTCAGTCAACTGCAGGGTAAAGGCCTTTTCACAGCTACCTCCATCCGTTTTATGCTCATCTATCCTAACCCCGGAAAGTCCCTTTCTGGTAGTGGAATAGGACATCAATTATTTTTCTTCTTCAGATGTAAAGCGGAGGGGAGAGAGGTTAGGTTATCAGAGGCTCTCATTCTCTGAAGAGATTGTCTGGATCATATTTGTATTCATTTTCATGAACTCAATGTACAAGTCATTAATAGAACACAATCTGCTAATTAAATTTCACTCAATACGGCAATTTTCACCTTAGATCAGCTGTGTCCTTGCACATTTTTGCCACTAAGGTACTAATAGCATCTTATTTACCTTATAATGAATTCCGCCAGGCTTATCATTCAATTCGAGATATTAACGAGCATAAATGAGAGCAACGGGAGGGGAGGGGGGAGAATTCCAAAGAGATGGAAACCACAATTCCATTTTCTTTCCTTTATAGTGCTGGCAAAAGGTAGCTCCAGGGAACGAAGTCCTTGATTTCACTACAGAAGAATCACATACAAGGGGAGCAAGTTCCTCCCATGCATCAGCCCTAACTTGGAGGGAACCACACCTTGGTGTATGAGAAAAGGCCAATTTGCATCCTCCTCTCAGCTTCTTCTGAGAAGCTGGACGGTCGTGTTTGCCGGTGGGTAACAGTGCCTCTAGTGGATGGAATCAGGACTGCTTAACTGTGTATGTCAGGCCCCATGCTGCAAACAAACTAACACTCTCTTTTAGCTCACCTGGCAAGGGCCTGAGCTCTTGAAGCAGGAGAAGCTGAGTTCTATCCCTGCTCTCATTGGGAAGTCCTAAGTTTCATTACAATATAGGTTTATTTAAAAAATAAATCAATATGTTGGCATCGAAATTCAGGGTCTCAAGTTTCAAATGCGTTTGCACTTGTTGGGCTAGAATACACCCCTCTGGACATGCAGCTGGGCAGGTGCGGCTTTCCGGGAGCCTGGCCACGGCCTGCATTAGAAAACGGGGATCACATTTAAACTATTTTTCAAAGGAAGGCGGGAGGTGGGAGAGGTGTCCATCTCTATTATGGATCTCGGCAGGACGCAGCTGTTGCCTGTGGTTCCCGGTGAATGGTTCGAGGGACGGGTCCAAGCTGCAAATTTTAAATTCAGATCTCACTGGCGTGCCCCTATTCTCTCTCTTGTCGGAGTCAGTGCTTTCTGGAATCCCCCCACTGCTCTCCCTTTCTAAGGGTTTGTGCTCCAATCATCCTTTCTCAGGCCTCGGAACCTTGGATTTGATCTTTGTGGTACACAAGACGGTCTTACTGAGCATTAGTCAAGGGTAGGTCACTAAAGAGCAACATGGTCTCTCAGCACAAATGTGTCCAGCTTTTCATGGAACGGAAGCTCATCCTTTCTCTGTCCCAAATCAGGGTCAAGTCCAGTAGACACACGGGCTCAAATGCAGCCCTGGATGACCTGACTTCAATGGGAATTCCACCTATTTCCAACCAGGGCTGCGTCCAGTCCATGGTATCCTAATAGCCAACCACCAGGAGGAAAAAAAACAATCAACCACCCAACCCTGCTATTCTGCAGAGTGGCTTTTTCTTTTCTTCGCAAGTTACATGGATTTTCACAACTATAATTGGCTGAAGCAACATTGACATCCAGTGGCCGATTAGATTAATCGCAGAGTATCTACACCGTATTTTCTCGGGGGATGGAGAAAGGAATTAGCTGTTTAACAAGGACGGAAGTCCGATTTGGAACTGAACAGGAATGCCCCTGACATTCCACCCAGAATTACCCCTAAGCTGTGTCTAGTTCAATGGCTATGACAACAGGACCGCATTTGTGTCACTACTGTGTTGGGGAATCATGTCTTAATGTTGTGTTATTCATTAAACCCTCTTAGCAACTGGAAACTATTGAGAACTGGATCTTCAGCTGGAGTGAAGCCGCACGGCTCCACTGAGTGGAGTTCTAATGATTTACACAAGCTGAGGATCTAGCCCCATGTCTTTGCCTCAGTTTTCCCTTTCCATTGGGTTGACAGCTGCTGAAAACTATGGAATGACACTGTTTTATACCAGCTGAGGGTCTGAACCAGGGTGTTTCTCGCCCACCCCCCGTGTTTCTAAACAAATCAGAAACCAGCACAGATGCCTTTCAACCAGTTCCTTATCTGTATGCCAGCATCATGCAGGACATCAACGGCTCTGGCAGCAGTGCTGGTCTGTAAACAGTGGATGCAGCCTACAAAAAAACAGCAGCCACGTACTAGATTTTACATGGGGTGCTGAAATGTGCAGATGCCACGTGTTGAACAGTAAATGCAACTCCACTAGTACAATGGCCTAGGGTGTGCGCGCCACTGCCTCTGCTGGACAGGATCGGAACTGTTCAGCTCTGCGACAGACCCAATGCGACTTGAGAATTAATGGAGATTCTCGGTTAGCTCAAGTGGTAGGGGCCACATTAGCTTTTAGAGGGCAGTGATCTGATCTATAGCTCAGTCAGCAGAACATCCAATTTTTAATCTGAGAGTTTAGGGCTCATGCCCTGTTCAGATTACTCCTGCTCTATGCCTACAAAAAGTAGTCAATGGTTAGTCAGCTGGTAAACTGTGACTACCTCTCATCATGCTGGATCATAGCTGACTCATTGTTACTTTGTGCTACCCGTCTGGTTGTTGTCTCCTCTTGTTGCCTATAGTCTTATCCTTGACTGTGAGGTAAGGGGGCAGGGACCCTTTGGTGATATGTTTGTACAGCCCCTACCACAAGAAGGCCTCTAGGTACTACCTCAAGACAAATAATAACATATCCCTGAGCTTGCCAGGAAGTTCTGAGTGGACCATGGTGTGAGGCATCATGACAGCTGTGACGTCTTGCTGGCCACAGATACCTTCACAATCATAGGTGCCGACTCTGTGGGTGCTCCAGGGCTGGAGCACCCACCGAAAAAAATTAGTGGGTGCTTAGCACCACAGGCAGCCAGCTCCTGCCCTCCCCCCCAGCACCTCCCAATCAACTCCTTCCCCTCCCTCCCAGTGCCTCCCGCCCACCGCGATCAGTTGTTTCGTGGTGTGCAGGAGGTGCTGGGGGAGGAGGTAGATGAGCAGGGACGGGCCACACTCGGGGGAGGGGGCGAAATGGGCGGGAAAAGGCACTGCAGAGTGGTGGCGGGGACTTGAGGGGAAGGGGTCAGGTGCGGGCTGGGTCTGGGGTGGAGCTGGGAGGTTGAGCATCCCCCGAGCCTGGAGGAAGCCGGCGCCTATGTACACAATACTCAGTACTTATATGCCACTTTTCATCTTCAAACACTGTACAGACATTAACTAAAACCAGACAACTCCCCTGCCGGGGAGTTATCATTATCCCAATTTTACAGATGTGGAAACTGGGGCACAGAGGGGAAACATGAATAATTCAGTGGTAGGAGTGGAAATCGGCACTGAATCAGTTCTTAATCCCCTGTTTAGACCGTGCTGTAGTATATTAAGAACTGTCATTTCTATATTTAAATGGGGCATTTAGAATCCAGATGCCATCTCCTCTCCTGAGGGTTAAATCCGGCACTTAGGCTACTCATTACATCCATTTTTAACATTCTCCCATTCCCCCGCCCCTCCTCTCTTTTAAAGAATGCTAAGGAATTTATTACACCGCACAATTAAATATTGATTGGAAATTCTCCCCAAGTATATTTCCCCTCCATCTCTCCACCTCCATGGGGAGAACATCAAGTTCTGTTTCCTAAGCTGTCCCCATCCAGTGATTACTTTCATTAGGACACCAGCCTTGTGGTCCAAGTATTTTCCTTGCTCCTGTACATTTAATTAGATAATTCTTCCCTAGAAATTATTTATAGCCGAGCTCGGGAGCTATTGTTAGTCCGAATGTAAATAAGACTCAAAGAGGAATTCCCAGAGTCCCCCTGTGACTGGTGAGCCGCTCACTTCATTCCATTAGCGCCAGTCCCAGCACTCCTGCTTAATACAGACTTCCAGGGGTTTTATGGCTGGAGCTCCCGCTATTAAAAATAAAAAAAGTCCAGGCGTGAGTTCCTAATTAAACTTTTGATACAGGACCACACAAAGGACGAGTTCCACAAGGTCAGAGCCGGGGACCCACTGGCGTGTGGCAGGAAATTGATTTTTCTAGGGAGGGAATTAAAGCAGAAGGCATGAATGGAGAGAGAGAGAAGGATGGGAGTGGTGAATGACAAAACCCTCCTGAAATGTGGGGCAGGTGTGTCGAGTCTATACAATGAGTGTCTGGTTATCCGGAACAGTTTAGAAAAAAACCCAGCTTCACAAATAAGTCGATGACTCAGTCATGGGGCTACTCTTTATTCTTGAATATTCAGATGGCCGCCTGGTATTTGTGAAAATGTGCTCCAATGTTAGCACTGAGGCTTATTCAGTGGAAAGGCCGTACTGGAAAAGAGCATCATTCCCTATCCTTTATTCACCTGTTCATGAAGGTCCCGTCATCCAATCGGGGAAGGGGAACAGTGGCACATGCCTGCAGCGGCCAGTCACGTAACACAAACACATATCAAATCTTTAAAGTTAGCGGTTGGGTAGTGAAGCCATTCAGTACGAACAACAGCCAAAAGCACGAAGACCAGGATCGGTTTTCAAATGAGTCTGTCGCCAAAAAAACAAGCCAAGTTTACAACAAATCCCGGGCCTGATTCACCACCCACATCTGTTTTACACCATCGATTTCCAGGGATTTATGGCCGATTTACATCAGCGAATGGGGACTATTTGTTGCAAAGAACCGCGCTAGCACTGTCCGATTGGTTTCGCTTCCATTACTGGAAGGATACGTCCACACTGCGTTTGAGAGTTGGTGGGAGCGTACCATCTCTGGGCCAACAGATTCGGGCTAGCGCTCTAAAAATGGCTGTGCAGACGGCGCTTTGCAGTTGCGGCTTGGGCTGGAACTCGGGCTCTGAAGCTTAGGAAGGGGGAGTGGGCATCAGAGGGGAAATAAGACACGGCGATGAAGTGATGTGCCCATGGTCACAGAGGGAGCCTGGAAGTGAACCCAGCTCTCTTCAGCCCCAGGCCAGTGCCTTAACCAAAAGACCATCCATCCCCCGACTAGGAGCTCAACCCTCCCTCCATCTCCACATGTGCGCTACACGTCTTTACCCACCTGCGATTAGAGTTCTCTGTGCCACACATGTCCCAGGGGTTGGGCATGCTCTGGCTGCATGCACATGTTAGCGGCACGCACGCCGCGTGTGTCTGGTGGGAGGACATGCCAGCTAAAAAACACCGGTTCCGCTGCCAGTTTTGATTTCTGTTGCCTCCCTCAACTCCCTGCTCTGCGACCCTGCCTGGGCGAGGCTTCCTGGCCCAGCTGGCTCAGGCGACAAGGATGCCAGCCAGCCAGCCCCTTCTCAAAGCTGCCGAGCCTCGTCAGGAGCCATCACGCTTCTGGAAGGGGAACGCCGGGGGGATGTCTATTATTTTAAACATATAATTGATTCTAATTCATCACTTATCGCACGGTGACAGATTTTTATATAGTTTATTATCTCAGTCACAGCACAGGGGGTCCACCGGGGCCGGCTCCTATGGTTCTGCATTTCCTACGACTTGCTCCCGTTATCTGTCGGATTAAGTTAGGGATTCTGGTGTCTCAGGGTCCCCAGGTAACCGTCAGCGTTCTCCTCCTCCTCCCACCGCAGGCTTGAAGCAGCCTTTTTACCCCGCTCCTCCTTGACCTGCCTGCCACACTTAGTCTCCTAGTTAGCTGATTAATTGGGGACTGTGGATCCCCACGACCTGCAGAGACAGCGATTACTCCTTGCCTTCTCTACACAAACACACCCCAACAGGCGGGAGTCTCTGAAAGAGCCACAGACCCCAGCACGTTCCTGTCTTTGTAACTCGTGGGCAGATGGGCTAGCGGGGTAGAGTGATTCCTAGACCCCTCTCCCAGCAGGAGGGGGACAATCTCTTTCTCCTCCCCCAGTCTCCAGTGCTGCTTCTCCCTCTGGAGAGCCGTGGCCGTCAGCAGGGACATTTGCAAAGGTGGCCTCTGGTTATGGGTGCCCAATGACACCGGGCAGACTGGCACAGGCTGTGGCATACTACCCTCACGACCAGGCTCTGGAATGGCCCACTGGAGATTGCAATGGGCGAGGCTGTGACTTTACCAAGTGCCCTGAGGACGTGGGGGTCGGGGAGTGCACGGCTACACTGCCCCGGGAGCAGGCCAGAGAAGGAACTGTGACTCAGAGAGGTGTGATTTCCTCACCTGCTGCCTGCCTGCTGTGGCAGGGGAGTAAGCATGATATCTCTTTTTATGGAGCAGACGACTCTTTCCTGTATCCCAGCCTATGATGGGCGGGGTAGAGCCGGGGTCCTCTTGCTCNAGGGGAGTAAGGTAGGACTAGGGTGACCAGATGTCCCGATTTTATAGGGACTGTCCCGATTTTGGGGTCTTTTTCTTATATAGGTTCCTATTACCCCCCACCCTCGTCCCGATTTTTCACATTTGCTGTCTGGCCACCCTAGGTAGGACACACTCCCCTGTGTGGCCGAGTAAGGGCTGGGACAGTCTAGACCCATCACTCTCCTTCCATCCCCAAACAGACCTAAGTAGGGTTTGCATGGGACAATAGTCAGAGTCATAGAGTTTAAGGCCGGAAGGGACCCCCAGATCATCTAGCCGGACCTCCTGTAATCACAAGCCCACCCACAAACCCCCTCCAGTTTCTCCTGTATTGAGCCCAATACCCAGGTTAACCTAAGGTATTACAGCCCTCCAGAGATCAAATTATTGTGCGCCACAGGCAGAGAGCAGCAGGGACCAAGGAGCGCCAAGGCCTGAGGCCCCCTGCAACGGAAGGGAATTGATTTGGTGAGACAGACCAAGAGGATCCTAGCAAGAAACCCACGCCCCAAGCTGCAGAGGAAGAAAACAAAAACCGAACAACCTCCTGGTCCCGCACCATCACCACCGCTACCCCAGGTCCCTGTCAGATTAAAGGAGAGGCCTACCTCCCCCTACAGCCTCTTGCCAAGATGTCCTGCAAACAAAACAGTTGAATTTGCTTGCTTGTTCTAGCAAAGGAGATCTCTCACAGGAACGCTCCCGGGCATGGTGAATTTTGAATCAAACCGTGGGGAACGTTAATGAAAAAGTAACGTTGAACAGGAATATTCACCTCCAAATCCAAACACTAAAGAGTTTGCGGTCAGCCGGCACAGCTAGAGGGAACAGACCAAAGCCATGGGAATGGGGCACCGAAACAGAACTATCCAGAACAGCTAGAATACTGTGAAGTACCAAATACATGCAGCAAACTGCTCACCAATGGTCCACAGACCAAGAATCATTCGCAGTCAGGTCTGGCGAAGCAATTTCGAAGAGCAAATGCAACTGAAAAAGCAGGAACCTCTGGTGGACAATTAGTCAAACGGAAGGCAGAGACTAAATTATTGTCTCACCTCTGATTTGGCCTAGCCACGGGGTCAGTGTCTCATGCAATGTGGGGGGTTGGATGTTCACTCAAAATCTAGATACTGCAGTGACTGGTGTTCGATAAATGTCATGAATAAATGAAATAAACCGAATAGATTTAGATTCAATTATATTAAGTTAAAAAGGTCCAATCATAGAAACATCAGGCTGGAAGGGACCTCAAGAATCAGCTAGTCCAGCTCCTGCGTTGAGGCAGGACCAAGCAAACCTGGACTACTCCTGGCAGATCTTTGCTCAATGTGTTCCTTAAATCCTCCAATGATGGGGATTCCAAACCTCCCTTGGGAGCTTGTTCCAGAACTTAATTATCCTTATAGTTAGACAGTTTTTGCCTAATATCTAACCTAAATCTCCCTGGCTGCAGAGTAAGCTGATTACTACTTGTCCTACCTGCAGGGGACACACAGAACAATTGATCACCATCCTCTTTATAACACCCTTAACACATTTGAAGACTTATCAGGTCCCCCCTTCAATCTTCTTTTATCAAGGCTAAACATGCCCAGTTCTTTTAACCTTTCCTCAGAGGTCAAATTTTCTAAACCTTTTATCATTTTTGTTGCTCTCCTCTGGACTCTCTCCAATTTCTCCACATCTTTCCTAAAGTCTGGCACCCAGAACTGGCCACGATACTTCAGCTGAGGCCTCCCCAGTGACAAGTAGAGTGGGACAATTACCTCCTATGTCTTGCGACACTCCTGTTCATACACAGCAGAATGATATTAGCCTTCTTTGCAACTGCTTCGCATTGTTGACTCATTCAATTTCTGATCCACTGTAGTGCCCAGAGCCTTTTCTGCATTACCACTGCCTAGCCAGTTATACCCCTTTTTTGTAGTTAGTTATGTGTTTGTTTTTTCCTTCCTAAGTGTAGTACTTTGCGCTCGTCTTTACTGAATTTCATCTTGTTGATTTCAGACCAATTCTTCAATATGTCAAGGTTGTTTTGAATTCTAATCCCGACCTCCAAAGTGCTTGTAACCCCTCCCAGCTTGGCGTCATCTGAAAATTTTATAAGCATACTCTTCACTCCAGTATCCAAGTCATTAATGAAAATATTGACTAGTACCAGATCCAGGACTGACTCCTGTGGGATCCTATTAGATATGTTCCCCATTTAACAGTGAACCTTGATAACTACTTTTTGAGTACAGTCTTTCAACCAGTTTTGGCCCCCCTTTATAGTAATTGTGAAAATGTTATGCGGGGCAGTGTCAACAGTCTTACTAAAAATCAAGGTATATCATGTCTACCACTTCCCCACTATCCACGAGGCCAGTAACCCTGGCAACGAAGGAAATTAGGTTGGTTTGGCATGATTTGTTCTTGACAACTCCATGTTGGCCATTACTTATAACCCTATTATACTCTAGGTGCTTACAAACTTATAGTTCAATAATTCGTTCCAGTATTTGTCCAGTTATCAAAGTTACGCTGACTCATCTATAATTTTCAAGGTTCTTGTTCCCACCTTTAAAGATAGAGGCTATGTTTGCCCTTCTCTAGTCCTCTGGGACCTCACCGATCCTCCAGGAGTTCTCTAAAATAATTGCTATCAGTTCCGAGATTGCTTCAGCTAGTTCCTTAAATACGCTAGGACGAATTTCATCGGTTCTGCCGACTTCAGTACATCTAAATATTCTTTAACCTGTTCTTTCCCTCTTTTGGCTTGTGTTCCTCTCCCTTTGTTGTTAATATTAATTGTATCAGAGGGGTAGTCGTGTTAGTCTGGATCTGTAAAAAGCAACAAAGAGTCCTGTGTCACCTTAAAGACTAACAGATGTGTTGGAGCATAAGCTTTCGTGGGTGAGTATTCACCCATGAAAGCTTATGCTCCAACACATCTGTTAGTCTTTAAGGTGCCACAAGATTCTTTGTTGCAATATTAATTGTGTTAAGTATCTGGTCACAACTGATCTTTTCAGTGAAGACTGAAGCACAATAGGCATTTAACATCTCCGCCTTCTTGATGTCATCCACTATTGGCTCTGTTTTCCTGCTGAGTAAAGGGCCTACACTTTCCTTCATCTTTCTCATGCTCCTGAGGTATTTATAAAACCTCTTCATATTGCCTTTTATGTCCCTTGCTAAGTAAGAGTAACTCATTTTGTTCTTTAGCCTCTGACCCGTTTGTGCTTTTTTTTTTTTTGCACTCCTCCTTAGCAATTTGTTCATCTTTCCATTTTTTGTAGGATTCCCTCCTGATTTCCAGGTCACTAAAGAGCTCCTCCATATTGGCCTCTTACTATTCTTATCTGTCCTTCGCATGGGGATAGTTTGCTGTTGCACCTTTAATATTGTCGCTTTGAGAAACTGCCCGCCCTGCTGAACTCCATTTTCACTTTGATGTGTATAGGGAGAGATAGATTAGACAGACTAGGTAGATAGATTACTTTAGATTGCAAACTCTTCATTTACTGTGTGTTTGTACAGCACCTAGCATAATAGGGCACAGAGTGATTGGCCTTGCGGCACCACCACCACATGATAAATAGTCAATAAATAACAAGGAAAAATGAGATCAGACAGGTTTAGATTAAATAGATTGAGATTACATAATTATAGATGAGAGAATGGGGGATCAGATCACACTAGATTAGAAGAGACTGATTTAGATTAGACAGAGTATTAGACTAGATTAGATGTGATGTGTGATCAAATATATTTAGATTAGATATGATGGAAGAGGATAAGGGAAAATAATTTTCTGTGCTTTAGGGTTTCTCCTTCCTAGCTATCCAAGTACTCTTCAAATGCAGGTACATACCATCCCTATGTTACAGACGAGAAAACTGAGGCAGAGAGAGAGAGACAGGAAGCAACTTGTTTGGAGTCACACAATGAGTTAGTGACAGTCTGTGGAATAGGACCCAGATTGCCTGAGTCCTGGCTCCATGCTCAATCCCTGACAATGCAAACCTTTGGCGCTTGAAAGAACTATCTGAAGGGGGCCCCCATTGACTATGCCTCTTGCTGCTGAACACGGATGACGTAGGCTGGGGTGGACTTTGAATTGCTAAAGAAGACCAACTCCTTTCCCCACCAACTATTGCCTTTGCTGGTGACATTTCGCTCGCTGCATTATGAGCTTCCTCCCTCACTTCCCCTAGGAATGACACTGCTGTTATCTCCACTGCATCTAAAGCACACACAGACTCAGTTTAGGGACAGTTAATTTCCAATTCTTTCCAGATGGGTTGGAATAATATCCCCAGGTGGTAAATACATTATTAAGAAGGCAGTTTGGTGTGAAATTGGCTATTAAAATATAGATAAAGTTTAATATATTGAGCTCCTTGTCAGAAAAATCACTTTAGAGGGAGCTTATTATTTGTTTGATATTAAAAGAGTCACAGCTCCGCTCCAAGTGACAAATGGGGGGGTGGGGGGGGGAATGCCACTGGTAATGAATAAAAGCTTTTTAACATTTAAATTTAGGTTTCCGTGCAACGCCCCATGCTGCTCTGAGCATGCCCACGTGGCAGATCCATCCATGGTTACTAAAATGTCAGCAGCTCAGGGTCCCTGGGAGGCTGTCGGCCTGCACCAGCCTTTTGAGAAGCGGCTTCGCTGAAATCCGAGTGTCTGCAATGAGACGAGTTTGCAGCGCTCAGCTCTGTTGATCAGAACTCCCACCATGCCACGGTTGGGCTCTCTCTTTTCCCTCTGCCGAGTTAGTCCCAAGATCTCTCGTGACCTTGCCTCCTGGTGGGCGTCCTACAAGGTTAGGGTGGCTGGAGCAGCATATAAGGGAAGCTTAAACAGGCACGGAGATTGAATGCCTTCCGGATCCCAAGAGAAGGTGCTCTCCTCCTAGGCATGAGGAGTCATTTGCAAGGAATTATGGGTAACTCTACAGTTGTACCTACCCTAGGAACCAGTTTTGATCAGATCTCACCCAAATCTTGAAGGGGAGCTCTTTTTGGACAAAGTGTGGATCACTTTCCCCTCTGTAGGCGACTGGCCCATCTCCCCCAGCCCAGAAGGGCTAAAGCCACACCCAAAGTCTGCCACACCCAAAGTCCTCCAGGGGGCAGTTTTTTCCCTCAAACATGACGCTCACAAGGTAACACCCAACCACAGCTATTCCCCTGACCAACACAGGCTGCAGCTGCCCAGGCTAAGGCTATACTGGCAACTGAACGACAAAACTTTTGTCTTTCAGAGATGTTAAAAAAAACACACGCCCCCGAAAGACAAACCTTTTGCCGACGACAAGCGCCGCTGCGAACAGCGCTCTGTCAACAGGAGCACTCTCCTGCCAACAAAGCTAGTGCCGCTCGTTGGGGGTGGGACTTTTTTTGTCGGCAGGAGATGACCTGTAGTGACAGAGCCATGTCGCTAAAAGCTGCATAGTGTAGACATAGCCCCAGAGACATTGTCCCTTGAAACTCTGCCACAGCTCCCCTTCAACTGAGCGTTCGTAGCCCTTCATAGGAGTCACCTGACCCCTTCCCAGCTGGGCCTGATAATCAAATGGGGTTGGCTGGCTTCCTCTGGCCCTTAAATGGGAAAAACCCCTTAGAACCATAGAACATCAGGGTTGGAAGGGACCTCAGGAGTTCATCTAGTCCAACCCGCTGCTCAAAACAGGACCAATACCCACACAGATTTTTGCACCAGATCCCTACATGGCCCCCTCAAGGATTAAACTCACAACCCTGGGTTTAGCAAGCCAAAGCTCAAACCACTGAGCTATCCCTTCCACCCTTGTGATACTCTTTTCCCTCCCTTCTCCCTTTCTCATTCATCCTAGTGTAGACTAGGGGTAGGCAACCTATGGCACACGTGCCGAAGGCGGCAAACAAGCTGATTTTCAGTTGCACTCACACTGCCCGGGTCCTGGCCACTGGTCCGGGGGGCTCTGCATTTTAATTTAATTTTAAATGAAGCTTCTTAAACATTTTAAAAACCTTATTTACTTGACATACAACAATAGTTTAGTTATATATTATAGACTTATAGAAAGACACCTTCTAAAAACGTTAAAATGTATTACTGGCGCGCGGAACCTTAAATTAGAGTGAATAAATGAAGACTCGGCACCCCACTTCTGAAAGGTTGCCGACCCCTGCTGTAGACATAGTCCCTTGAAACTCTGGGCCTTAAACGGGAAAACNAGCCCTTCATAGGAGTCACCTGACCCCTTCCCAGCTGGGCCTGATAATCAAATGGGGTTGGTTGGCCTCCTCTGGCCCTTAAATGGGAAAAACCCCTTAGTATCATAGAATATCAGGGTTGGAAGGGACCTCAGGAGATCATCTAGTCCAACCTGCTGTTCAAAGCAGGACCAATCCCAAGACAGATTTTTGCCCCAGATCCCTAAATGGCCCCCTCAAGGATTGAACTCTCAACCCTGGGTTTAGGAGGCCAATGGTCAAACCACTGAGCTATCTCTCTCTTCCCTCCCTTCACCCTTTCTCATTCAACCTCTATATTTGAGATCAGCCCTGGGAAATCTGACCCAAAAAAGCCTCTAGCATCTGAGAAACTCCCCTGTGCAATTCTGCAGACCCAACAGGTTAGAAAGAAGCTCGAATAAGTAGCTTCCAAATATACAGATGCTTATCTAGACCCAAACTCCCTGTCTTTGAAGGTCTTCCCCATCACTAGGTTCAAAGGATGAGTTGTTTTTTCTAACCAACCTATAGCAGTTTCAACCGGACTAACATTCTGGGTTCCAATTCCTACTGGTGCCGTGTGAAAACCGGCACCATTGCAACCCAGATCCAATCTGTAATGAATAATTCAACAGAACCTCACAAAATCCATACCCATCTCTCCCCGCTGCTCAGCAGACGGCTCGAGGTAGGTCTCGTATTACTAAGACTTCATTAGTTTTACAAAATATACTACAGCACATTTACTAGCAGGCTATGAAGTATCATAAATAATTAAAACCAAATTACACTTGTCAAGGGTACGAACGAAGTGCATTTCGCAATCCGTTCTCCTTGCTTTTTTTAATTGTTTGCCTGTTTACAAATTCACAAGGGTTTTACGGAGTGGGTTAGAATTTGGAGATCTTTGGGCCAAAGATATCATGAGCCTGATTCTTAGCCCGCTCACCATTGATGTAAATCACGAGTACATTCAGTTTAAGTCAACAGAGTAATATCCCTATGCCACCAGTCTGAGATCAGCATCAGAAGCTAGAAGGATTATTAATCAGCATTATTATTATTACCTGGCAATTTGCAAAGTTCAGTAATTGGCACTTATTAGATCTTTCACTTGATGAGAATCTACAGTCATAATCCTCTGAGGGAAGGCACAATAGCAGTCCAAAGTGTTTTACAAACATTAATTAATTAATCTCAGGACTTTATAAAAAAAAAGTACTATTGTATTCTAGATTCATGCGCCAAAACAATGCAGCAGAAGAGTACATTGGGCTATTATTTTATAGACCTGCAGTAGTTTTCTATAGTAAGAGGAGGTGGGTTAGCATTATTATCCCCATTTTATAAACCAGTAAACTAAGGCACAGAGAGGTGAGACGGTGTTAGAGCTAGGGTCGCTGATTATCTGTCTTTTGCTATAACCGCTAGACGACGGGGCCCACTGCATTCCTGGAAGTGAGAACTTATTGCTTTTACCCAGATACAGTCCCAGCATCTGGTTTCTCTGTTACTCTGTCTGTGTGTGTGCACAGACTCACAACCCTTCCTGTTCTCATTCATCCACCCGCATGCAAAGTGAGTGTGAAATGTCACCATTCCGATCAGGTAGAGGTTCACGTTCACTTTCCACGGGTGTAAACGATGGCAGAGGGTGCAGGGTGGTGGAAAATCGTGCTCCAGAGCTCTCTCTCTCTCTGCAAAAGGAACTAATGGAGCGCCGAGAGAGAAGTAACAGTCGATTCCCCAGCACTGTCCCAAATGTCCTGGCAACAGGGACCTGCTGATTCTAAAGCACAGTGGGGTGTAGGCGTGCGGCAGGTAGGGTAGGGAAGTTCATTGGCAAATGAAGGTTGTGCAGAGATTTGGGCATCTTCCACTGTGGGAGAGGAGGAGCACATGTTGCCTGTCTGTGTGTAATGTGACTGCTTCACGCTACCTTGCCCTTGTAAAAATCCAGACTCTACTTCTATATCCCTGGGCCTCTTCTTTTTCTTTTTTTCCCACAAGCGCCTCCTAAAAGTCACTTCCACAAGTTAATACACCTCCAGGGCACAAGCGTCTCTTTGCGGGACTCCAGGGAGCCCGAGCATGTGATCTCCTTTATCTCCCATTTCTGTTTGGCTCTTTAGATTCTAATGGTTTTGATGTTTTATTAATGGTCCCGTTCTCTTCGAGGCGGCTGGAGTCCTGCCTGTCACTGGGGATTGACAGCTAAACACCAGGAAAGGAGAGAGGAGGAGAGGGGGAGCAACATTTAGCAGTTGAAGCAAGGTACTAGGACTCTGGGATTCTATTCCCAGCTCAGCCACTGACCTTGGGCAAAGCGCTATGTGCCTCAGTTTACCTATTTTGCAAAATGAATAATAACCCCTCGCCTGCCCTCGCAAGGGGCTTTTTCAGTTTTCATTAATATCTGTAAAGAGCTTTGAGATTCTTGGATGAAAGATGTGACAGAAGTGCAAAATATTAATTGGTTTATTAAGAATTAATTAAGTCCTCCAACAACTGCAAAAGAGAAAAAAAAAGATTCACGAGTGGCTCCGAGGGTTGCATATGTCCTGTCCTGCTCTTGCTGCTGGACCCCACTGGAAGCCTTACCGCGAACATGACTTGTTTTAGTTTATTGCTCTTTCCCCTAAGACTAAGGGCATGTCTATGCGAGGGGGAGAGGGGAGGGGGAAACAGCAGCAAAGACAGAAGAGAGTTGGCTTTCTTAGTTGTGTTTGCAGCCTGAGTTCAATCTAGGGTGACCAGATCATAAGTATGAAAAATCGGGATGGGGCGGGGGGTAATAGGTGACTATATAAGACAAAGCCTCGAATATCAGGAGTGGGATTGTCCCTCTAAAATCGGGACATCTGATCATCCTATTTCAACCCCCAGGCTGGTCTACAGGCTTTCATTCGAGCTGCTAACCAGAACTGTCAGGTCTTCATGGCTTATTTAACCTAAATAAGAGCCCTTTTTCCCCCTTTCAGTGCAGCCTAAGACAAAAGAGGCACAGTTGTTAGGAGCTGGCTACCTGTAATTTGGGAGGAAAAACCCCTGTTAAACTATACTACAGCCTTCCCCAGTAATGCCCCCTCCACCAATGGATAGAGAGCAAGGGCTTTGCACGCAAGTGTTCCCAGCTCTACCGTGATGTTGCCACATGCCATTGTGCAAAATGAGAGGACAAAGCTATTTAAGTTCTATGTATATTATGATGTCACAGTGCTACAGCAGCCAATCAGATGAGATTTCAATGCTCAGGTATTTCTAACTCCATTATTATTATTATTTCTCTTACAGTAGTGCCTAGAGGCCCTAACCAAGATCGTAGCCTGATTGTGCAAGGTGCTGTACAAACACAGTGTAAGGTTATGTCTTTGCTGCCATTAAAGATGGTTCTGTTTAATTTTTGACAGCAAGAGAACTAACTTGTGTTAATTATCTCACTGTAAAACCACACCTTTTTCGGCAGGGAAGACATAGCCGACAAGGAAAACTCACAGACTTTTAAAGCAAGAAGGGACCATCGTGATCAACAGCCTTGAGAGCACCTGCAATTAAAAGCCAGCTTTTGATTACTCGGGTCATGTAGCATCTTACTCTGCAAACAGCCTCATTGAAATAAATGGAACTACTTGCAAGGGATTCCAGCAAAGTGCTCTCTGGGACCCCGCCCCCAAAATGTTTACCTCGACTTGCTCACGTGTGTGAAAAATACAAACTGCCTGACCTCCGTGAGGGTTTTATCACATGCTCGTTCACACAGGGTAAGACCACACCTTCACACAGCGCACAGTCAACCTGTGGAACTCCTTGCCAGAGGATTTTGTGAAGGCCAAGACCACAACAGGGTTCTAAAAAGAACTAGATAAATTCATGGAGGATAGGTCCATCAATGTCTATTAGCCAGGATGGGCAGGAATGGTGTCCCTAGCCTCTGTTTGCCAGAAGCTGGGAATGAGCAACAGAGGATGGATCACTTGATCATTACGTGTTCTGTTCATTCCCTCTGGGGCACCTGGCATTGGCCACTGTCGGAAGATGGGATACTGGGCTAGATGGACCTTTGGTCTGACCCAGTAGGGCCATTCTTATGTTATGTTCTTTTTTTTCCTAGTGAAGACAAGACCAATGTGAGTAAGGCTAAATAGGCAAGTGTTATCCTCATCTCTGAGTACCAGATGGGAAACTGAAGCACACATTGATGAAATGACTTGCCAGAGGTATGCCTGTGGTACAGTCAGACTTTGAACCCCAGATCTCGAGTATCAAGGCAGTATTTTTACCACCCGACCATCCTTCTTTTTAATACAGGAACATTAAGTCTCATCTGTAGTCTCCTCCACTAAGCTTGCCCCAGTCTTGGCCTGCAGCTGCGCCTCCTAAGAAAACTCCCACTGCCTGCGCCATCTCCTCCTCATTTGTCTTCTCCTTCAGTCAGACTCGCGCAATTATCTGCCAAACCTGGTATCCTTGGCAGTCCCACTCTGCCCGCTGCCTCCTCCCCTCGCTCCTCACACCGGAGGAACTTGCAGTTAGTACTGGGAGTGCATTTGCTAGTGGAGGAGGCGGATCAAGGTGGTGGAGGCTCCTTTCAAAGGGAAGCTGAAGAGGTTTGGAGGAGAGGCGGGCCTGACTGCAGGCTTCCCCAGAACGTCTTAATAGAGTCACTTTCACACATCACTTGAAAGCTGCCTGACAACGTTCTCTCTTTAGCAAAGAAAATATTGTACAAGTTAATAGCCCTTCAGGCACAGACACATGCAGGCCCTTTGCGCTCGAGCCCCGACGGTGTTTTTCTTCCACTCGTTCTCAATGTCTTTTCAAAGCATTACGGCCTGTGCAGGAGCTGTGGTCCTCAAGACTGTGCCTTTGAGGGTCGATCTTCCCAAACTGGGAATCTCGAGTCATAACCTGAACCCAGATCACTGCTTTGCACTGGATTCCCCACCGGCAGCACCTGCTGCTATTCTCACACTGGGCTGCCCACCGATAACTCTTCCATCGTAGTTCAGTCCTGACCTGCAGCATCCTTTGGTGTGATGATACACACCAGGGCAAAACAGACAATACCTCAAAAGGTATTCAGGTGCCTAACTCCCACTGGACTTTGGGACTTTTGCCCAGTGGGACTCTGACGGAATCCCTTTGAGGATCTGGCTGGAGTGATCACTGAGCCCACAGGAATCATCAAGGCAGAGCAATATGCAGGAGATGTTCTAGGGAGCCCTGAACTATGAGAGGTTCATGCCCAGCTTCCCCCGTGTGCTTTGCTGGAGATGGATCCCTGCCATGCCTTTCTCTCTGGACGGCAGCGGGCGGGGATGATGCACCATTTCACTTGCGTGGACTAGCCGCGAGAAGCAGGTACAACAGAACTGTGCCAGCAAAAACCCTAGTGCAGGCACAGTTATACCAGCAAAAAAGTGCTTTTGCTGGTATAGTTTATTTTGCTCGATGAACCAGAATATGCTGTGCTGGCAAAAAACGTTATTTTGCTGCTGTAACTGTCTACACGAGGAGCGTTCTGTGGAATAGCCATGCTGGCAAGGCTTTTATATGTAGACAAGGCTTAAGGCACTGGACCGAGACTCCAGAGATCTGGGTTCAGTTCTGGCTCTGCCATAGACTTGCTGTGTGGCCTGGGGAAGGCCTTTAATCTCTCATTGCCTCAGTTCCTCCACCTGTGCGCAAGGGTCGGGTGCATTTGGAAGGAGTGCTGCAGATCAGGACTGAGCTAGTGTGAGCCCAGTGTGAGAAGAGCAGGAAGAAGAAAGCCAGGGCAATGTATAGATGGATGTGGTGAGCCCAGGACTAGACTAGCAGGAAGGTGCTGGAGCTCTGGATTGAAGTGCAAAGGCAGAAAGGGGTGCAGGCAGGTCAGGACTGAGAGCAGGAGTGGAAGGCCCATGCCAGTGCTTTTGCAACCCCATAAAACTTCTCCCAGGTGCAGCCCACGGACAAAGCCCTGGTGGGCTTTGCATGGTGAAGCTAGAAATATCTATAGAGACGGGTTTTGTTTGCTTCCTTTCCTTTTATCATATTCAAAACCGCCGTCCTCCATCCTCCGCCTCCCCAGAAAGCAGCTCCCTCAGCAAATGCCCTCACCAGAGCCCAGCAATTGATTTAACCTCTGTTATCTCTCCGATTAGCCCAGCCATGGTACAGATAGTTAGCTCTTATCAGCCCATTAAAGAGTCAAAGAATGCTGTTACCAGTTTTTTATCTCCAAAATGCACACAAAGCCCCGCTGATTATTCTATTAATTTGTTAATGAACCTGTCTTGCCAGACAGATTCTCTGCTTCCTTGCAAGGCAGGGATGGGGAATTCAATCTTTCTAGGGGTCCAGGCCCTTGGCTCAGAGGGCTTTTAGCTTAGAACTACTATAGGATCTGAAACAGAAGTTCTTCGCCCCCAGACATCTGCCAAACAGATGCATGCAGTGATTCAGGAACCGCTTCAGCATTGTGAGATAGTAAGTCTGGATGAGGACGTGGTAAATTGGTGACCAGCCAGGTAGGAGAACAGACGCTATATGTTCTGGGGCCCAGTGTTTTGCATGACTCTATGCAAAACTCCCTAACACACCTAAGGTTGGGGGTAGCTCTGTGGCTACCAACACAGGCATTACTTTTCTCAAGTGGCCAGTGATTTTGGATGCCTCCGATTTTGGGTGCCCAACGGGAGATGCCAAGGACCTGATTCTGAGAGGAGCTGAGCATCTGGAATGCTAGTTCAAGCCAATGGGAACAGATGGGGCTCTAACCTTGGAAAATCAGGCCCACAGCTCCCAAAAATACAGGTGCCCAAAGTTGGAGGCCACAGTGAGATCACAGAGGCTGTAGGAATTCCATGACATTCTGAATCCTTGGGCACACTGATGGGGGATTGAGTCGCAGGCTAAGTGACTTGCCCAAGGACAAACAGAAAGTCTGTGGCGGAACGAGGACTTGAATCCAAGTCCTAGGCTAGTCTGTCCTAACCACCATCCTTCCTCTCCACAGCTATTAAGGCTAGATTTTTTTTTTTTTAATAACGAAAGCTGAGATTCTTATGAAACAACATGACTCTGGGAGCTTGTCTAAGGGGAAAAAAAGCTCAAACATTGTGAGAGTTGGCACCACTTAAATGAAACACAGAGCTGCCCCTTTCCTCCCCACAGCACTCATCTGCCTCCATTCTTTTCCCCTGTCAATTTTCTACTGCTTACAGCAGAGGGCTGGGTGGCAGGGCGGCCGAGTTCATTTCCCAGCTCTGCCACTTGTTCACTGTGGCCTTGGGCATTGCCTTGACGCCCTCCCGTCCTCAGTTTACCCATCTGTAACATTTTCAGTGCATCAGACAATACAGCAAATACTCAGCTGTCATTGAGGGTTGGTTGGCGCAGGGCAGCTAGGCACCCACTTACAGCTTCACACTAAACCCAGCCCGGGGGCTGCTGGAGATGGGTGCCCCCAGGGGCCATCTCCCACTGGAGACAAATCAGAGCACAGCATGCTACTGGCACAGCCTCTCTTCACCGGGGCTGCAGGAAGGTGGTATTAAACCAGCTTTCCTGCCTCTATGCCTTCTGGGAACTCCCCAACAGTGGAGAGGTTTGGATGGTTTTCACTCTGGAGGCCCAAAAAGAGCAGGGCAAGGCATAAATCTGCCCCAACATCTGTACCTCCAAAGAAAGGCACCAGGGAAATGCAGAATAATATTACTACAGTCAGAAAATACCATGGGAGTGGCTGTGGGCATTCTTGGGGCAATTTCTCCTGCCCCTCATGCAAGGGAGAAGTGGAAATCCTGTTTCAACAAAGAAGAGAGCGACAGGGATTCAAATTAGGATGCTGCCGAAGAGTGGGAGGAGAGAGAGACAAAAATATCTAGCGCCATATTAAGAAAGGTCTGTCTATCATAAAGGCTCTATGCTTTCACTCATGGTGAGGACAATTAATTGCCTCCCTGCCAGCCCCCTCCCACCCCCCCACCTCACTCCTTCCAGAAAACTGTTTCCTTTTCAAATTTATTTTTAGGCAAAGATAGCTGGATGTTTAAGTATTTCTAAAGCTGCCAATTGCACAACAAATTAAATGCATAACCCCAGTGCACTCTGGGGAGGAATACATTATGGACAAAAGAAACCTGTCATCACACCCACACACAACATTGTTTACTTTGCACTCGTACACGACTCTGCTGTCACTGTGATCTGTGATTCCCGAAGGTGAAAGACAAAAGGCAGAGAAATTCCCAGCAGCTCAAAAAGTCCCCATCTGATGGCCACAAGTGTCACTCGTCCCCAAATCCCACAAGATTGCAGGGGGCTTGGATCGGGAAAGCAGCTGCAGACATGATCCAAACCACCAAAGTCAAAACGCCCCAGGCTTCAAGGTGATCTATCTGAACCCAGTTCTGGATCCCTATGTTGCAAACAGGCCGTATGTCTGACTCATCAGCTGAACCAAAACGCTGGATCCAAACTCCTTGGCTTTTGGGGTGCTAAAAAACTAGACCCAAATATTGTGATTTTGAACGGGTGCCTAGTAGAAATGAAAGGAGGTTTTCAACATTCAAAATCCTGCAGCAGGGAGTTATTTGGAAAGTCTCTCTCTCATTCCAAGATGCCCCGTTTACCTCTATTTTCACTTCTCTATCTCAATCTGGGGCCCAAAATCGTTCATCCTGTTTTCACGCTGAAAGTTCAATGGGTTTGTTCTAAAAACCAGAGCTGATCTTACATAGTAACCTTGTTGGGGCTTAAACCTATGTAACCCATGTTCGAAAAACGCCAAACCCTCCCCGTCAATTGTTGAAAATCACTTTGACTCCATTGCCCCAGACATCCTCATTTCCTCTTTACATTTTGACCCTCTACCCCAAGTCTTCTCCTGCACTTTTCTTGAATCCTCAGTGGACTTATTTAAGAAAGATTCTTTAAACATGGCATTAAAATAGGGTGAGAATATTTTCCCAAATGGAAAACGGGACACCCATGGGCTGGGCTGAGGGCCCCCTCCTCTTCCCCACTCAGCCAGCCCGAGCGCTTCCTGCCTCCTGCCCGCGTGGAGACAGCTCAAGGACCCCTTCCCCCCCATGGGGCCGGTCCAAGCCCCCCAACGTGGGGCCATCCCCTTGCCGCCCACCTCCCGAGCCCTCCCTCCTGCACAGGGCTGGCTTTGCCGCTTGCCCCCCCACCCCCGCACATTCCTCCACACCCCACTAGTGGTACCACCCCCCTTTTTTGACAAAAAGTCGGGACGGCCAGGACAGGGCTAAAAAACGGGACTGTCCAGGCCAAAACGAGACATATGGTCGCCCGATATTAAAAACAAAAGCACTGGAGAACCAAGCTGAATCACCCGGGGATGGGCTAGCTGGCTTCACAGGTCCAGTCCATCTGTAATTGGCTGTTATTCACCAAGTCACAGTATGTTCCCATTGCACAAGGTCCCGGCAATATTCTTGTATGTTCTCGGCGGTCAAGATGACGGGGTAAGGACTTTAAGGAGTATATAAAAAGTAAAAAATGGGATTACAAAACTGAAAAGGGGAGCGGGTGTGTGAGAGACAAGGAGCACGACTTCGTTACCCATGACCAAGGCGTTAACTTGAGCTCAGCTGCCTCCTTCCCTGTCTTGTGGAGATGCTCAGAGGAAAGATCATAAGTGTGTCTGCTTAGGAGACAATGTTTGGGGGAACATACCCAGTGCCAGAGCTCTAGGACCCAGAGCTGGGATGTTTTCTCTTTATTCTCTTTTATTCTTGTGTTAATGAGGGATTTTGATCTCTGTTTAGCCATGCTCTTCCCTGAGGGAAAGATCTTGGTGGCTGCTGTTGAATTTGTTTGTTTCTCTGTTTCTGCTGAGTCACTCCACCTGCTTACCATATCCTTTTCTGGCCCAGCTCTGGAGTCTGAACTGTTAGGGTGATGCCGTGGGATGCTGCAGGTTAAGGGTCACATTTCCGGAGGAAGCACCCCACAACAATCAAACAGCGGGAGCAATGTGATGATTAGACTCAGCATTACCCTCTCCCCAGCTGACAGCCCCACTACTAGAAAAATGAGCACTCCCTTCACATGACAGCCCTTCACCACTGTCCGGTCTTACGCTGCGTCTGTCCCATGTGCCCCACTGCTTTGCTGCACCACACTGCATAGGCGCCGACTCCGTGGATGCTCCAGGGCTGGAGCACCCACGGAGAAAAGTTAGTGGGTGCTCCGCACCCACCGGCAGCCAAGCTCCCCTCCTCCCCCGCCCCACCTCCTCCTCCCCCCCCGAGCACGCCGCGTCCCCGCTCCTCCACCTACCTCCCAGAGTTTCCCGCCCAGCCGCCACCAAACAGCTGTTTGGCAGCGTTAGCACGCTCTGGGAGGGGCAGGAGGAGCGGGAACATGGCACACTCAGGGGAGGAGGCAGGGAAGAGGTGGGGCTGGGGCAGGGATTTGGGGAAGAGGTTGGAATATTGGCAGGGAGGAGGCGGAGTTGAGGTGGGGACTTTGGGGAAGGGGTTGGAATGGGGGCAGGGAAGAGGTGGCAGGAAGCGGGGAAGGGACGGGGCCTCATGGAAGGGGTGGAGTGGGGGCGGGGCCAGGGGCAGAGGTCAGGTCGAGCACTCACGGGAAAGAGGGGAAGTCGGCGCCTATCCCACATGACAACACTCATGCCACAAAAACAAACACATCCATACATACATTGCAAGCTCTTTGGGGTAGGGACCATCTTTTTGTTCTGTGTCTGTACAGCACCTAGCACAGTGGGGCCCAGGTCCTTGCCCGGAGTTCCTAGATGCTACCACAATACAAAACAATAAATACTACTAATACGCAGTGGAGCCATGCGGCACTCATTGACACTGTGGGAAATCAGGAAGGGGAGGTGTCCCAGATCAGGGCTAATCCTACAATCCAATGGAAGAACACCTAAAATCCTAGGGTGTGTCATTCAGGTAAAAAAATATAAAGGTGGTTGTCTTTACAGGAACTCAGTATCATCCAATGGCATTCGTCCTGCAGGACATGAGGCATGTTGAAACTCAGGCGCTACACGTTCTCTTCTCAATGGGGACCACCTCCCTCTTCCCTGCCTGCACCTTTCTGTCCAGCCATTGCTTGATATTTGAATCTAAAGGTTAGATACGTGTGGCCATGAGGATAAAAGGCCACAATCAATTACCGTGTCTGCTTGTCCATTGGAGTCAATTTTTAATTATGGTGATTTGGTATTTTGGGAGGTGTGGGGGTGAGGTGTAAGAAGGGAGAATTGTGTGTGTGTGGGGGGGTTAAATTAGGATTTGTATTTTGCATAGACATTCCTCTAACCACACGGTGTACAATGCATCCCCTTTTTGCTCGCTTTCCTTTTGCTGCCATGCGATGATTCAGAGATGGTGACTGCAAAGACGCAGCCAAAAGCTGCCGGCCAAAACATTTCCAAACGGCGGCAACTCCGAAGTGAAAAATATTCCCACCGCAGCTTCCGGGAGCAGCCAGCTGCCAAAGAAATGCGCCTGTGTGCCCAGTCTCCTTTGCAAGTTTGCTTATATTCCCCCTTTAAGCATTTGAAGGAGCTTCCAGCTCCCTGCCCCTGAGCCTCAGTCAGACCTGCACAGAGCACCTCCAGGCTCACTGACTCTTTATGCCCTTTGCCAAACCTGCCAGTATGGGGGCCCATTAGTGTCTATCACCCATGGTGTGGGGCAGGACGTGCTTCCCTATGCAATTTTTAAACTACATGGAAATATTGTATTTCCCCCAGCATCACACAGGCAGACATTCAGTCACAGCACCGCCCACCCATGGCTTTGTACCGGGAGCTCATGTTCAGCTGATTATCCTCCGGGACTCCCAATCTTTTTCAGAGTCATGGCTTCCCAGGACAGAGTCCCCCATCCTGTAAGCACGGCCTAGCTTCTTTGTTCTGAGATGCACACACTGATATTTAGCTGTATGGAACCGCAGAGTTTGCTTGCGACCAGTTTACCAGACCATCCAGATCATTCGGTATCAGTGACCTGTCCTCTTCGATATTTACCAATGCCCCGATTTGTGTGTTCTCTGCAAACATTTGCTTACAGCAACACGCCCCATGTACTCCAAACAGGAGTACCCCCTCACGTACCCCCCACGCTGCTCTGACACACACACAAACTCAGAGCAGCACATACACACTGACCATCACATACACACCAGACACACACAACACTCCCAACAGCCCAGCCTCACATCCACAGCTACCTCCTCGCTGCCTTTTGTAATAATTAACTATTTAAAATTCTAAGAGTGCTAATGGCAGCAGCACTGGGCTGGGTTCTCATTAGCCAGGATCAATTCCTGTTGACTATTCGCCTCCAGGGGCGGATGTGGACAGAATGAGCTGATGATTTCTCTCTTGCTATGCCAAAGCTAATGAGTGGCTGCTGCTATTGTGGTGCAGTCACTCTCCTGTAATCAGTCAAAATAACAAGCAACAGCACCTTCTAGGGACTCGGGCTATTCTACATAAATATACATAGACCTTCAGTCATGCCAATGGACTCACATCTCAATGAGCCATGGCTCAGTCCTCCCCTAACTGTGGGCGGATGGAAAAACCCACAGCCCTGGAATTAGTTTAGAGTCTTTAAGGCACATCACAACCACGCTGGGGAGACTCCAGATATATGATATGTGATGCTATCTACCCGCACAGTCCCAGAGCCTTAAAAGTCCATCATCCCTGAAGAAGCACTTCCATTGAATAACACTGAGCTCCTCTAAAAACCAATAATTATTCGCTTCCTTCGGGAGAGCTGGGATTTTGATGCCTGTGCAAATTAGGGTGACCAGACAGCAAATGTGAAAAATCAGGACGGGGGTGGGGGGTAATAGGAGCCTATATACGAAAAAGACCCCAAAATCGGGACTGTCCCTATAAAATCAGGACATCTGGTCACCCTAGTGCAAATACAGCTGGTTGGGGAATGATTTTATTTTTCCTGGGGATTTTTTTCCTCTCATTTTTGTTGACATTTTTCTTCTAAAAATTTCAGGAGGAGAAGAGGGTGTTTGACAGACTTACTCCTCCAAGGCAATCCATACAAACAAACAAACCAAACTGATGGCGCCATCAATTCTTAGCTTCCAGAGCGAGAGAATACAACACCGTCAACTCAACTGTCATCTCCCTGGCATTGTTAGAACCCGCCCCCTCTGTACCAGCTCAACCGCTCAGAGCCTAAGGATCCGGTTACATGTAGCCAGCTGGCAGGAGTTTAAGAGAACTCTCCTTTTGCCGCCGGGGCATAGCATCCCAGCTACGATCAGTTCTGACCAGAAACCTGCCCTCACCCCTGTACCTAACTACATCAGCCTCATTCAAAGATGGTACCCAAGAAGGACGTTCAAAACAATTTATCCCTAAGAGGTATCACAAGTGAGATTAAGCACCAGACAGTCTGAGCAGGGAGTGAGGGGAGGGGGGAAACCTTTTTGATATTGACAAAGCACGGAGCATAAGTCAGAGATCTTTAGAGTGAAGCAATCCATGTTAAATTACGTTGCTCAGGAGCTCCCGGTATTGGAGATCTCCATGCCTGGAGCCATAAACAACAGAGAGGGCAGTAACTGGCCTAACTCATTGGGAAATGTAGCTAAATTAGGATGCAAAATACAGGCTCTAATTAAAGAGCTCACTCTGTGAGACAGAGAGAGGAGAGCACGGGCAGGGAAAGAGGAGCTTTATGCAATTAGGGGGGACAGTGTTTCCCCAGTGAGTCAATGAGCAGGTAGCCATGGAGTTGGAAGCATGTCACCCCGGAGATGCTGGAGGATGGCTCGCCCATGCGAAGATGCAAGCAGCATGTCATCTAGGGACAGAGGGGGAGAAGTGAATGTCATTTCCAATCAGGCCTCACACGGGCAGGTCGCAGGACAGCAGGAAAATGAGAATTGGCAGGCGCCTTCGCCGAATGACCAAGCAAACCTATTTTTGCTCCTTATCAGCAATTAGGCAAAGAAATTAAACTGGCACCTTCTTAACGGCCTGCTGTCACCCAGGCGGATGAAAGAATCCTCCTTCCTGAGCTTGGAGACAACAGCAGGACCATACTCATTAACAGCCAGGATCTGAAAGCACTTCACAGATATCAACATAGTCCCAACACGGCTGCGAGGTGGGGAAGATCATCCCTGTTTCACCGTTGGGGAAACTGAGGCACGGAGACGGGCCATGACTTGCCCAGAATCAGACAATAAAGCTGTGGCAGAGCCAGGAATGGAATGTAAGGCCTAATTCCATTTGCCATGGGATATGAGTAACTCCCAGCTTTTTCAGCTGGATCTATTGTTGTTGGTGGGTTTTTTTTAAATACTAGTTACGAGGGACTGAGGAAGCTAGCAGAGTTTGAAGTTTTTTGCAGGTTTGCAGTTTGTAGAAACTTTTCAAAATTGTGAATCTTCCCCTGGGCTCTTCTATGCTTTCAATCCATGAATTTGCGATCCCAGAAGGAATTCATCTTGGAACAAACTAATACAATGGTTAGGTGTATGTAGGTAGTGTGTGTGTGTGTGTGTGTCTGTATATACATGTGTGTATACAAACACAACTTTAATAGGAGTTACTCAGATCTAACAGTGGGAAAATCTGGTCTTAGGCATCCTGACTCCCAGGCCTCTGCTCTAACCACTAATCACTGTAGCGTAGCAGTGTGCTATTAAACAGGTGCTCCATCCCACCCTAGTCCCAGGTGAATAATCCCTCTTTAGAGAGGAGACAGTCGAGAAAGCTGTATTCTATTCAGTTCTATTCTGGTTCCCAAAACACACCCACGGTGCAATCTGAGGGCTTGGCTACACTTGCGAGTTACAGCTGGCAAGGCACGTAGAGCGCTCTGACTCTGCGGCTACAGCGCTGCTGGTACTTCACCTCGGCGAGTGAAATAACATTTGCTGCGCCTTGGCTACAACGCCCGGGCATCAGTGTGAACAGGGTGTTGCATTACTGCGCTCTGATCGGCCTCCGGAAACATCCCATAATCCCCTTAAGTCAAGTGGCCACTCCTGTCATTGTTTTGAACTCCTGTAGGAATGCGGAAATGCCCTTTGAAAGCTCCGTTTCTGACAGCCGGCGTGCAAGCCGTTACTGTCGAATGCTGTGTGTGTGAGAGAGAGGCGGGGGGGAGGTCTGCTGCTGTCTGAACTTACAAGACAGCATGCTGACATGCTCTCAGCCCCCCACAACCCCACTTTCTCTCCCCCCACATACACACAACACACTCCCTGTCACACTCCACCCCCCCCACCCCCATTTGAAAAGCACGTTGCAGCCACTTGCATGCTGGGATAGCTACCACAATGCACTGCTCTCTGTGGCCGCTGCAAGAGCTGCTAATGTGGCCAGACTGTGTAGACCGCCTGCAGCGCTTTCCCTAGTGCACTCTACGAAGGCTGGTTTAACTCACAGCGCTCTACATCTGCAAGTGTAGCCATGCCTAGACCTGCACATGCTATATAAACGCAAGGCACTAGTAATAAAAATCCAAGGTGTGGGAACTCAGTTTGCCTAATTCTGAATCCACTCCAAAAATCATATGGTTGAGTGTTCAATTTCAATAGGAGTGTTAATGGTTTCACGTGCCAATCAAGAGACCCAGAAAAGAACAGCGGAGTGAGGGAGAGGGGAGAAACCTAAGAAAGAAAGAAAAAAAACAAAAACCCCACAGCATATATGTGTTCGTATGTACACACAAATGGGGCCCAATGGAGGAAAATTAAAAGCCTGGAAGTTTCACCTTTGCTGCTCCCTGCATCCCTGTCTGCAAAGTCTCGTTAGCAGAAAAGGAGAGTACATACACACACACAGAAAATTATATAGGTCCTCATTTTCCGTGATTAGGGATAACAATAGGTCTCAGGCTCAGAAACTGCATGAACAGAAGCCATCTCTAGCATTCACCCTGTGCCATGTTACTTTTGCAACTGCAGGCTGAGAAAAACAAAGCTTGAGTCTCTAGACAAAAATCTAACCCGTAGGCAGGTCTGAAGGCAACCCGACTTGTGTCAGCTGTGTCGCTATTACACAGTGCAGTCTTCCCCTGAGAGAGGAAAATATGCTTTTTCATACAGCACTTTTAATCAGTAGATCTCAAAGTGCTTTACATACGATGATCAGTATCATCGCCGGGTTACAGGGGGAAAAACTGAAGCACAGAAGCCTAGTCTTGAGTAGGGAAAAAAAAAGGGGTGTTCTTAACTAGCGATAAAAACCTAGTGGAGGCAAGGCAAGGCAGTGTGTAGTTTTCACATGAGTTAGCAGGACAAGGTGAAGCCTTGGCTCCGCCATAGGGTTTAACTTGACCTGCCAACTTGTGGGAAAACTACAAACTACCTTGTTTTCTCTAATCAAGACCACCCTCCCCCCCGGCTCCCAGTGAAGACCCAGAGAGATGAAGTGACTTGCCCAAGGTCACCCATTAGACTACTGGCAGACATGGGAACAGAACCCCGGATAGAGAGACATCCCGGTGCTGTACTCATTAGATCAGACTGCCTCCCCAATCACTCTTGACATCACTGCTTATTAAAGGGAGTGGGGAAGGAAAAGATTCATGAATTGGAACTGATTCTGAAAACTCCTCAAGGTAATTTGAGAGATTTGCAGAACTCCACTAGTTTGTCCATCTTTAGCAACAGCACTACTGATGAACAAAGGGGAAATCTAGCAGCGAAGACGGTCCGTCACTTCACCAAGGGGGGAGGAGGGAAACAAACAGACGCCTCAAGGCAGCCTGCTTGCTGAAAATCAATAACTAGTATTAAAAAATGGATCTATTTCCCATTGGAACAGACAGCTCAGGGCTTTGCCATAATTCTGAGGAACAATCAATATTTACTGAGAGTGTCTCAAGTAAAGATTGAACTTCGATTTACTGAGCCCATTATTGTGCGTTAATAATATGCCAATTGATTATTAAACCATATTTACAGAGGTTATGAAAAATGGGCTGGAAAAGGCAAGGGTCTCTGCTGCAGGGTTATGATAACTAGGGAATGTAATTGCACAAGGCTGCATTAGCCAAACTATCTTCATGTTGTTAAAACACATTTTATGAAGGCATTAAAACAATTCAGAGCGGGAGATTACCCGGGACGAGTCACAGCACTTGGGCAACAGGACACAGTTCAGCTCAGCACCCCACAACGTGCAACTGTTTATTCATTTGGATGACGGCTGCGCCTCAAGGCTCCAACTTGGATCACAGCCCCATTGTGGTACGTGCAGCCCATACACAGCACCCGACTGGCCCTGCCCTAAAGAGAGCACAGTCTAAATGCACAAGACAGAAAAAGCATGGGAAGGGAAACTGAGGCACAGAGAAGTGAACTGATGTACCCAAGGTCACAAAGAGAGTCTGGTGGCAGGGCCAAGAATTAAACTCAGATTTCCGGAGTCCCAACCCCGGCCTTAACCAGCCTTCTATGTATACTCCTGGGACTATATAGCTAGTGATGAGCTGCACCTGAAGGCTGTGTGCTTTCTCTAGCTACTCAAACTCTCATGTGGGCCTCTGAGATAGATTTAAAATTCAATTTATGAACTGTTGTTGTTAGCTTGACACCAATAATTGTCCTGACAAAGTGCGAATTACCTGTGCACAGCAGCCTAAGCACATTTACCGCAAGGCCTGTGTGAAATCCGCACACTTTGTTCTGTGAATTTTCACTTGCAAGTTGCCAAACATGTCAGACTTGAGTGCTGCATCTTTCCGCAACAAAGCTAAAATAACCACAAGGACGTCTCTCCTATTGGAATAACTCGGGCACCACGTGGTCCTGATGACGCAGTCTGCACCATGCTGTATTTTTTAGCAGCTGGGAGAGTTGACAGGCGCTGCACAGTGTTCGGAACTGGCACGTTGCTGAAATTTGCATTGGGAATCTTTGCCATTTTAGATTTTCCGCTATGTGTCCACAAATGTCACTTCTTGGGACATGTTCAGCAAAACCGTCAATGCTCATATTGAAAAATACCGGAAAACGTCAATTTTTGCATGCTTTTTGTACGTTAAGTCATGCTCGTTTTACTGAAAAACTAGTGAAGGGAATTTTGTCCAACCTGTTCCCCCTCTTCCCCCACCCCCAACTCACAATTTGGAACTTTGAGCTTTGCATTCGTTGTTAACTTTGCACGCATCCCCCCAACAATTCGACCAAAGCCTCCTTTTGAAACGTAGCCCTCGCTGCTGAGGGGCAGGATACCAATTACTGTGCAGTCCAATGCAATAGTTCATAACAGGTGACTGTTTCATAGTGATGGGAATGGCTTCAATTTGGAATAAGATACCCTACCACTGCTCCTCAGTGGATTGCTGCTCTCCAGGCATTTACATTTTGCTTGGCTTGTGGCACAGGCTACAGGGAGATTTTGAACCCTCCAAGATCTGGGCTATTGAAAAACAGGCTGTTGGTCTGGCCTATGCCGAAGACAGAGGTCACCTGCAAAATCCAGATCTGGGTATGGAGTTGGAACTTTCCGAAAGCCCAGCCTCATTTGGATCCCGGGATTCGGTTCAGGCCCACGTCCTAACGAAGACGTTGCAAAGCTAAAGCATTGGGAACCTGCAGAGTTGCACTTTGTACTCTCTGCACACACATTGCTTTGGTCACACACTAAGTACACTTATTATGCCTGGGCTATTAGGTACATTTTAAATACAGCTGATAAAAATATATGGAGATCTAAAGCAGAGCTTAAAAAACCCAGGAAATTAACATTAAATACAGACCCAGTCGGCATTATCACTTCCAAAGGGGAGTACCTGCAGGGAGAGTGGTTTTCTTGAATTATTTGAAGGTTGGTTTTAATTTTTCTCTGCCTCTGCGCCCCATGCTCGTATCTTATCCTGCACGCCCCCATATGCAGTAGCAGAGCCATAGTTCTCTACTTATGAGTTTGATCCCACCCCCATAAGGAGGGGAGGGGGCTCATAATTCATGCCCCATGCTCTCCAAGGCAGTGGGGTTTAGCAGGCAGCAGGTGGCAAAGGTTGGAGAGATGTGGATTTCTTCAAGATGACATTTGGAAGAAGAAAAACTATCCCCCAGTCCTGTTGTGTTCCCACCTGATCCTGACACTCAAGGACTTTGTGCTGCCCCAGTGAAATCAATGGGAGTTTTCCATATGGCTCCAGTGGGAACAGAATCGAGCCCTGTCAGGGTTCCTTCCCCACTCTGAACTCTGGGGTACAGATGTGGGGACCTGCATGAAAGACCCCTTAAGCTTATTTTTACCATCTTAGGTTAAAAACTTTTCCAAGGCACAAGTTCCAGCTTGTCCTTGAACAGTATGCTGCCACCACCAAGTGATTTAGACAAAGAATCAGGGAAAGGACCACTTGGAGTCCTATTCCCCCCAAATATTCTCCCAAGCCCTACACCCCCTTTTCTGGGGAAGGCCTAAGAATAATATCCTCACCAATTGGTACAGGTGAACACAGACCCAAACCCTTGGATCTTAAGAACAATGAAAAATCAATCAGGTTCTTAAAAGAAGAATTTATTTAAAGATAAAAGAATCACCTCTGTAAAATCAGGATGGACGATAACTTTACAGGGTAACAAAAGATTCAAAACACAAAGGATTTCCCCTCTAGGCAAAACTTTAAAGTTACCAAAAAAAACCAGGAATAAACCTTCCTCTTAGCACAGTGAAAATTCACAAGCTAAAACAAAAGATACTCTAACACATTTCCTTGCTATTACTTACTATTTCTGTAATATTAGATGTATCATTTCAGTGGGAGCTGGATTACTTGCTTGGTCTCTCCCTTTGTCTCTGGAGAGAACACCCACACAGCACAAAACAAAGCCTCCCCCGCCTCCCCCCCCCCCAGATTTGAAAGTATCTTCTTTCCCCACTGGTCTTTCTGGTCAGGTGCCAACCAGGTTATCTGAGCTTCTTAACCCTTTACAGGTAAGGAGGGATTTTATGCTACCCTTAGCTATATGTTTATGACAAGCCCCTTGATGCTCCAAAGAGAGACAGAATCCCCCAAGGGATCCGTCATTGTTCCCTGGACAAAAAGCAATTCTGAACCCCAAGCTTAGCCATCAGTTGAACCCTGGCACATGAGCAGGAATTGCTGCAGTGACATATCTAGTCCCACTGAGACTCCAAATATCCTGTAGGCTTCCGAGTCATTGTCTATTTTTGTGCTTTGAATCCTGAAAACACTTTGCTCTTCTATAAGCACCTTCCATCAGAGGATTTCAAAGCACTTTGTAAACAAACAGATTAAGCCTCACTTTTTATTAATCCCAGTTCAGGAAACTGAGGCTTGGAAAAGTTGAAGAGAACATCAACGGCAGAAATTAAAATTGGTCCCAGGAGACCTGGTTCCCAGTCCTGTGCTCTGACCGCTATATCACATTTCTCTCCCAGAGCTGGGAATAGAACCCAGGAGTCCTGGCGCTCAGTCCCCAGCTGTATTCAGAACCTCTCATCACAACCATCATTATTCTCTCATCTCCAGCTGCATACTGTCCCTAATGCCCTGGCCTTGTGCAAGGAGGACAGACAGCCCAATCCAGGCCCAGTCCTCCTCCTCCCAACACTACCAGGAGGCTTCAGGAGGGAACTAGCCAGGATGAGCACTTGAGAGATACATGAACTTGTTTTCAGAATATGACTTTTTTTGCGGTGTTTGATGGAGTGGCAAAGTCTCCCTTGGAAGAGGCTGCTCTGCAGCAGCAGCTGCTGGAAGGAAGGTGACAGATAGGGTACCGGATAGCTTCCGTTTACCTCTCTTCTCTGGCTGACTGCAGCCGGAATGAAGATAATCTATGAGCGGTAATGTGCATCAGCATTGCTCTCTCCCCTGTATAAATCAGGAGGGCGAAGGCTTATTGAAAACAGTTCTTCTGGTGCTTGCCTCCTTCACGCCCACAGTATTATCCATCTGGCGCTGAAGGTCACACCAGCCTCACAGGAGGGGATAATCACCAGGTGAGGTGGAGGGGTTCGCTCTATCATTTTCAGGGTGGAAGGAAAGCTTTTTCAGAACCAGATCAAGAGATCTGGGGTCCAACTTTTTACACAGCTTTACACAAGAGGCTGTGTGGTCCAATGGACAGAGCACTGGTCTGGGTCTCACAAGAGCTGGGTTCTGTTCCCAGCTCCATCACTAGCTTACTGCGTGACCTTGGTCAAGTCACTTCCCCTCTCTGTGCATTAGCTTCTCTTCCGTGCTGCCTGTCAAGGAAGCTCTTTAGAGCAGGGCTGACTCTTAGCATGACTATGTGCAGCACCTAGCACCACAGGGCTCCTAGAGAGTCAGGGCCAATGTAAACACAAATTCATAATAATATCCATGCCTCAGTTTCCCCATCTATAAAGTAAAGGCATTACTGAGCTATCTGTGATGGAGGGGGGACTAAAGAGAGTTTATTAGTGTTTGCACTTCTGAGTACCCCTGGAAACGAGGCCACTTTTATTTAGGTGTCTCACTGGCATCAGCGGCCCGTCTTGAGGCAACTGCGTTTGAAAACATTGTCCCTGGTGCCTACTCAGAGGCCACATCCTGCCTTTGGGCTCTGTGTAACCCCCGTGCTCCGCCAACTGAGACTGGTGGCAGACCGCTGGGGAACAAGGGAGGCGTACAGCCGGGAGCATAGATGCCGACCCACCGACCACCGAACCTGTGGAATTTGATCCTCGCACTCCACAGAACCAGTCTGCCTGGCTCAGGCATTACAGCGACTGGCAAGACAGCAGCACAGCGGGTTAGATAAAGTGGCTCAGACAGACGGACGGCAGGCAGGGAGGCAACAGGATGGTCCTGGGCTAGAAGGCAGTGAGAGGAGCAAGCTGGTGGTGCCCTCTGTGCTGAGCTGTGATCACGCGTCCCCCGGGCAGCCCGCTGAGAAGCTGAGTTTCAGAGGCTGTGATTTATCAACCCTGGTGACACAGCCAATAATCTCATCCCTCTTCCCGACACCGCGCTGGCGCGGCCGTGATGGAGCACCCAGTCAGACCGCATTTAACAGGCCGTGATGTGTGACTGACGGGAGCGGGGGCCTTGTGACGCCGCAGCCTGGCGGCCCATCGAACAACCCCACCTTGCGAACGCATCTGTCCCCTCCTCTAACCAGACTGGGCTCCTCAGGTCCAGCCCTCTCCCCCACCCTCCTCTCCTTGGCCCCTACTGCTCTCCCCTCCTCCTGAGCGCCCATCTCAGGCTTCCTCCTGGCCCGATAAGCTTTGTAACGGCTCTAATTTATCTCCTGCACAACTTAATTAAAGCCAACGCCAAGGAAGAGCTGATCAAGTAATTGACCCAGCTCCGGATCGTTTTCCTCCCCCGGCCCCAGCCAAGGAATGACCCAACGCACCAGGCTTCTTCGCCTGCAGTGCATTCTGGGTTGGGTTTGGCTTTTATTTCTCCAGACACGGGCTATTTGTTTTTCCTGCAGGACCCTGCGTGCCACAGCTGCTCTCGCGGGGAACCACTTGAGTCTCCAGCTCATTATTTCCTAGGGGCGAGGCTCACCCTCCCTACCCCTTCACGCCCTTTCTCCCGCCTCTCTGCTCACCTCCTTCTTCTCTCCTACACACACAAAAAGGGGACGGGGGACAGGTTGGGATCAAACCAACAGGCTCAAACTTTGCCCATCGGTTTGAGCCAAATCCTTGTGGGGGGAGGATGCGGTCGATAACGAAGATTGACTCAAACTTTTGTTCTTCTTCATTTCCATGCCATTCTCCCCCTCTTAGCATGACTATGTGCAAGGTCCATCTGGAATAGCCCTCCAGTGTTCTCATCCCCTGCCTCCCCAAAACCTCAACCAGTGAAAGCATAGGGGGGAAAGAAAGAGGGAGGAAGGAAAGAAAGAGCCGTGTAACAACTATAAATGAGATGACTAAGCCCTGTCTACACTACAGAGCTAGGCTGATGTAAGGCAGCTTATGTCGACGTAACCCTGTCAGCGTCTACACTAAAATGTCGCTCCCCCCGATGTACCTCGCCCACGACACCAACTTAACTCAATTTCCGTGAGCGGTGTAGCGCTTAGATCGATGCAGTTAGGTTGACGCCGCGTCAGTGTAGACACTGCGTTGCTGACATCGACTGGTGCTGCCTTTCAGAAACCATCCCACAATGCCCCACCCTGGCAGTTAAATCGGTGCCAGTGCTCCTTGCTGACACACAGCGCATAGTGTGGACGTGTAAAACCGATTCAATTACTGCGGTGGCTGTCCGCTGACGTAACCTATATCGACTTAATTTTGTAGTGTAGACTTGCCCTAAGTAATTTGCCGTGTGCTTCACTCATCCCCCAGCAAGCAGGGAGGGGTGATATGGTAGCAGTGTTGTAGATGAGGTGAAGAAAGCTTCAGTGAGGCTTCAAAAGCCTGCAGGGAGACAGTGGGCAAAACCGAGGAGGACTCCTTGCTACCAGCGTGAAAAGAGGTCATCTGTTCCCGGAGGGCCAGCAGCGCCTGAACCTTCCAGCCACCCCTCCTTTATTCATTATTATTTATACTGCAGTAGCACCTACTCACCCCAGCCGAGATCAAATCTGCACCATGCTAGGTGTTGTACATACACATAGTGAGAGACTGTCCCTGCCCTGACGAGCTGTCAGCCTAATTAGATAAGAGAGAAACGGCAGGTGGGGAACTGAGGCAGAGAGACGTGAAGTGACTTGCCCAAGGTCACACAACAGGTCAGTGGCAGAGATGGGAACAGAATCTACCCACTAGACAACACTGCCTCTCCTTAGCTGTCCCAGTCTCCATAGATTTCCTTTGGGGTATCAAGCGCCCACATAACCAGTCAGGACATTAGCTCTCTTCCGCATATTGCTCTGTAAACAAAACCTTCCAGTTGCTGGCTCCCTAATGGGCATCCGTGGCCCACTTTTGCTACAGGGACATGGTGAGTTTGCAGTGGCATCTTTATGGGAAACCCTCAGGGGACTGAAAACCCAGGCCTGGGTATTTCTGACATTTTGGCCCTGCCATTCAAAGCCATAATTGGTACCTGCTTCTGGAAAAACTCCCGAATCAATAAGCATTTGTCCTTGGTATCCATGGCACGTTGGTGCCTCTGGATTCTCTGAGCCTGTTGCAAACCTATTTTTCTCCTTTCTCCGGCATCATCACTAAGGCTAGGTGCTGAGATAAACCTCTGAACCCCCTTTTCTCAGCTCTCCCGATCGATAACCAGCCCTCTGCTAATGACCTTTCCATCCCCCTTGTGGAGTGGATCAGTCAGAGAGCAGGGCTGAGCCAGGAGCCTACTCATCCCTTCTTGGACACTGACTAATCACTGCCATTAGATGCAGAATTACAGACAAAGAAGGAAGACAGAGAAAGGACTGACCCGATGTTTAATGCAACTGATGACCAAGTGCCCATCGCAGCTGCAATGCTGAAGGAATTCTAATGTATCTCAGGGCAAGGCATTTCAAAGCCTTTCACAGCTCCCTGTCTACACCTGCCTGCAGCCGATTAGAAATCCCCTCTTGAGTGCTGCTCAGGCAACGAAGCCTCCTCATTGGGTGGAGCAACGTGGGAGAAAGAGGTTGCAATGGGTCGGCAAAGCTGTCATTTCATGGATCAGCCCTACCTGTCTGGGCTGATCTCTGAGACCGGCTTATCAACACTCATGCCGCACCACTGAGCTCCTTCCCCCAGATTAATTTCAGAGAGTTCCATTACAATTCAAAGCATGACCACGCTTTTTTCATAGCTGACCTGTTCATTTAATTACCCGGGGACTAGGAGAATGAGGGGGAAATGCATGAAATTGCCACTATGGGTGAGAAAAGTCACTGCGTAAGAACAGCCCTTTGTGCTCAACACATCAGAGCCCTGCGGGTCTGAGCCCTACGGAACTACGCGCTATAATGACAAAGTAAGTTTGGGGGCCTGTAAACTGCAGAACAAATGCATGAGGCAGTGAACTGGATTCTAATATGGCTCATGCATCATCAACTCAGCTGTCCTGACTGTGGAATCTTTAGCGCGGGTCAGAGGTTGACAGAGATCTTGCTGGGTTTCCAGAGCCTAAGACAGAATCGTGACGGGCAGAGAGATTGTTTTTGAGTAGTAAATGGAGCAGAGTGGCTCTGAAAGTCGCTGGGAGGAAACAGACACAGAACACCACCAGGTGTTTTTTACAGCCGGTTTTCTGATTACAGCAGCACCGTGGCTTTTGTTGTTGTGGCTGCTGCTGTTTTCCTCCCGCGTCAAACCCCAGGCCAGAGTCTCCCCTTTTATGTAAAGCAGCTTGGTCAGGAAAATTTCCGCTGATCTCCATGCACGGCCAAGGCAGCAGATTCCCCTCTTTGCCGTGTCTTTCTCTGAGTTTGCAGATCTGGACTCCTGCCAGTCACAACCTGCCTTATGCACCAACTCAGGTTTATATTTGCAGGGGGACTTTGTGCCTCATTGCTGGGTTTCCAGTCTGAAAAAACTGTCCAACAGCATGAGACAGTCATTGCAATTAGCATTATGAGCCCATCAACATCAATGGGGATCTTTCCATTGACTTCAAGGAGCTTTAGCTCAGTCCCTTAGTGAGGAATCAGTGTGCATTGTACACAACTATTCGGCTGTACAAACAGCTTAGTCAAAAAGGTTATGGCAAAGAAACGCAATACAACATGATTACACTGCACTTCTGCAGATCCCATGGCACTTTGCAGGTATATTCTGATGATACATACTGACTCACCACCCACACCGTCCCACTGACTTCAGTGGGCTTGCTTGTAGGGTGAGGTGCTACCTACCAGGAGCCAGGGTATCAGAACCTTGCCTAATAAATTAAGCCTCATAATTCCCCTGTGAAATAGGTACGTATCCATTGTCATGCAATTGGCTCATTCCCCTCCTGATAAAGTAACACAGAGTATTAAAATGGCAGTGTTAAAAGCAGAGATGGGTACAAGCCAGGGAGTGGTCTCAGGTCTTAGGGGGCTGCCAGGGCATGGAGGTTTTGGATCCAAGATTCTGGTTTGATCTCATTGCCAGTGATCCAAACTACCAGATCTTCTCCCCGTTCAGTTGAAGGCAGGCCAAGAACATTCAGATCAAATAAGGATTGATCCAAACATTTGCCCCAGTCTTGAAATGATTTTCCCAAAGTCTGAAAAAGTTTGAACAACAGTCTTTCTTCCCTTCCCTCCCTCCCTGCCCCATTATTTTCATAGTGTTGCCTGCCTGCCTGCCTCTCTATCAGCACTTGTCCCAGATGGGCTAAAATAGCACAAGCAAAGACATTCTGCTAAGATCTACAGATTCACTGGGAGCAGGAGGTATTTGGAATCCAGAAATAAAACTGTCCTGTAGGCCTTCCTGCCCAAGGTTGCAGATCCACAAGGTTCAGTGAAGTTTTTGAAGTGAATCTCTGAGATTCTCCCATCACTACCAATGGGATGAGCTACAGATATGAGCTTGCGTAGAGTTTTCAGACTGTTCAGATCCGGAGGGCTGGTTTGCATCTCTTCCTGCTCATCACTCGTTCAGTTCATGTCACTCAGGGTAAGAGTGAAGAACTCCCACTGAAATGTGCTTTGAAGATCAAGACTGAATGGGCAGCATGTCTCTGTCAGGCCGGGAAATGACTGATCACTGGTTTCAAAGGCAATTAAGCTGTATGATTACTGTAATATGCCACATCCTCCTTCCCTCTCTGGTAACCTTCTTCACCGCCTACCCCTCCCCTATCCACCCCCAGGCCTTCCTCCTGAAAGTTTCCAAGGGGCTTCCCAAATTAACCTTAAATCCCACACAATTGTTTCCTTCCTATCACTGTGGAGGGAGGGATCCACACTTCTCCTGACTTCTCTCCGAATTTTTCAGGCAATGGCATTTCCAGGCCACAACAGGAGATTTACAGAATTAAAAATAATAATAATAAAAAAATCGACTCAGCACCGAATCCTCTCTTTCGCCATGGTAAATATTCATCAGCACAGCTACTCTTCCACATCCAGCCCCTGCCACAAAGAGAACGGCCAGTGATGTCACTCCTGCCTTAGGCATTGTACTAATAAGTTGGGAGTGGGGGAGTGAAGGGGGATATTTTGTGGGGAAGGAATGCGGGAGATATTTTCTAGAATAAAAAATATATATCAGGAGCAATGTCATAGGGGCTCAGGTAACAGAGGGATGAGTGAGGCACAATTGCCTAGGCAGAGAGAGATTAGACAGCCAGACTGGATGAGAAAGAGAGAGACAGAGATTTACGGGCTCTTTCATCTAGAAGGATCCTAAAGTGCTTTACAAACTATTGCATGGACAGGGATCACACTCAGAAATGCAGCCACCTCTGGGGTGACACATGCCGCTCTTTAACAGAGCACTGGGCAGCTGGAAAAAATACAGTATCTGACAACAGCTACAGGGGAATTTAGGGAGGTAGAATTACCCCATACAGAAATAGCCAGGACATAACAGCTGCCTCCGCAAACCTACCATGGCAGCTGCCTAGCCAGGACCTCTGTCCTAGGTCTCACCTGCGCCTGGGCTGTACACCTCCAGCAGCCCAGCCCACTCATTTCTTTCTCTCCCAAACCTGGGCCAGGGCGTTGGTCCAGCATTGACTCAGAAGGGCAGAGTGAAAACCCAGCATGCCATCACAACTAGGGTGACCAGATGTCCCGATTTTATAGGAACAGTCCCGATATTTGGGGCTTTTTTCTATATGGGCTCCTATTACCCCCCACCCCGTCCCAATTTTTCACACTTGCTATCTGGTCACCCTAATCACAACCCACAGCACCCTGGGATTTCTTCAGTACTCTCTCATCCAAGTCTGTACCAACTCCAAACCTGCTTAGCTCAGGAGGGCCAAATGACAGCCCAAGGGGGTACAGCTGCAAGCCTCCATTGTAGAGCTCTGAGAAGCCCAAGCTCTAAGAGGTTTTTTAGTTTAGTTTTGTTTTAAATCCTAATAGCTCATCTACCATAGGCAGATCCATAGGTCATGCTGATCCATCATCTCATGGTGTCTGCCTACCCAGCAGTCCACTTATTTCATATCCTAACACACCTGTGAAGAGCTAGGACTTCATGGCAGCCACTCTGCTGCATGTCACAGTCACTTGGAACTTCACAGGCAGTGGGAACAGAACTGGGATTCCCCTGCTCCGAAAACTCAGGGCCCTACCACTTGAGCCAAAGAAGAATCAGCCTGAAGCGCCAGCAAAATAGGGCTTATGACACAGTGTTGAGCAGTTCTGATTCCATCCAGCAGAGGGCAGTGCTGAATCTTACCCGAACCTGTTCATCCTAGCACAGTACACCACCACCACTTATTTTGTGGTAGCGCCCAGAGGATTGAACAAGTTCAGGGCCCCGCTGTGCTAAGTGCAGTACAAACACCTAGGAAATTACAGTCCTGGGCCCAAAGAGCTTAGAACTGTCATGAGCCACAGCTGCCGGTGACTTAATACCATTAGGTGGAGTTTCAAAACCTGTAAAACTAACGGACAGACTTGGCGAGGGAAGTTTTCCACACACAGCCCAGGGGCGGAGCAAATTCTCCTTAGCCCTGAGCTGGAGGCAGCCTTTTTGAGGTACAAAACAGGAACGTCATCTCCAAGGCATACTCAATGCGTGGTCTTTTTGCAAAGAATGCCGGCAGGGAATGGCAAGTAATGGCAATAGTCTATGGTTTCTGTGACATGGATGTCTATCTGCTAGGATCTGGACCGAGACCCACCGATGCTGTTCACACATCCCTGAGACGGCCACTCCTCTTTGTTACCTGTGACCCAAGAATATTTGAAACAGTAGAAGACAGGCAGTCAATATCCATTACTGGAACCCTGGGCCACCTCTCTCACAATAACCAATTGATAGTTGTTGACATAATATACAGAAGTGAGTTTATTCTCAACTTGATTGGGATGTACTTAATTAACATTAATGGGGCGCAGGCATAGGGATTGAGACGCGAATACGAACTCCAAAGTATATTAAATCTAAAGAATTACTGCAGACTTCCTGGCCTAATTACAGTGCATTGTTGAAATACCACTTAAACATAGTGATTATTAAAAGCATATTATTGATTGAGGTTTAACTGCTATGCAAATAAGTCTAATAGAAGCAAACTGAGCTACAAATTCATTACCTAGCTGTAAATCCTTGATAAATATGTTTTCATGAATCAGTTTGTTGTTTATTATACAATAAAAGTTTATTAAGCCACAATTAATTGCATATTTGGGGAACCTTCATTGAAAGCTCCTCCGTTCGCTGCCAGTACAGGAACTATGCCAGGCATCCTTGATAGCCACTTTGCAGGCTCCTTTCCTCCCTCATGAGTGGTTGAGAACAGGTGCTTCTCACAGCTTGCTCTAAATCAAACTCCACTCACTGTTCAGAGTCAAAAAGTCACCCCAGACTGGAGTCTGGTTTTATTAAGAAATTAACAATGAACAAAGTTCAGCTCATACTCTCTCTCCAGCCCTGGCTCGTCCTCAAGTTCCTCTTTCAGCTCTGCTCTGCCCACACCCTAGATCTTCTCTTCCCAGCTAACCATTTCCACCTTCATCATTTCCGAGTGGGGTAATGAGCCACCTGCCCACAAAGAGTCAGCAGAATCCACTTAGCCCTTTCCCAATTCAATAAGTGCTTGTGTAGCTTGGAGATCGTGCCTAGTGTGAACCTTAGTGTAAACAGTATTGAGAGAGGCATATGTTTGGTCACACTCTCTATTGAAAGTGACTGTGACTAGACCTATTTAGAGTCCTGCCTGCTATGTTTTATCTGCATAGACGTTTTAAACTTGGTGCAGGAATTTTATGATATATTTAATATGCCGCAAGGATGTGGAGTCATTACAGACTGCAGCACACACACGGTCCTGCATTCACATCCCTACTGGGTCTCACAGGCAAGTCACCAGAACTTGTCGACTCAGCTAGAGACCTGGTTAAGCTGTGTTTATGGGCCCAACTCAAAAAAAAAAAAAAGGTTCATGAGAGGGAGGAAGCATCTAAAATGTCCAGCCTCTGGATAATAACATCAACTACAGCGTGTCCCTAAATGTCAAGGATCCCTCAACCTCTTCGATGTAATTCTGTGGGTGTCTCTGAAGGGAGTATACTGGGATCAAGAACAAGACAGGCTATTTCAATGTGTACAAATGGACTCTAGCAAGGGGGGGGGCGAGCGAGTGTAATACAGCAAGAGTCACAAAACTGTAGACTTCTACAAGAGACAGACTTATAAGTAACAATGGGTTCAAGCCACCAGATCTGGGCGTGGATCTCAAGCAATCCAAAGACGTTCTAGGCGGTTCAGCTCCAGGGCCTGGGTTTTGGCCTATCCCCACTCAAAACAAAGCCATATAAAGAGGACAGGGTTACAAACCATAGAGTCACATGTGCACAGAGATCTCAGCTGGGAGACACATGCAGGGAATGGGGATTCATGCCTCTAGGAATGAGACCCCTGGGATAGTAGGGTTGTCCATACACAGCCATTCTTTGCTTCCCCACTGCCATGCTGCAGCCGCTGCATTTATTTATTGACAAATAAAACTTGCAGAATTTTAAAATATTATGCGCAGGATTTTTAATTTTTTTGGTGCAAAATGCCCTCAAGAGTAACTGGTAGATTAAGAGCAGATGAGACCACTCCCCCTCCACACACACACACAGTTTCTCCACTAGAACCTTTCACTAGAAGGTCCAATAAGAAAAAAAAAAGTGAAATTTTTCCAAGAAAAACATTAAATGTCCATGAACTTTCAATCTGTTGAAAAATTTCAACCAGCTCAAGAATTCAGCCTCCGTAACTAGTTGACTTCTTCAGGTCCCATTAGCTAAAACAGAGACTGAATTTCTCCTAGGGAATGAACTATATTTATCAATAATAAGCAGCAGCAATATTTTGCGTTTTTCCAGAATTTTTCCTCCATAGATCTCAAAGCACTGTACAACTGAAGGTCAGCATCAGAGCTCTTCAGAAAGCAGAATTTCCATCCTGATAAAATCGCAATACTTCAATGTTCATTTTCATCCTGTTTTAGGATGAAAAATTGAAACATTGGAAATTTTGGTGGAACAAAAAAATTCAAGGAAGCTCTGAAATATTGACATTTTAAATCAAACCATTTTGTTTCTAAATACCAATATTTCCAATATTTCAAAGTGTCAACTCACAAAATATTCTGTTTTGAATTTTCCCTGCAAAAAATATCAATTAAATAGGCCCTTTCTCCTGTGTGACATTTAAATTTCAATGAAACTCTGTCTTTCACTGGGAAAATTTTGGGGTTGAATAAAATTTGACCAACACTAGTAGATATTATTTACAGTATGTCCATTTTAAAGATGGGGAAACTGAGGAACAGATAAAGTCATGACTTGCCCAAGAGTATACAATTCTCCCCAGCTATTATGCATTTACTCTACCAACAGGGAGAAAGCCATGGAGTGATTTTATATAGTGCACTTTGTCCTGAATGACCAAGACTGATGGAGAGTTTAGTTTAGTTTGTGCAACAATACCAGGAAAGGAAACGCTGAATCAATCTATCGGAGAAAAATTAATGCTCTCATTAGAAAGCTTAATTATTAACATCAGCCTCCGGTTATTTCCCTTGACATTAATTTCATTTCTGACTTCAGAGCAATTGCTCTTCTCAAACCTGCACAGCTCACAACAGGTGTTGGCTGTCTCTGGAATGTTTACAGCTTTACACACAGCTAGTGCTGATCAAATAGCCTCCTTGGGAACCCCATCTCCTCCTCCCCCCACGCAAGACACTGTCGGTTCATTCGTGCAGAAGTACAGACCTTACTTCGAGAGAGCAAACCCTGCCCCATAGCCCTACGGACCCTTTCTCCGCACCTCCCCTAAGAGACACACTTGTACACTTCCACACTCGTACTGCAGATCCTGCCCTCCTTGTCTCACACACATATGCAAAGTACCTCATATGCAAAGTACCCTTTCCCACCCACTGCACTGACGTTTACATGCACCTCACGGTACTGCAGCCCCTGCCTCCTTCATCTCACACAGGCCTGTTCAGCCATTCACACAACCAACACACAGTACTACAGTCCTCCGCTGTCTCTCAAACACACACACACACACACAGGTCTCCTCCACTCCTACACACACAGGTGCTGACTCCGTGGGTGCTTCGGAGCCGGAGCGGAACACCCACGGGAAAAAAATAGTGGGTGCTCAGCACCCACTGGTGGCCCCGCCAATCAACTCCTCTCCCTCCCAGTGCCTCCTGCCCGCTGTGGATCAGCTGTTCAGCGGCATGCAGGAGGCTCGGGGAGGAGCAGGGGTAGGAAGAGGCGGAGCGAGGGTGGGGCACACTCGGTGGAGGGGGCGGGACGGAAAGAGGTGGGGTGGGGTGGGGTGGGGGCAGGAAGAGGCGGGGTGGAGGTGGGACCTGAGACGGAGTGGGGGTTGAGCACCCCCTGGGAAATTAGAAAGTTGGTGCCTATGCCAAATTCAGCTCTCAGATTCTGGCTTCTTATTTCAAGCCTGAGCAGTTCCGCCAGAACACGAGAGCAGAATTCGGGCTGTGTTAAAAGCTGCACAAAGGAAGCCATTTGGAAGGCCACACGAAGCGGCTTTTATTGGTCCTACCAAACCCAGCGGCAATGCTGCGTATTCCTGAGCACCAGCTACTGCCACATTTTCTATTCACTACGTGCATAGACAGACAGACATAGAGCACTCTGCTAACAGCCTCTGCCTCACACACACTATTTGCACCACCTCCGGTATTACTGCTAGCCTCCTTTCCTTCCACACGCCCCACCCAGCACACCCACGCACGGGCGAGACAGGGCTACACTCCCCACCCCTTGCAAAGGTCATACAGCCTTCCAAGTACCATGCTCACAAAGTTACCCTAGGTTCTGTTTCCTCTCATTACCAGGCCTGGATGTGCCAGTGCAACCTATTGGTGAACACGTGTTGTAGGTTCCTCTCTGTGCCTGACTCACACAGGGCATGAGGTAATTACAGTCCTGTAGTAGCTCAGGCTTTTAACTCTGGAGGTCCCTGGTTCAGTCCCCAGTGTGTCAGCCGAGAAGATGTCAAGGAAGTGAAATGGAAACCTTCAGAACCGAATTAGGACCAGCCTCTAGTTGTTTTTTTCCCTGAGCTGGCTTAATCTCACAGTTCTCACTGGCATCCTCCATCACCTTAACAGCCAAAGCAGTATGGAGGTGGCCCATCAGCTCCTTCGCAACTAAATATATTACATAGGTTTCCTCTCTGCCAGGTCCTCCACCGCAGGAGAATCAATATTCTCTTATTGCTAAAGCATGACTCTTCAAGACGCCGTGACCCCATTGTGCTTTATGAGACATAACAAAAGTACGTGCAAAGAGAAGGGGCTCTAGCAAAGGTGAGTGGGGGATCGGATACATATATACTTTGTGACAGACGCGGCAATTTCCTGCCATGTCCTTGGGGGACCTTACTGAACTAAGTTTAAATATCTTTGGGGTCCATTGTATTCAATGAACAGTTTATGTATTATTGTGACCTGGGACTGTATGGAACCTCTCGAGGGGGGAGATGTGATAGATGTGAGACTTGAGGGTTCAGAGGACTATAGTGAACAATGGGCCAGACAACAATGAACTTTCGGAGTAAAGTGTGAAACGGTTTTCTTGAGGAATATCTAGGGAGGAGGTGAATGCACAATGCCCAGCTCCAGTTATGCAAAACCCACCCTTTTGAAACTATGCCCTGAGGACTGGGCCATTGTCTGCTGATCCCCTGTTACATGAGGCCAAGATCGAAGGCCTAAGCTGTATAAAGGAAAGTCTGAACTATTCAGAGTGTTCTGGTTCTGAATCTGAGACAGTTATGAACTTGGAAGCATGGGGGAAAGCCAGTTATGGATTTTGACACCTACCAGAGCCCAAGGTTGGAATTAGGGAGAGGGGGGTGATTTCTGGAAAGCTTTTTAGCATATGTGTAGGTTCTGTTATTGTTTTTAATATGTTTTCCTCTGTAATATTTTCATCTTAAGAATAACTGTGCTTGCTTGGAAAAAGCTGTGTGGTGACTTGTAATTGATGGCCGTTACGCTGTTCATAACCTCTGGAGAGAAAGCAAAGGGCAGACGCTGGTCTTGGTTACTGGAATATTACAGTGTAAGCAGGGAACTGTACAGCCTGGAAAAACCCATGTCTTTACCGAAGAAGTGAGGGCTGGGAGCCAGGAGTCTGGAGTGAGTGCCCAGGGTGGACCACAGGAGAGGAATACAGGTACAGTTGTCCTGAACTTAACATACATATATATATTTCCGAGATATATCATTTATTGGAAACACATCAGAGGCCATTCGAGAACGTCTGATAGAGAATTGATCGCTAGGTCATAAAACTAACTGGTGGCGCTAATAAGAAAAGCAAACAAGGGAGCCAGGGAAGGGAGGAGGGACATGCGTACAGGATGATTAACAGTCTTACCAACTAACTCCATACCTGTTTAGAGTCTTCAGGGAATCTGGAATCAATGGGATGAACCAGATCAGTGCTAAGCCTCCCCTGGGATCCAGTAAATCTCTGAACAGAGCAGGAAGCCCTTTCGACACCATTACGAAGGAAATGGACTGGAAACGTTTACAGAACGGGATCTGTTGTCACTATGGTTTGCTCTACACTTAAAACTCACAACAGCATCGTTATGCCAGTAACCCCCCCAGTTTAGATGCAGCTACACAATGCTGTCAGGGGAGGGGCTGTTCTTACAGCGGCAGAAAAACTCCTTCTGTCGCTGTCCGCTGTGTCTAAACTACAGGAGTACAGACACTCTAGTGTAGACAGAGCCTTAGTCTAAGTAGAATGTTTTAAATATGACAGATTAACTAGATGGATCTTCAACTAGGAAATGGATGACCTCAGACTGGAGACCCCCACGAGCATTTTAATCAACAGTATCACTTTACCAGACGAAAGCCCCAGCAGTGTCTCCCCCATTTGGATTTACATGTCTCCTCCCCCCAATTCTAGCCCACAATGGGTCAACGTTTGCTTGAGAACCAGCTAATGCTGCATGGCCTTAGACATTGTGCCAGTGACTGGGAGGCAGATGGCACTGATGATGCACCCAGGTCCAGGGTGGAAACATCATTGAGGAGCCTGTACTGCTTCTAGTGAAGTCAATGGAAATGTTACCATTTATTTTGAAGCAATCCGTATTGAGGAAGGAAAAGTTATGTGGAGTGTCAAATTCTGAAATACCAGTTCTGACCAGCAGCTCATTGTTTGGGGCTTTTAGCCTAGAGTGAGTTGCTATTGGCAAATTGTATCCATTGTGCTCAGATACTATGGTGACGGGTGAAAGAAAGAAAGAGACTGTATCTTAGGCCTGAAGATTTGGTCAACATGAGTTCCATCAGCGTAGGGCTACTGCAGTTAGTATACAATTAGTGCATACTTGGCTGCTTGAGTCGGTGCTTCGTGTGCTCACCAGGCGTGCTTGTGTCGATGCAAAGTGCGATGCACCATCGGTAGGTATCCCGGTGTGCTAAGCACTGCCATATACCTTCTGGGAAGTTTTCACAATGTGCCGTGGGGTAGAAAAGGGTCACACCGGGAACTCTGGGAGATATGGGTCAAGTTGGCCATCTCATAATACCATCCCCTCTAGAAAAGTATCAAGCTTTTAAGGCAATAGATACAATCCCTTTCCTAATAAGGATGATCTAATATGAAAGCGTAGAGCCAGAGGTTGCATCTTTATGTTTATTTTTGTGTAACTTGTATACGTTTGCCTTCCTCTTTGAATTGGTGGGTTGTTGTTTTTTCTATTAAATCAACTTTGTTTATTTTCATCCCAAGCAGGTCTCTGGTGTGCCAACTGCGTGCAGTGTGGTGTGCCAATGTGGGCTGACAACTGGGCGGCTGCTTTCATGCCATGGGGTGACAAACTAGAGGGAAACGGTCCAAGTGGCTGGTAGCTAAGAACTCAGGGAGGACGTATTTGGGGAAACCTGGGACTGGAAGGGCTGTTGATCATCACCCTGCAGAGAGTAATTGGGCTGGTAAGACCTTGTTCACGCTACTGGCCAGGGAACGGAACCACAGCTGCACAGCAAAACGGCCCTGAAAGTTGTAGGGCAGGCGATGACAGAACCCCTTACTGGTCTGGGTGGAGCCCAACGCATCACAGTAATGCAGACTGTAATTTCTTCAGGGCAAAGGCTGTCCTTGACTGTGTGTTTGCACAGAGCCCAGCACAATGGCTGTCCCACAAACAATAAAGGAATAAAATGGGTGGCTGACTTTCTGCTTTTCACTAGAGATGTGTGTCAATACGAGGTGTGGGAAAGGAGGGAATTAATAGCAAGAGGGAGAGACTCGTAGCGCATCAGTGCTCCAAGCCCCTCCGTACTCGGCGCTGTACAAACTAAGATTTTAGAACCTAATTCAAAATGCACTGCGACACTGACCTGCAGCACCGTGCTGTACCAGCCGGGGGCTGCCCATATGGCTCTGCCAGTGCATCTTAGTTCTGATTTACAGCACCAATACTGTGTCACAACTGCCCCAGCACCGCATACTCCAGTTCCACCAATGCATCTCATGTCTGACCTCCACCTCCCCCAGCAATTCCAGTCCTTGCCACGTCTCTCCCCTCTCCCACCAGAGTTCTGCCAATGCACTTAAACCCCAACCTGCAGCACCCCCTGTTAGTCATAAGAACGGCTATACTGGGTCCGACCAAAGGTCCATCTAGCCCAGTATCCTGTCTTCCGACAGTGGCCAATGCCAGGTGCCCCAGAGGGAATGAACAGAACAGGTAATCATCAAGTGATCCATCCCCTGTCGCCCCTTCCCAGCTTCTGGCAAACAGAAACTAGGAACACCTTCCCTGCCCATCCTGGCTAATAGCCATTGATGGACCTATCCTCCGTGAACTTATCTAGTTCTTTTTTGAACCCTGTTATGGTCGCGGCCTTCACAACATCCTCTGGCAAGGAGTTCCACAGGTTGACTGTGCATTGTGAAGAAATACTTCCTTGTGTTTGTTTTAAACCTGCTGCCTATTCATTTCATTTGGTGACCCCTAGTTCTTGTGTTATGAGGAGTAAATAACACTTCTTTATTGACTTTCTCCACAGCAGTCATGATTTTATAGGCCTCTATCAGATCCTCCCTTAGTCATCTCTTTTCCAAGCTGAAAAGTCCCAGTCTCATTAATCTCTCCTCATACGGAAGCTGTTCCATCCCCCTCATCATTTTTTTGTTGCCCTTTGCCAAGTCCAGTATTGGTCTCCTCATAGTTCTGCTGATGCTCCTCAATCCTAACCCACAACTTCTAAAGTTATCCCACTCCAGGGCTCCCGCACACCTCTATCAATGGACCTTGATCCCAAGCTGCAGGCCCTTCTGCTGGGCCAGTACTGAGTCTCTCCCAGTGCTGTCCACGCACCCTATTCCTGACCTGCACTCCCTACAGCCCTCTGCCAAATCCCAGCCATTGATTTACAATGCTGCAGCCCATCCCCTCTCCCCACCTCTCTCTCCTCTCCCTTGATTTACATCTAGTCAGCAAAGCTTCCAGTGTGAGGATGCAGGGGTACGGATAAGTATTTCCTCCTCTCTTATCAGGGGCCTTGTTTCTGACAGATTTACAAGGCTGGGCCCTGAGATTTTAATTAGATTGACCATCTCCCTTCAGGGCTCTTATCTGTGAGACAGGGGTAATGCTTTATTTAGAGTCTCTGCCTGGAGCCACCACTCACCCACTGCATGGTGCCCCAGCTCACCTTGTCAATGGCTGTGGAAGGGGACAACTGAAAATGAGAATGATTGTGGGAGAATGTTACTGACTGTGTTTCGTTTACAATGCACCGGCCACAGGCAATACACCAGCCATGACTGGGATGTCCAGGCCACCTGGCGATGTACCACACTGCTGCAGATGTGCTGCCCGGATAGAACATCTGTGAACAGGAGAGAGTTTTCCAAATCCTAACCATCTCAGAATGGTTTTACAAATTGTCAGCGATTACAGCAGGGAACTATGGGGCCCGGACTCCTGGGTTCCCTTCCCATGTTGACTTGCTGTGTGACCTGAGCCAAGATTCTAACTCACGCTTTGCCTCAGTTTACCTTGCTGCCAAATGGGTATAACAAATTCTTCCTTATCTCCTGCGGGCGTTGTGAGGTTTGTAAAGAGCTTTGGGCGACCCGCACTGGAGATTAACATAGGGAATTAATACCAATAAACAACAGCTACTGGTTTTGTGTGATCTACAAAAAACAGTGCTAGGCACTCTCATGGCTGGCTCTGCAACAAAGCTAACAGAGCAGCGCTGAGCTCACTGAAGAACTGCATTTTGACCCGGGCAAGGCATAGATACGTTCAGCACCCCAGCCAGTTGGAAAACATCCTCCTGCTTAAAAGGGTGCTTTAATTTTTAAGCATCGCTCTTGGATTGTTACAAGATAGCAACAGGTGGAAGGCAAACTAAAGGTTAGACAAAGACTCAGGCTGAGGTTTTCAGTTGCCTGAGAGACGGATGCCCTGTTTCTATTAAAATTAATGGGAATTGAGCATCTCAGTCTCCTAGGTGACTTTGAAAAGCTCCTTGTTTTTGTGTTTTCTGTCCAATGCCCCAATGACACTCCCTCCCACATCTCTCCCCCCTTCCCCCCCCACAAACACACAAGTGCTGGGAGAAGAAACTGGTTTACGCAAAACAACTTTTTTTTTTTTGCAGTGAAATAAATGATTATTTTTTAATATCAAACTCATCTCCTCGTCTCCCATTTGCCCTGTAATTTACATACATATAAATAATTACACACTAGGAAACAAAGGGAGGGAAGGAGGAGGGTTTCGAGCTGAAATCTCTCACTGAGCAAAATCAGAAGAGCTCCAGTGCAGGACCAGCCAAAGACACAGTCTGTGTCCTACAGACGAACCACCTCCAGCCCTGCCCTCTTTTGACAGGCTGTCCCTGCAGCCCGCTCAAGCACAGCAGGTGTGTGCTGCTGTTCTGCAAAACCTAATAACTCTGCAAAGGGTGTTCATTCTCGGCCTGCAAAGCAAATCACACTTCCTGTCAGTGACAGCTCGAGCCCCGGGGAATCGCATCAAGTGCAAATCTGGGAAAGGTACACAGATTACAGCCAGCATTATTCAAGGGTGGGCAGGGCACACACGCCATCTGGAACAGGTGAACGTATTGGAAATGCATCAGGCTGGGGGGCGGCTTCCTAGGCAAACCTCTCTCCTGGGAGAGGAGAACACAGAGACAAACAGCCAACAAAAAAGGGATTGTGGGCCAGTGCTGTGCCATGCCACGCCATCCATCTACTCTGCACTGGACACAGAGAGCAGATAATACATCTGAGATGCTCTGCCCACCTCTGAGGGCATGCAATGCATCTAGGATGCAGTGCCCCCTACCTTGCATCAGACACCAAGGGCATACCGCACATCTGGGATGCACTGCCCCCCTACCTTGCATCAGACACCAAGGGCATACCACACATCTGGGGTGCACTGCCCCCCTACCTTGCATCAGACACCAAGGGCATACCGCACATCTGGGATGCACTGCCTACCTATGAGGCAATGAGCATCTCGGGAATACCAGCCCTGTCTGGCTGGAACATCTGGGCATGGTGTGCACCCGTGAGATACACTGGTAAAGGTGCCTCAGCCACACCTGGGAATGCACCATGCCTGTAAATTCCACTGTGCCCTTGGGATGGGCTGCACATCTGGAACATACAGCCTCCCCCTAGATATGACATACATTGGGGATGCCCGGCATACCTGGGGATGCCCTGCATCTGCAAGAGGTGTCACACACCGGGGTGCACGCCGCTCCTTGGAATGTACTGAAATACGCAGCCAGGGAGGAAGCCGTGACAAGGAAAAATAACTGTTAACATGGGAGGGTTGGCTTGAGTCTTGGATCTACGGGGACGGTTTGTATTTCACCCAAGCCTGCTCACCCAGCACTGAGAAAAGCCTATGAAATGCACCTGCTGCGATTGAAAACCTTAGGAGCAGTTACAGCTCACTCAGGAGGCGTGTGGCCCCTGGAGACTGCCTCTTTACGTGTCCCCCCGGCCACACGGAGGCCCTTGGAGGATGCTCTATGCATCAGACATTGAGCTGTGTCGCTCCTTGGGCTGTGCAGCCTGGCCACATGCAGGACCTTGCCTGGGTCACCCTCGCATTAGCCAGGAATTGTGTTTTGCTTTTTTCAGTGGGATGAAGATGGAAGGGTTAACGGCAGCCCCCCACCCCAGGAGGGAACAAGTAGGGGAGTCTCGTTAGAAGAGCTCATCCAAGGGGGCGGGACGGGAAACCTCCCCGCGACCCAGGCTATTCGGCACTCCCGCTAAAGGCAGCAGGTGCTGGGTACCGGAGCCGCCTCCGTTGGAGGGCTGCATCCTGCATTCGTACGGGGCAGGGCTTTCCCTTCGCCGATGGTAGAATATTACATGGTCAGGAGCAGAGCTGAGACCGGCACAGGCACGTCATTCCACGCCCCCGGCTGATGCCCAGCATCACAGCCACGGGCGGCAAAGAGGGCTGAGGCTTACCACAGAGATGAGGGCAGGAGTTAATGCTGCCAGTCCTTTGCCCACAGCCACACTGGGTGTTAGTTTTGGCGTGTGCGCGGGGGGTGCTAATTCTTCAGTGAGGAAGACCCCACTGCTCATAAAGTAGCTCTTCATTTCATCATTGTGATTTCCTCTGGCTGTGATTCCATCCCCAACGGGGGGCCAGATCCTTCCCTGATGTGAATCAGCACCACTCCATTGAAATCGCCAGCTGGGGATCAGGCCTGCGATCTCGAAGAAACAGTGAACTTCTCCAAACTGGGTTATTACCTTCCTCTTCCCTTCCCAACCTTCAGTGAAAGAGAATGAATTATACACTGGGGATGTCAGCTCCCAGGTACCAAGATATGGAAGAAAGGGAGGAGGCGGTGGTGAGAGAGAGAGAGAGAGTGTGTCACAGACAGAGGAAACATCCTTGTGGGACTAAATTGCATTCAACATAATAAACTATCATCTTGAAACGAGTGTTCCAATTGAGTTTTGATGTAAACACTAATATTTCCTCCACTCTGCTATTCTCTTCTGGGGAGATCTCATGTATATTTCACTAGGTGTCCTATCTACTATTGCACTCATACATCAAAGGGTTCGAGGACAAGAAGCCTGATTTTGAAAACATTATTCTTTTAGAGATTTATTCTCTCGTCTTGACCACCTCCTCTGCCGAAAGAGAGCAGCTCTCCATAAATTATTTTAATGGCCTCTGTAAAACACAGCCACACAATCCTCGTCCTACCTCTGAGCAAACTTTGCACTCCATTTAAAAGTCTTGCTCCCCCACCCCTCTTGGGCTATACTATCTTAAGTACCTACATGCCCCCATTGCCATAGTATTCAGCACCTCTCCTGCCAGGCAGCGAGGTGGCTATTGGTATCCCCATTTTACAGATGGGAAACTGAGGCACTGCCCACAATTTGGAGGTGTGACTGCAGCAGGTGAAGACATACCTGACCTAGATCAAAGCTGTCTTGAATAACAATAGCAGCACAGGCTAGCCCTACAGGCCCATTGACCCTGGGTACAATCTTGAGTGCACTGCCCTTGTTACTCAGGTATGTCTACACATGCTACAATCACACCTGCCGGCTGCAGCACAGCAATACCCAAAGAGGCTAAGTGACAAGCTCAAGGACACATAGGATCTATGTGGCAGAGCAGGGAATTGAACCTGGTCTCACAAATCACCAGCAGGCAGTTTAACCTTGGGGCCATCCTCTTCCTGTGCATCTAAGCCCCAGCCTTCCCACCTTGAGTTTTTTTCCTACACTCTCTCATGGCTGCACTTTCACTGGCATTACCAGTTGTGGAAGCACTAATATAGACAGGGCTCAGGTGTCTTCTAACCCTGCTCAGAACTTATTTGTCCCATGGTACTATCTAGTGGTCCTACCAAGATCAGGGCCCCATTGTGCTAGGCACTGTACAGACGGAGTAGGTGTTCCTACCATGATCTAAACAGACAAGACAGACATACGCTGCGAGCTGATACTTCTTATCATCCCATTTTACAGAAGGGGAACTCAGACACAAAGGGGTTGATGTGCCCAAGGTCACGCAGGGAGTCTATGGCAGATATTAAAACCAAATCCATTCATCTGTAAGGAATACTATAAACAAAGCTATCCAGGTGTTCCTACTGGTCTCTTTCCACAACTGAAGTAGGGGGAGAGGGCACTCAAGGAAGTAAACTTATTTACAATTAAAAGGGAAACTATTTCTTGAATGCAAGAGCTCACTTACCTGTGGGACTCACTGCCACAGGATATCACTGAACAAAGAACTTAATGATAATTTCAGAAGTAATGAAGAATCTTATATTGACCCTTACAGGAAAAGGATGACTCTGGTTTAGGCGCTGCACTGGCACTCAGGAGATAAGGTTCAATTCCTGGCCCTGGCAGTCATCCTGTATGACCATGCTGAGGGTATGACTACACTCTACGTGATGGTGTAGTTATAGCAGGGGGAGGCCTACCCACGCTAGCTTTAATCTAGCTAGCACATGTAACAATAGTAGTGATGACAGGGTAGCAGAGGTTTCAGAAATCCCAGGAATATATTTGGGCAGCTAGCCGATGTCACCCCATCTTCGCTACTGCTGTTACCCGTGCTAGCTAGATTAAAGTACCACACATGGCTTCCCGGGCTGCAATCACACCTTCATTTGCAGTACCCTTAAGTCTCCCTGGGCCAGATTTTTAAAGGCTCTCATACAGGTTGCAGCCATTTCACAGTGCATGCCCTTCCTGTCTGAGCATCTATCTGCATCTTTAGGCACCTAAATTCCTTTAAAATAATCCAGCTCTCTGTGCCTCAGTTCCCACTTTGTCAAACAACAGTCTCTGAGTCTTGTCTGTTTTGATTGTTAGCTCTTCAGGGCAGGGACTGTCTCTTGTCTGTACAGCACCTAGCACAATGGGGCCCTGATCTTGGTTGGGGTCTCTGCGCGCCTACTGTAATGTAGATGGTAAATAAATAAGGGTAAGAATAGAATCTGCACTGGTGTTCGGATAAAAATAAAAGGGATTCTCTCTCCAGCCTCATGCTTCTGGGAATAAAATGGTCACCAGCTGGGGTCAGGAAGACGTCTCCCCTTGATTTAATATTGCACCGTGAGGTACTGTGGAAGGGTGGGCATTGGTCCCTGTTTGTGTGCCAGGATCTCAGACTCAACAGACCATGTGGCACACCCTGAGGCCCCACCTTTGAATCACAGAATCATAGAATCTCAGGGTTGGAAGGGACCTCAGGAGGTCATCTAGTCCAACCCCCTGCTCAAAGCAGGACCAACCCCAACTAAATCATCCCAGCCAGGGCTTTGTCAAACCGGGCCTTAAAAACCTCTAAGGAGGGAGATCCCACTACCTCCCTAGTTAACACATTCCAGTGCTTCACCACCCTCCTAGTGAAATAGTGTTTCCTAATATCCAACCTAGACTTTTACAAGCGGGGGGAACATCTGTGCTTACACTGGGGAAGTGAGACAGTTGCTGGAGGAGCAGCTGAAAGGAGACCTTGAACATGGATTTTAGAGCTGACTGAGCCATGGAGTTGTGTCAGCACCGTGTGGACAAGTGGCAGCATTGCACACTGTCCTTTCTGACTCCCTGTTTAAAGGGAATGCAGCGGGGGCCGGGGGCCCTGCTCTGTGCAGAGTAGCGCCGGGGGAGAAACAGATTTCCTGTCTCACCAACATTGTCAAGGTATCAAGTCTTCCCACCCTGAATTGGGATGAAAATTCAACATCGCCGAAATGTTTGTGAACCAAAAATCGGGGGGCGAGGGAGGAGCAGTTTGGGTCACTCAAAATGTTTCATTTCAATCATTTGGAAATGCTTCGTTGCAATTTTGATTTTTTTTTTTTTACTATAATTAGCTTACATTTCTAAATAAACTCATTGCAAACTGAAAAACCAGCATTTTTCATTTTGAAAATGTTGAAGCGACACATTTCAACAACGTTGAACTGTTTTATTTCAATTGATTCCGTCCCCGCCCCCAAGTTGAAAAATTGGTCAGCAACTGACCCTTTCTCCACAAAGTGTTTCGGGCTCAACTAACAGAGACATGTTCTGAGGAAAACACAGTTTGTTGGACATTCTGGACTGGCTGAAATGCAGAAAGAGACGTTCTACAGCCCCCACTCCTACAAGAACCCCTGCTTATTTCCCCTGACATGCACGTGTGATGGGGTAAACTCACTGCAGATGGTGCCTCCTTGCGGCTGCTCTGGCAATCAGCTATCGCTTGGTTTGGAACCCTCTTGTCAGTTACTCAAGCCCTCTCTCTCTTCGCGACTCGGGGTGCTCCCTCTTCGCGACTAGGCCCTCTGGCCAAATCACTGTATAGTCCTCTCCTTCCAGGGTAGCAAAGTCCCTCCAGACCAGCTGGCATTTCCAACACTCTTGTGCCACTTCCCAGTGGCCGGTAGGGGAACCCAGGCCTGCCCTCTGCACCGGGTTCCAGCCCAGGGACCCTAGAACAAGCAGCCAAGGTCTGCACAGTCCAACTCCTTGCTGCTTCTTCCTACCTAGCCCGCTCAGGCTGCCTTTCCCCACAATTCCTCTGGGGTTGACTCCTCTTTCAGGGCAAGAACTCTGGGGCTTATTCTCCCTCTTGGGTGTTCTCCTCTCAGAGAGTCACTGCAGATTCTCTCCCTGCAGCAAACTTCCTAGCTTTAGAATCCAGCCTACTCCTGCCTAGCTGGGCTTCTGTTCAATTAGGCCTGGCTCCCTCTCCAGTGCATTCAAGTACCTTTTGTGGCTCCTCAGGCTTATATTAACCCCTTCGGGGCCTGCCCGGGGGTACACAGCACATCCTCTAAATGAACATGAAGGCTCACAAGGTCTGCTCTCCGCGTGGGGCGGAGCACTGTTCAGGATTGGGTGCACACAATGATACTTTGCATTGCTATAGGCCAGTGGTTCTCAAACGTTTTTTTCGTGGACCACTTGAAAATTGCTGAGGGTCTCGGCGGACCACTTCATGATCTTTCCAAATGTTGTTTGTACCGTTAGCTAACTATTGTAAAGTGCTTTGGATAAAAACGTCATATAAAAATAATAATGATAATTAATGGTTTTTTGTTCTACAAATAAAAGCACACAACTCATATTTTAATATCAGTCGTCTTACCTTTCTAATGAGATGGATGTGCCCTCTCTCCCCTGCCATGGCAGCACCCGAGCTGGGGCTGGGGAGGAGGGGGGGTCTCTCCCCCACCACAGCAGCCACAGAGCTGGGGCTGGGAAGGAGCGGGGGTCTCTCCCCTGCCATGGCAGCCCCCGAGCTGGGGCTGGGGAGGAGCGGGGGTCTCTCCCCCACCACAGCAGCGACAGAGCTTGGGCTGGGAAGAAGGGCCGTCTCTCCCCCACCGCAGCAGTCCCTGAGCTGGGGCTGGGAAGGAGGGGGGTCTCTCCTTCTCTCCCCCACCACAGCAGCCCCTGAGCTGGGGCTGGGAAGGAGGGCCGTCTCTCCCCGGCAGCCACAGCCCTGGAGCTGGGGAAAGTCACCTCTTTCTCTGGCCGCTGCAGCCCTGCATGTCCCAAATTCCCCCCACCCCCTCTTCTCACCCCCCACCCCCCACCTATCTCCTGTTTCCCCCACCTCACCCCACTGCCCCCTCCCACCTATTCTCCCCAAGGCCACCACCTCACCTCCACTAATTAGATGGGTGGCCCATCATTCTCCCATTTGTGGCTGCCCAGGCACCTTAGAGGGAACTATCCGTGGACCACAGTTCGAGAACCTCCGTTACAGAGCTTCCCATCCAAGCATCTCAAAGCCCCAGCTGAACATGAAACCATTAAGTGGCATAATAACCCACGAGTTACACATTATTGTTCCTCTTGTTACAGATGGAGAAACTGAGGCACAGAGAGGTGGAGTGATAGTCACTGAGTGACCTCAGGCGCAACTGATAGGGTTGGGAACAGAATCTAGCCCTCTTGATTCCACAGCGTATGCCTAAACTAAATGATCATCACTCACTGAACCCAGAAGCCATGCATGCAGTATTCTGGCTCTGCAGCTCTCTTATTAGTGATCCATAGATTTCTTTTAGGCCAGAAGGGAGAATTCTGATAATTTAGTCTGACCTCTAATAAAACAACCTCAAAAAGTTCACGGTTTTGGTTCAGAATAAGCACCCAGCTTTTCAGATCCACACCCTCCTCTTAGGGCTGCAAAATTAGGTCGAAGGACAGGGGAATACCAGAGGAAAAGTCTTTCTCGAGATATTTAATGGTTGCAGGCCAGGCTGGATTCTGATGGTGCAGAGACCAGAGTGAAAATGGAATCCAGGTTAAACCAATGTTCCAGAGCCTTCAAATCTCTCTGAGTGTTGGTTCTAGAAAGGCACAGAGACCAGGAAATGTCTGTGGTCAGACTGGTATTACATTCTTCCCCCTTTCTGTCCTGTTACTTGCATTCTTTCCTCCTCTACGTTATCATGGTGAATCACCTGCACCTTGGATGTATTCATTCAAATACGAGACAGTTGCATACTTCTTTGTTAGATTTGGAATGGTGGGGAAAGGCAGAAGGTGTGCCCTAGGGGTTTCTAACCTGTTCCTCTCCTCCATACTCAGATCCAGAAAAAAAAGTCCAGTTGGGTGACCCCTAAGGATGTATCCACTTGGGTTGGGCAAAACAACAATCCCATATGCTCCTATCAGGAATAATGCCCATTCTTGAGAACCAAACTTGAAACAAAGTATTTATGGAGGTTCTAAAGTGTCCTGACACATTTTCTTCACGTCCAATTTCCGGACAAGAATGGGAAGCAGCAAAATGCTATGAAAAAGGCTCACCTCACAGTATCGCCACTGCGACCAGAAACAGGAAATCTTCGCTAAGATGCCTCATCTTGTGAGATCCCCAAGGGATTCTGATAGACCTGAACCCAAACCCTGGATCTGAACCAATCTGGTCTTTGGGAAAGCTTGGAGAGCATCAAATCGTAGTGGTTCAGGCCTCTCTCTCTCTCTTTAAAGGGGTAAACCAAAACCAGGCATGCACCCCAGAAGGATGGGGAAGTTGGACTGACTGGGTCACAGGCCAGGATGGAATGCTCCAATCACAGGCCACAATGGACATGCATCCTGCATAGTACACATAACCATCCTTCCACTCCTCTCGTCTCCTGGGGAGATGTACTGAAATGGTCATTGGCTCTATTGACCAGGCAAAAATACACAAGCCATTTACTGGCCGGACCAGGAAGCTACCAGCATCTCAACCATCCGATTGCGCCAGGTGCTGTATAAACACAGAACTATCAAAATAAATGGTCCTTGCCCCTAAGAGCTTGGGCCAGTCTCCTGTGCAGAGAAGCACCTGAGTTGTCAGGACATTCCTCTGAATCAGTTTCAAACCATGAGCCCTTGAGAGGTTCAGCCACCTCCATTTCTCCAGTGCCATCTGGACCTCGCCCCCACTACTGTCCGCTACCCACCCCAAACTCATCGGCAAGGGTCTGTTTGTGAGGAGCTCCCCCTTTGAAACATTGCTTTGGAGCCTCAAAGCGTGGGGGGGAGGGAAAGAGAGAAAGATCAACTCCGCAAAGCCAAACTCAGCCGGATGCAATTTGAAAGCTGTCTGGCTGCATTTCTCTGCGAGGGTCTGGTCCAATTTGTAAATTATTTATCTCGCTCTTGAGAACGTGGAATCATTTAGGAATCGGTGTACAGGCTCGGGAACGAATCAAGAGCTCGCAGTAGTGGAGGAGACAGCTTGGTTTCCTTTGACAGAGATTGCTAACTACATCAGTCGTGCCAGGCGAGCAGCCGACAGGCAGGGCACTTGGGCCTGTGCAATCTCAAACACGCCCTCACCACTGGCGGGGTTGTTTTTTTTTAAATCAATTTATGAAAATCTATCCGCTGTTATTTAAGGCGGAATGAGGAATGACATTTGGCAGAGGACTGGTAATGCTGGGGATGAAGAGAACAGGGGAATAGACACAAATATCCCCTCATCTCTAGAGTTTGAGGAGGCATGTGAGAAGCACTGGAGAAATTTCCCAGAGAAAGGCCTCATCTCAATGTTCGTCCCCTGGCACCTTGAACCTCTCCAAGGACAGGGTCCTCAAGGTCTGTTCAGAATCAGGGAGCTTCCTGGGACTAATCTGCTTTCCTTAAAGACCAGGGCCTGATTCTCATTTGCATTAAAGGCTCTCTGCACCACCCTGGCAAGGAAAAGGGACCTTAAAGGGAGTGTGATATAATTTATGCCCTCAGTAAGGTCCCATCACACTGCCAGAGCGGTGCATATGGGCCTTAGTATAAATGAGACCCAGAGAACTAAGATTGGTCCCATTACAGCATCTTGAAGGGTGAAAAACAACCTTTTTTTCTAAATAAAATACATTTCCCCCAAGTTTCCCATTAAAAAAAAAAATTAACCCCCCAAACTCCAGAAATAAAAGAATCAGGTTGTGAATTAATGGTCCATTAATGGCTATTAGCCTGGATGGGTAAGGAATGGTGTCCCTAGCCTCTGTTTGTCAGAGGGTGAAGATGGATGTCAGGAGAGAGATCATTTGATCATTACCTGTTAGGTTCACTCCCTCCGGGGCACCTGGCATTGACCACTGTCGGCAGACAGGATACTGGGCTGGATGGACCTTTGGTCTGACCCAGTATGGCCGTTCTTATGTTCGTATGTTCTAATTTTTCATTATTTATTTTTCATTATTTATTTCATTAATTAAATCTCTTTTTCATCATCCTCTCCCTTCCCCCAATCATCCAGTTAGATACAAGGAAAAACTTTCTAACTCTAAGGGTGGTTAAGCTCTGGAGCAGGCTTCCAAGAGGAAATCCCCATCACTGGAGGGTTTTAAGAACAGGTTGGACAAACGGCTGTCACGGATGGTCTAGGTATATTTGGTCCTGTCTCAGAGCAGGGGGATGGACTACATGACCTTGAGGTCTCTTCCAGCCCTGCATTTCTGTGCCCCCCCTCCCCCGAATGAAAGCAAAGCTCCTTCTCTCAAGAGTACAGTAGGATTTCTCATTTCATCTCAAGCTAGACACTTCAGTGTCCACCCGTTTCCCCCACTTGCTGGCTGTTCAGGGAGCTATATGAAACGAAGGGCGGGGAGCCTCCCTTTAGTTCCCAGGTGAGATTGGGCCCAAACCAGAATTGTGAGAGTTTGGATTCAAATCTCTGCAAAGAAATCCGTTCTCGCCTCTTTGGTCTGGGCCCCATGGAAAAGCAGATGGAGGCTTCTGCCCCCTGGATCAGAAGCCACCTCAAGACAGCTGAAATTTCAAGTACAAGTGATCTTGCAAGATTTTCCAGGGATGACAGAAATTTGGGCCCAAATCTGTCTGGGACAGCTCTGCTGCGATGCCATCAAGCCTTAACCCCGATTCATCAGCTTCAGGTCTGAGTCCTAGTTCAGCCTGGCAATGAAGTCGACTTCCCCCAACCCCCCTGCACTGTAGAAGGAGTCATGTCAAAAACCCAGCAGTCCCAGTAACTGGCTCTTTGTGGGGCAGCTTTGGCAGAGAGGCCTAAGTCAGAAGGTGCCACAGCAATGGTCCCAGTCTTTCCACTACAGAGGTGCCCGCTGAGCCCCCAGTGTAAAGCCCGTTAATGGTAGAGGTCATTATGGGATGAAGCCTGCAGAGCGCATGCCCGATCTGTGGATAACAGGACTTCTCTCTTTAAGGCCAGCAATCTGGCAGCACTAAATTCCCCCAGAATTCCTTATGCTCCAAAGCAATTCTCCTGCATGGGCTATTTTCTCCAGCAGCACAGATTACCCTCTTCCACCGCTCTGGATCCCAGTAGCTGCGGCTGGCCTAGCCACAGTTGCATGTGGGACAGGCAGGGGGTTATCATTTCCCTTGCTTGGGAGCAAGCCTTGCAGATGCAGGGCCTATTAACTCTTTGAAGCGCCAGGGATAATTACCATCATCACGGCACTCTCATTTCCAAAGCTAATTTGAAAGCTGGCGCAGAGGAAGGGTGCTTGCGTGTGGCGGGGAAGTGGTTTGAATAACCCAGGCACAGTCACAGATGCAGCAGTGACAGGTCCTTGCCAGCAAAAAACTCACCATTACCTGCTCAACTATCACCAGTCCCCAACAGACCAAGTGCCACTGGCCCGGGGAGGAATGCAAAGGGGAGCTGTTTAGCTGGTGTCCTCGCTCTGTATCAACAATAAATACATCTGCAATAAATATGCAAGGCAGTACCTGATTTGCATTGACTTTGGGTGGGGGTGGGGGGGGGTGGAGAAGGAGAGAAATAGATTCTGTTATAGCGCAGAGTAATTTAGGATATTACCGCCGGCATCTGAATTACAAATCTACCTCTCATTACTGGTGTGTTAACGGGGAAAGGCAGCTTCTCAACCACATGCAAGGCAGAGTTTATTAGCATGTATTTGCATAATAATTAGCTCTGCAGCAAGCAAAGACTGGTGTGCCTTTCAAAAAGCCAACTTTCAATGTCAATTTCCAGTGCTTCTCTGGCTTCCACTCCTAGGCCCCCCGCCCGGCATCCATTCACCACAAGCATTTTACCAGCCGCTGCTCTGGCCCAGCTCACTCCTTTGCCTGTGATTTGCCCAGGGATGCTGCCAGAGTGGCCAACCCAGAGAGGGACTGGCTGTTCACAGGTTTGGTTCTCACCAGCTGGGAACCAGCCATCAGAAGAGAATTCCTAGGTAACTAGATACGCGCCTCGTTGGGAGCAAACCATTGTGCTGTATGCCCCCACAGCTGCAGCTCTATCTCAGCTACTCCATTGGCCCCCGTCACTGTGGTGTCTGAGCGCCTCACAATCGTAACATTTATCCCCACAACACGTCTGTGAGGAGGGCAGTGCTTGAACAAGTCGTTTCACCACCCCGTGCCTCAGTTTCCCATGTAGATAAGGCTCCTTCATGGGCGTATGAGGCGTGTTAGCCATTTAATGGTTCTGAAGAGACCGGAAGACATAAGCTCTAGGCAACACTGGTAGAGTCTGTTCCAGACAGTTCCTTCCTCAACTTCTTCCCCTGCAGCTCAGTTGCCTTCTAAACCATACTCCCGCCGTGCCCCCCCGCCAACCTATTAAATCTTCAGAAAACAGGACACACAACAGATGCATTGTTACATGCTAAACATCCACCGTGCAGACTTAAGTGCATGATTGGGGGGGGGGGGGTGTTATATATCCTGCTTCAAGTTTCCAACACTGGCCACCAACAACATGAAACCAGAGGGACCATCAGTTTGCCCCAATCTGGCATTTCCCACGACAGTCAGCCTCTCTTCCCTGATGGGGCCCCATCATCCCGAGCAGCATGGATGAGTGGGACGGGGGTCCTCTGAGTGTCTCTCAAGCCTGGTTCCCCTTCCCCACATCCCCCAATGGCCAGGCCAGCCACAAATCGCTGTTGGAGAGGCCGCAGTCTTCACTCATGATGCCTACGGTGCCTGCACCGTTCTGAGACCGCCCGTTAAATAACCACCGGAGTGTGTTTTCGTATCACATTGAGAGCTGTTAGAAATGAACTTGGGCCCATTAGTGCGAAGTGTTAATTGTTACATGTGTAAGTGCCCTGGCTCCCTGGTTACTTGCGGGCCTTGTATGCCGCGCACATTAGCCAGCGAGTAAGCCGTGAAACAGAGAGGTCAGCCTGAAGCAAAACACCCTGCTCAGCTGCACACAATCCAATCTCGATGCCCTTGTCCCAGCTGCTCGGTGGGATGCAGCTGCAGATTTCAGTCACAGCATACAGGGCTCTGGGAGCTGTGCTGTGCCAGTCAAAGCAATGCACAGAGAAGCCTGGCCAACCCAGTTGTCTGTCTGTGCAATGGTGATCCCAGTAGAGATAAACCAAGCACAAGGCCTCTTGATAATGTTCCTTGGCTCTTATAATTTATAGACTGTAAAGCGCTCTACGGGGAAGAGCAATATTATTATCTCAATTTTACAGGTGGGGAAACTGAGGTACGGAGTGAGGAAATGACTGACCTAAGGTCACCAGCCGGCCAGCAACAGAGGTGGGAGTAGATCCAGTGCCCTTGCCCCAGAGTTACACTGTGTATATCACCCATCTTCTCGCTCTGCTGACACGCTGCCCAATCACCCATCTCGGAAGGGTGCACGGGAATACAGACCCAATCCTGCCAGGACTGAGCCCAGTGGGAATGGAGGGCATTAGAGCTGCGGGAGAAGGTCTTGAGGTGACAGGCAGAGCACAGTTCCCAGTGGCACATGGAGTGAATCAAAACTTTGCCCCAGACTCCAAGCAAACCATCTGAGGTGAGGTTTTTTTTACCCACCAAAGCTTCTGCCCAAATAAGTCTGTTAGTCTTTAAGGTGCCACCGGACTCCTTGTTGTTTTTGTGGATACAGACTAACACGGCTGCTACTCTGAAACCAGAACTGAGACTTTCGCACTGTTCGTTCCAGTTGCCATTGTCATCTTGGGCTCTGCTGTCTCCATCACAGGCACAAGCCTCAAACAAAATCATCCAACCCAACCCTTACTGGTCTGATAGTGTTTTCAGCTTAAACTGAGATGAGCTTGAACCAGATCCTAGGACCCAACCCCATCAACTGGGCTTTGGACGGGACTCCTGCTCTATACAGCCACTCCCTGGCCTTAGCAGAAGCCCATCGGTAGCACCCCGCTCATGGTGGAGAAGAGAGAGGATTTGGCCTTAATGTTTGAAACCTCATATCACCACTTTCCTGGCAGAGGAGGGCCAGAAACTATTTCTTTGGAAGTTATTCCGCTAGCATCCCGGTAACATGCTGGTTAAGTATGTTGCATCTCCCTCTAGTGGCTGGTCCACAGAGGATAAAAACCTTTTACAGCTACCAGCTAATGTAATAACTCCTCTAGTTCATGAAATAAAAGGCTGCTTCTTAGGAGCTGCAAGTCTTTGCTATCCCTGATGAAAGTCCATCTTGAGGGTCATTCTACTGCTGGAGCATGGCAGATTGGCCTTCCAATTATGCTAGTATTAGTTATTAGTTCAGTGCTATATAAAAAATGCTGGTGGGAAAGGGCCCAGGGGAACAAACAAAGTTCTGTGCTCCTAGAGATGCAGAATCCAATCTGATTCTATTCTCTCCTAGAATGAGGGCCTCTTTGGATCACTGGGTCTCACTGAAGATGCTACTGAAAATATTATCAAAATCCAAACCTGAGATGAAGGAGAAACAGGAGAAGGAAGCAGAGTAGGTCTTCAAAGACGAACTATTGATAATTAACCTGATAAAGGGCTGGGGTTCAGGAGTCAGCTTTTCTCTTAAACCAGATTCTGATGAGGTTCAACAAGGACAAGTGCAGAGTCCTGCAGTTAGGACAGAAGAATCCCATGCACTGCTACAGACTAGGGACCGACTGGCTAAGCGGCAGTTCTGCAGAAAAGGACCTGGGGATTACAGTGGACGAGAAGCTGGATATGAGTCAGCAGTGTGCCATGTTGCCAAAAAGGCCAATGGCATATTGGGCTGCATTAGTAGGAGCATTGCCAGCAGATCGAGGGGAGTGATTATTCCCCTCTATTCGGCACTGGTGAGGCCACACCTGGAGTACTGCGTCCAGTTTTGGTCCCCCCACTACAGAAGTGATATGGACAAATTGGAGAGAGTCCAGCAGAGGGCAATGAAAATGATTAGGGGGCGTGGGCACATGACTTACGAGGAGCGGCTGAGGGAACTGAGGTTACTTAGTCTGCAGAAGAGAAGAGTGAGGGGGGGATTTGATAGCAGCCTTCAACTACCTGAAGGGGGGTTCCAAAGAAGATGGAGCTCGGCTGTTCTCACTGGTGGCAGATGACAGAACAAGGAGCAATGGTCACAAGTGGCAGTGGGGGAGGTCTAGGCTGGATATTAGGAAACACTATTTCACTAGGAGGGTGGTGAAGCACTGGAATGGGTTACCTAGGGCGGTGGTGGAATCTCCATCCTTAGAGGTTTTTAAGGCCGGGCTTGACAAAGTCCTGGCTGGGATGATTTAGTTGGGGATTGGTCCTGCTTTGAGCAGGGGGGTGGGTGGGCTAGATGACCTCCTGAGGTCTCTTCCAACCCTAATCTCTGATTCCCAAGGTTCACCTATATATATACACATAAAGGTACTAACGGTGCCAGCCTTAGACAGACACAAGAGGGTGCTGCATGCCCACCAATTTATACACGTCTAACAGCTCTGGCCCTAATTCCAAACCTGCAGCTAACCATCAAACACCAACACTCTGGGGTAAGTTGATTTTAGCTTTATTGCTGGTAATGTTCTCTTACGCTTTACAAAACTAACAGAGCAAAGTATGGGGTGGGTGTAGAAAATGCAGGTGACGTATGGATTTATATAGCTCTGTGATCAACTGAAATCACTGCACAAGCAGCAGCTAGTTATCAGCATATTTAAAATGCATATGAATGCAAAGTAACAAGCAGCACTGATCACATTTTTTCATCAACCAAAAAGGCTTTTTATTCAAAATGGTCATTGTCCATGGGAAATGTCCATTTTTGACAAAAGTTTCCAGGTTTACATCAGAAAACTGAAAACCAAAAATCTTCTGTTTTTGGCAACTGAAAATGGTTAGCCAAAAATGGTTTTGGTTCCTGAAAACTAATGTTTTTTTCACTGAAAACTTTGGAGAACATTTGATCACGTTAGTTTGCTTTTGTCTAAGTTTTTTGTGGGAACTAAAAACATTTCCTGACCAGCCGTGGAAATGAGATCAACCCAAAACTCTGGATCTGAACACCTCAAGCTTTGGGGAAGTTCGGATCAGAACACATCTAGTACTATTGTGCCAACCCATTTGGTGAATATACCTTAGACAGTGAATTAGTCATGTATAATTTTGATAGGGATATTATCAAGATTGTCAGTGACTCCGCATGCCTATACGTGATCCTACAATGACAAACTTGTGTGGGAACAGGGCTGGGGGGAAACAAACATTTGGAAGGAGATGCTTCTACTTTGAGCTTCGAAGGAGTTACCGGTGTTGGGTGAATCGATTTGGATAAGACAAGAATGAGAACAACCGTTGATTCCAAATTTACACTGACCTAAAGTTGAGTGTTTGGGGGTTGAATAATTCCAGTGAACGGGATATTTTTGTAAAACAATTTCCTGGCCTTCTTGCATGGATTGAAATAGGCTTATCTAAGAAGCATAAATACGGAATGTTCATATACTGTGGTGATGAATGTGGAATGGATGGATAGATAGATATACTGCAATATCCTTATGATGTTTCACACTGTGATATTTCATGAGTGCAATACAGAGAAAAGATTTTCAAAAGTGATTCTGGGGGCTTGAATTTGGGAGGGGCAATGGAGGTGCCTTAAAAGGGCCCGATTTTCAGAAAGCACTGAGCACCCCCTTTTCTGAAAATTAGGTCTCTTTGCAGTGTTCCAAGTTGGGTATCCACAAATCACTAACCCAGTTCTTCACCATCATGAAGTTCAGATAGTCTGGATAAGCTTTATATGCAGGCACACTAATTTGTAGATGCTTATTTGAACCCCACAGCTAGTCCCTAACCTTACGAGGTTCATCTGTCCCAGCTAGACACAGGACCAAATCAGAACCTTGAATCCACTCAACCCCCAGTTAATTTGTATTTAGGTCTGAACTTTGAATCTCAGTTTCCATATTTAGTCCCTATTTATAACCGTGATTTTGGCCTTCAGCTACAAGCCTAATCAAGGTAGAAAACTACAGCTGAGGGAGAACACATTTCCCCCAGTCACAGCACCAATTATCACATCCCCAGCCAGGCATGTCAGTGCAAGTAACGCTGTCTTACACCTGCAAGATTTCTGCCGGTAACACATTCTCCCCACAAACCAATTACGTAAGCACTAAAACCTATTTACAAGCTGCATCTGGAGCAAGCTGCCGAGATACCAGCTTTCAGGCTTCCCCGTGTCTCTTTACTTTCTCAGTCCAGACTCAAAACCCCTTTCTCAGGGCGGCTCAATATGCTCTGTTATCCCACCTTCACAGATTACACCAAGGAGGTTTTAAGCAGACTAGCAATGGCGCAAACCGGAAAAGCAAAAGCAAAACTGACAACATAAAAGAAAAGAATTTCAAAGGTTATTCCTGCCTACCGGCCGATTGGGAACCTGTTAAATAAAGTGGTATTGATCCAATTCACAGGGAACTCAAGTCCACATCACAAAACCAGCATCCCAAACAGCACTGAAGGGTGGGGCTTTTCCAAAGAGCCCAAGTGACTTAGGAAGACAATGTCCCATTGAGAATCACTGGAAGGACCAATGTCTGAAAGCCAGTGACACCCGTGCCCCTAAGTCATTTAGATGCCTTGGAAATGCCCATCCTAACGAATAAAAGCATAATAATGGCCCAGATGCCTAGCTCCTTATTCAACCCAACTTCCATTGACTTTACTGGCAGGTTGGCAGGAGCAAGGACTGAGTAAAACCCAAGGATTTGGCATAAACAGATGACACTTAGCACTTATTTTCCAAGCGCTTTATAGACATTAATCCTCATGACACAGTACGAATTGTTCCCATTTTACAGATGAGAACAACTGAGGATCTGAGGTTTAGTGACTTACCCAAAGCCACAGATAGGGTAAGTGTGAGAACTGGGATAAGAACTAACGAATACCTTACGGCCTTCCTGTGCTCAGACCACTAAATCACAAAAGAAGAGAAAACCTCGTTGGCTCTCTCAGCAGAGGGGAACAAGGCCTGAATGAAGTTTCAATCCCTCCAGGCCAGGGTTGAGGTACATTTGTAGGACTGTGTAGGAGGGAAGTCTACATCACCGCAGCCCACGCTCTATGTGCTCCATTGAATATATTACTTTTTTGTATTACTTGTACTGCTGTAGCACCTAGGGGCTCCAGTCATAGACCAGAGCTCCATTGTGCAAGGTGCTGTACAAACACAAAGAGCTTTCCGTTTCAGTGATTGAAGACAATGCAACAATTCCCAGTCAGTAGCACCTGACTGAGTACCACTACATCAGGCACAACATACAGTGTTCTGTTTGGTAGCTGGGGCATGTTCTCACAGTTAGGGGTAGGTGAAACATTTCTGTCAAAGTGGTTTTTATGTTGTTTGTTTTTTTGGGACCAAAAAATAGTTTTTTTGAGAAAATGAACATTTCACAGGCAGTGTCTGATTTCCTCAAATTTTTCGATTTTCCACTGAAAAACCAAAAGCCCCCATATTATTTTTTTTCAGCTGAATACTGTGGTTAGATGTTCGGCTGCATGTGTGTGTTCTCCTGTGTGCTGCCCCAGCTCTGCGCAGACATTTGGCACAGCAGACCTCGAGCGAACCGCCCAATGACCACAAGATCCGTTAAGGTACGAAGGCCCCAGGCCAGGTTTATTGTTGACAGAGCATGGTAACAGCACCTGGCAGACTCTACGAGGATACTAAGACATGTAGGCCCATGACAATGGATGCAGCTCAGTGAATGGCAGGACTTTCCATTCCCCCCTCGGCTGGACAAAGCTACTCCCTCTGAGATACATCTTTATACCCTGATACAAACAAGTTAGTACTACCTCTGACATAGTGAGTTACTGCCCCCTGACGTGACTACTTATCACCTTCTACATGTTGGTTCGATCAAAACATCTTTATTATGTACTGTCATCCTGACCTTATTTTTTAGGAGGGGTCAGTGTGTTCCTGTTATCCTCGGGGGATGTTTTGGTACCATCCTTGATATCGGGATGTTGTGGGCCACTTAATATCAGGATGTGTTTGCGTGAGTACTCTGTGCTTAGCGCTTCTTAGAAATGTGTATTTCTGCAATATCAGCCCTGTTCTTGTCAGATTCTGTGAGCAGGTCCTGCCTCATATCAGGCCTCTGTTACAAGGGCTTATGTCTCAGGCTCTCTTCCTACTACAAATACCAATTTTTTTTAACAGAAAAAAAATATCATTTTTTTCTTCAGAACACACCGTCCCCCCATTTTCCAACCAGCTCTATTCATCATGTAATCAATAACAGTTAGCACTTATACATAGACATTACGTGATGTGAGAGTCAACCAATCATTATGATGTATAGCATTACAGTTGCATCTAGATCAGGGGTAGGCAACCTATGGCACACGTGCCGAAGGTGGCACACGAGCTGATTTTCAGTGGCACACACACTGCCCGGATCCTGGCCACCAGTCCGGGGGGCTCTGCATTTTAATTTAATTTTAAATGAAGCTTCTTAAACATTTTAAAAACCTTATTTACTTTACATACAACAATAGTTTAGTTATATATTATAGACTTATAGAAAGAGACCTTCTAAAAACGTTAAAATGTATTACTGGCACGCGAAACCTTAAATTAGAGTGAATAAATGAAGAGTCGGCACACCCACTTCTGAAAGGTTGCCGACCCCTGATCTAGATGCTGTAGCCAAGGTCGGGGCCCCACAGTGCAAGGCGCTGTAACAATGCATTGAGAAACCACCTCTTCCCCAAAGTGCTGAGCCCCAGATTCACAATGGGATTGAGGCTAGGAGCCTCAATAGCTTTGTGGATCTGGGCCTGAGAGTCTAAATAGACCCGGCAGTCAAAGGGTGGGAGGGGGAACAGAAGCACAGAGTGACAGAAGGGCAGAGCTAAGAATAAAACCCCCGCTCAGTTCCCCATCTCCTGGATCCCACTTTATCATCAACGAGCAAAGAACCCAGATTCCAACTTCCCCAAATGGATCTGAGCTTTGGAGCTGTAGCCATCTATCCACGGCCTTGAGAATAGTTAGAAAGGAGGTGCTCATATACTACTGTGACAGGGCCATACCGCTAGATAGGCAGAGAGATACCGAACCATCAATCATTTACCGCCCCCTCAATCAGCTCTCAACCAACAATTCCCAGGTAAATATATAAACATTGAAATCTCCCTCCCCCTCCACCCTATCCACTCACTCTGCTTAGCGTGCCCTAAAGGAGGAGTGAGTCAGCACAGCTGGCATGAATCTGGGTGAGATTTACAAGGGTGGCTTCCAGGATTCCTTGCAGGCGTGACTTTGAAATTAGCTTTACACAAGCATCCATGCTCTAAATGACCAGTCTATCTTAGAAACTGCCTCTCTCCCCATGCCATTCTGCCAGACCTGACCACTGGAGCACCCTTCACATAGAAAAGGTTCCTTACTGCTTGCAGAGTATTCTCCAAGAGGGCTCCTGGACTATGGAATTTGCTCCCCACTTTGGGCTGAAATAGCCAACATCTGTTGATCTTACACTACTTGTCTGAGCTTTGGAGAGGGCGGAAGGTATGGGGCTTAGAGAGGGGTGGGATGAGGTATATTCTACGTCTGTTTAAATGTATTGTGCCTGAGGCTGCTGGGTGGTTATATACTGCATTGCCTCTGCATAGAGCTAGACGCAGCACTTCTGAGAAAGCTTTTTTTGGTTGAACTGGCAAAAATAGGGAAACAGTAAGGAAGTGTGGGAAAGTGAAGGAAGTGTGGGAAAGTGAAGCTGCTTTCCCCCACAGCTTTTAACTTTTTCGGATCCCCCCTCAGTTTTTATTCCCCCCCACACAAGTCAAAAGAAGGGGGGAACATCCCAAATTTTAAACTTTTAAACTGAATTGAAACAACATTTGAAGCCAAAATGAAAAACGTTGCATCGTTTCTAAAATACTGACTGAAAAGCCATTTCTTTTCTATTGAAACTTAAAAAAAAAAAATGTCTAGTGGCAGTATCTGGGGAGGGATCCCATTTTCCAACCCATCTCATTCCGCCTCTGCATTATAAGGGCATACTGAATTTACTTTTAATCTAAATAAATAAAAGTAAAATATCATCTCTGACATGTTTGCAGGAAGCAAATGCAAAAGGGGTGAGAGCATGAACAAAGCTCACTAAACATTCTGGGTTCAGTTCTTAGTTCTGCGACTGATTCTCTGTGACCTTGTGCAAGTCGCTTCACCTTTCTGTGCCTCAGTTCCCCCTCTGTAAAACGGGGTATGAAGGGGAACATCACCGCCAGTGCCGCTTACTGGTCAGGAGAGGGTGTGACAGGTCAACTTCCTCCTAGGCATTAAGAACATAAGTACATAAGAACGGCCATACTGGGTCAGACCAAAGGTCCACCCAGTCCAGTATCCTGTCTTCCGACAGTGGCCAATGCCAGATGCCCCAGAGGGAATGAACAGAACAGGTGATTATCAAGTGATCCATCCCCTGTCACCCATTCACAGATTCTGGCAAACAGAGGCTAGGGACACCATCCCTGCCCATCCTGGTTAATAGCCATTGATGGACCTATCCTCCAGGAATTTATCTAATTTTTTTTTTAACCCTGATGTAGTCTTGGCCTTCACAACATCCTCTGGCAAAGAGTTCCACAGGTTGACTATGCGTTATGTGAAAAAATACTTCCTTTTGTTTGTTTTAAACCTGCCATCTATTAATTTCATTTGGTGACCCTTAGTTCATGTGTTATGCAATAGAGTAAATAACACTTCCTTATTTTCTCCACACCGGTCATGATTTTATAGACCTCTATCATATCCCCTCTTAGTCATCTCTTTTCCGAGCTGAAAAGTTACAGTAGTATTAATCTCTCCTCATACAAAAGCTGTTCCATACCCCTAATCAGTTTTGTTGCCCTTTTCTGAACCTTTTCCAATTCCAATATATCTTTTTTGAGATGGGGCGACCACATCTGCACGCAGTATTCAAGATGTGGGCATACCATGGATTTATATAGAGGCAATATGATATTTTCTGTCTTATTATCTATCCCTTTCTTAATGATTCCCAACATTCTGTTCACTTTTTTTGATTGCCGCTGCACATTGAGTGGGTGCTTTCTGAGGACTGTCCACAATGACTCCAAGATCTCTTTCTTGAGTGGAAACAGCTAATTTAGACTCCATCATTCTATATGTATAGTTGGGATTATGTTTTCCAATGTGTATTACCTTGCATTCCCCTTCTTAATATTGCTCTACCCTAAGGTGGTCTGTTCTTTCAGTGACTCAGCCCTCTGGCCAGGTCACATTTTCAAGTCCACCACTTTCGGGGTATATATAAATATTCCATATATGAGAGTCTTTAATATATACCCCAAAAGTGGTGAACTTGAAAATGTGGGAGGTCATCAGGATTAAGCAAAGGATTCAGGGCTTCCCCTTTGGGACCCTCATGGTCCAGACCCTTGTATCTTCAGGACCTTCCCTCAGGTAGGTTCTCCACCAAGGGACAGACTTCCATCATTGCCCCTCTTTAGAGGCTGGCAGGGAAGCACCGGCCCACCCTCTCCAGGCTCTGATCTAGGGACCAACGGTAGGCAGCTAAATCCTGCACCCTGGGGTGCTATGCAGCTGCTTTCTGGCATCACTTCCTCTCCGTCCCCGCTCTGCCCTCAAGGTAAAATAAAGGATAAAATCTCTAACCTCCAGGGAGTCACCAGTCACTTCTTTGCAGGCTGGGTCAGCTCACTATAGCCCAGAGTTTAGCATGTAGATCAGCTTCCCTTTGCTGCCTGCCTGCCACTGAGCTCCTCTGCTCCCCTTTTAAAGCTCCTCCTCCAGGCTTTGCAGGTGAGGTGGGCTGGACCACCTGGGCCCAGAGCAGCTCCTTAACCCCTTCCTCTCCAGTGTGGTGTTTGTATGCCCCATCCCTTGGGGACAATGCCTCATTTGTCTGTCTTGTCTATTTAGACCATAAGCTCTATAGGGCAAGGGCTGTCTCTTACTGTGTACGTATGCAGTGGACAACGGGGACCTGACCTCAGCTGGGAGCTACCACAATAGTAACTAACATATAACCCCAGTCACAGCTCTGCAGGTGGTGGCGGTGGTTGTTTAAATTTAATTCAAACGTTACATTTTAGGGCTGAAAGAAGCAGACAAGGTCGCTTTAATACCAAAGAGCTTTGTTAAGGGAAAGAGTTGAAAGGCAAGCGATATGTTAAAAACTGACTTTCCAAACTGACCTGCCCTGCGCTGCCACACTGCGTGTGTGTGTGTGTGTATGGAACACACAAAGTTGGGGAAAGATAAAAATCCAATACAAAAATTACAAGGAGGGAATGCAACCTTTTTATTCAAACAAAGAAAGTCTTTTGGCAGCTGGCAATTCTTTTTCTTGCTCTCTCCCCCTCTTCTTTTTGAAGCTGGCATTGTGCGGAGCCGTGTTGCCTTTTCAAGATTTCAGATGTTGTTGTGTTAAAATGAATTCCATTTTGTCACAATCAATGACGCTCCCTGCTCTTTATTACCTATGGCCCTTCCTAGCAGCCAGGGCTCTTTTCTCCCCTCCAAGCCCCAGCCTGGCATGAAGGCAAGGCAAGGTTGCTTATGCCTCTCCAGCTGTGCAATGGAGGTAAGCTGGAGAATGTCACCTACAGCTGGGTAATATTTAACTTTCTTTCCCTCCCCCCCCCCACTGTTAAATTACCACTAGCCTATTTGTCTGGCTAGAGGTTAATGAAACACTAATGATGTTAATGAGTCTTTCACTCTGCAAGTTTTTTCAAGAAAGAGATATAATAGCTGTTTTCCTTCCCTTTTAATCTCTCATCTTTCGGGAGTTACAGGGCCGAAGCAATTAACGACTCACACAGCTCTGTCTTCCCTCCCAGTCACGGCGCAGTGGGGTAAAGAGGAGAGGGCTATTAAACCTGCTTCACATGTCCACAGGTGAGGAGCTCACAGGCTGATGCTCACACTGGCCTAGCCAGAAGGCAGAATGCTCTTCGGGGGAAAAGCTGGGGAAATTAACAATCTGTCGATGAAGCTTTCTCCTTGGCAGCAAGACAGCAGGAGCTGTCCAAAGTGGGGGAAGAGTCACCAGCCGCGTTTCTCTGTTCATTAGTGCAGACGACGAGACGCAGTGCGGGCAGCGGTGGGTGAATCCCAAAGGGTGAGGAGATTTAGGTGGGGTGATGCAGCCATAGGTCTGAAGGTTCCTCTGAACTAGACCGGTACAAAGCCGCCCTCAGGAGACACCAGAGCAAGGCAAATCCGCCACGTTTCAGGTTTCATTTCTGACCCGACGCTGGGCGCAGAACTGGCATCAAACTTTGATTTCAGGTGTAAACCCAGCAATTTGGCATCACTGTTGGTCCCAAAGCAGGCCAAACTTGGCCGTTTCTGCTGAGTTTAGCTTTGAGCTTTGGGCTTCTGTTCAAAACCAAAACTCAAAGAGGAACCCAGGGAGCGCAAACTCTTGCGGAGGAGTAACGGTCTGAGCAAACCCTGCCAGAAACTGACTCCCTGGGAAGCAGAGGTAGAATTTTGGATGCAAACACTGTTAATTTACTGTGCGCAAAGCCCCAAGAATGGGAAGTTGGTGTCGTGGCATTTCAATGATGGGCAGGTGGGGCTGAATCAACCCCCCACTCCGATCCACACTTTGGGCTGATCCAGTTCCAGACTTTGCAACATGGGCCCAGAGGGGTGTGTGTGTGGGAGGCGACTGGCACGGGGGGGGGGCGGGGGGGGGGGGGGGGCCTTAGGGGGGGGGGGGGGGGGAGACTTAGAGGGGTGTGTGTGTGTGGGGGGGGACTTAGAGGTGTGTGGGGGGGAAGACGGGAGGCACACATGCACACAGAGGGTTAATAAAGGATAAATTTTCCATCTGATATGGGGGAAAGAGAGAGGCAAGTTTGGGACAGTGGAGAGAACAGCTGCAATGGAAGAACAGGGGCTGCTAACGTTTGAAACCGAGGGACAGATGGGAGCTGTGGAGATGACCCCTGAGGACATGAAACAGAGGGTGGGATTTTCAAAATGCCTAAGGGAGTTGGGTGCCCAAGTCCCAATGAAAGTCACATAGTTAGGGGCCAGATTTTCAAAGGTATTTAGGCGCCTAGTATTTAAGTTAGGAGCCTAAGCCCCAGTGAAATCAATTGGAGTAGGACACCTAACCTGCTTAGGGACTTTTGAAGACCCCATTAGGCATCTTTAGGCACCTAAACCCCTTTGAAAACCAGATGCTTGGTGCCTAACTCACTTAGGTACTTTTGAAAACTCCATCCAGAGCATTGAGGGAAAGAGAGTTGTTTACAGACCCTCTCTCCCGCCAATGGGAACAACACTGCTCTTCCATAACCCCTTCCATTCAAGGATCTGAATCCTTCATTAATCCTCCCAGCAAACAAGGCAAATATTACTCGACCCCTTTCACAGATGGGCACGGTGAGGTTAAAAGTGACTAGCCCAACATCACTCAAGTCAGTGGCAGAGGCAGAATTGTAACCCAGGAGTCCTGATCTCTCATCCCTTCATTCTCTCCCCATGGAGAGAAATGAGTATACAAGCCAGACCTCCCTCCCACAGATCCGCGAGCACCCTTGGAATGTAACAAAGGGGACACTGCAGTTGCTTTTATTGATGGATGCGTTCGTGCCAAAGGGCACAAAACTAAATTATGAGCTGGCACTTACAAAGAGTGAGGGCTCCTGCTTGCGCTTCCATTAGAGGGTATCTATCTGCATTTAAAGCTGCGGCGCTGTGATAAGGGGGAGGGAGTGCTCTAGAGAGACCTCAAAAAATTGCCTGGACCAACTCCGAGATAAGACTTTTCAAACAGACAAAAAAGCCTGTCCTGATTTATAGAGCTTCGCCCGTCCTTGACAGTACCTCTAGACCTCCTGGTCTGAGCTGTAAGAGGAAAGTTCTCATCACAAATGTATGTTCTGCCCCCTAACCTATTTATCCAGACAACCTGTCAGCCTACCACAGTCAGATCTTCTGCTGACATGGACAAGACAGCAATACAATAGCCTGGCTTTTATTTTCAGTTTCCTCCTCCCCTCCTTCTTAATAGTCACAGATGCTTTGTCTGAACAATAATAAAGATCCTGAAGGCCTCAGTTTCCATTTGTTTATCGGCCCTTTCAGCTGGCGGGGTTATTTATGGCGGCCACAAAACGCTTTCATGAAAAGATGCCATTATAGCGGAATGATGCTCTCTTGACATTGGAGATCGGAATCTGCATAGACGCTGCATAACAACTCATTTGTTATGTTTGCCTACTTGTCTTAATTCTCTTTTTATTATTATTTCCATGGCAAAGAGTGCCAGAGAGAGAGAGAGAGAGAGGACTACTTGCAGCTCAAAGACATGAAGCGACTCCAACCTAGGCCACAGATGGTGTGGGCTGGCTTGGCTAATTCTGTCCCCATTTAGGGCAGCCGTAGGTAGTCAGGCTCTCATCAGGTCTGTTAAAAGAATAGGACCTTATTGGAAGCACTCTTGCTTATGGTGTGGAGACATTCTCTCTCACACAGAGCATGGCAGGAAGATAAGCAGCAGCGAAGAGGGGGTCTCTTTCTAGCAGGCCAAAACTGGCAGATGCTCACAGATCATTTTCCACGTGTGTTCAGATGGACCTGGTGGGGGGATTCCCTGGAGTGAGGCAATAGACAAGCCCTGTCCGCTCTCTACCCAATGCTGAACTTGTTCATTTGAATTCTCTTGTGTCTGATTCTGGGCCTGGAACCCCACTACCCTCAGCTCTTTAGATTAGTATTCATTGGCAACGAAAAACAATTCATCACAAAAGAATTGGGCTCAAGTGGCAAACCAGATGGGACCCAGAGACATGTGCCGCAGATTCCCAGGTGTTGACCTACGCTTGGAGGGGGCAGAGGAGCTGACTTTGTGTTCTAATTTTAGCTGCCAACAGGCCCCAGTAGTTCAGAGTCTGTTCAGATCTGTCTGCCACCTTATCTTGGTCCCCCCAGCATCTCCGGACTGTGACCCTGAGCTGTCCATCGTGGAGAGACTGTGCCAGCTTGCCCCTAGCTGCCACAGCACCCAGTGGGTGCCGACAGGGTATACACCCCTTGATCTGCTAGGAGTACGGTAGCCATCAAGTGAAGAGAAGGAAATAAACCCTCCTGGCGAAAGAGCTTTCTGCTCAGGGAGCAACATGAAGCTGCCTAGAATTAAGACCCCTGCTTCAGCAAAGCACGCACTTAGAGTGAAGCATGCCCTTAAGTGCTTTGCTGAATCTGGCACGAAATGCACTGACTGGACTGCAAACTCCCGGGGAGAGAATTCAGGACCTTCTGCTTCAAAATTATGGCCCCACCACCACTTCTGAGCTCAAGGAGAGACTGCATTGACTGTGATACCATTAGCACTTGAGGCTGCAGCCAGTAGAGGGCGACATGAACATGTGCCCTCGGATGAGATCAACGTTCCATCCCATAAAGGTCACACGCACGAACCCTGAAGTCCTCCTCTCTTGCTCCCCAGTTCTCATTCAAGCCCATCCCAGGCAGCTCCTCAGGTAGAACACGAGAGCGATATATATATAACATTTAGAGCAACAGATTTGGCGGGGCGCTCTCTCCGTTTCTCACCTTTCCAGGCCTCTCCCTTCCCCCAGTCCCCTTTGTTTCAATCTTCCTTCTGCTGGTTGGTGCAATCAGGTGGAGTGAGGCAGAGGGCCTGGACGACCATTGCTGAAAGAGCCTACTTGTGCACTGCAGGGGAATAGGAAGCTGTGCTGCTTCAGGCGGTGCAGATGCATTATGCCGTGGAAGCAGGTCTGGCTAGCGGACAGTTGGGGGTTGGGGCAGGGACCATCTCTTTGTTCTGTGTTTGATAGCAGCTAGCACAATAGGGTTCTGGTCTAGGAGACCGGCTCCCAGGTGCTACCACCAAACAAATCATAATAATGATCATGAGGCTCTTCTAGGACTGATGGACCCACATTCGCCCACAGAAACATTATAAAACATTCCAGCAGCTGAGCGGACACGAGTGGGCACCACCCGCATGCTGCAGATGAGCAGACAGACCTGGCACTCCTTCCCTGTGGTTCGAACTGGTATGTGAGGGTGAGCCCCAATCTCCCTCCCCAAGATGACATGTGTGGTGGGTCATTCCCTCCCCCACCAAAAAAGGACAGTACTCCTGGTGCTCTGGCATCGCATCGCTTTAGTTAAGGCACGCCTTCCCCCGACATCAGCTCTCTAATTAGTTCTATTGGTTTCAACAGTTCTGCAGACTCGGTAAATGTAATATTTAACACCCTGGAGGGAAGCCTTTCACGCCGATGCCTCTTTCATCATCTCTGCCCATCTGGTGCTCACTTTAAGCTCACGGAGCACCACCTGCCTCGGAAAACAATGAATTTATGTGGCTTTTCCATTCCTATGGAGCAACTGGTCCCCAGCAAAAACAATAAAGGGGCTGACCCTTGTTTGCTCAAAGGTTATTTTGCGACCCAGCGTTAGCGTAAAAAGGCCTGAACATGGGAGTCTATTACATTTATTAATTATGATGAATAGTTATTTGAATTGCAGTAGTGCTCATGAGCCCTATCGTTGACCAGGGCCCCATCGTGCTAGGCGCTGTACATTTACACATGGGCATCGTTACATTTACACCGCTACAGCTGTGCAAAGTGGTCTGCGCACGGATGAGAATCAGGCCTAAAGAAGCTGTTTGCTTTCCAAAGCCGAAACTTTATGGATTAGTTTAGCGGCGGCGTCTGCCAGAGAATTACATCTGGATTTGATTAGATTCCCTCTGGGTGACTGACAGCTGCTAATAACTTGGAAGATGGGCAGAGGACACTCGTATTGTCATCCGGAGTTATCTACAACTTTATTTTCCATCAGCTTTGTCACTCAAGGACAGCAGCAAAGGATATTATTATTATTATTATTATTTCAAAGCTGCTCTGCTATGGATCTGTAGGCATTTGGGCTGAAAGAAGCGGGGGAGCTACTCAGCAAGATTCACCTTCACAATGGAGGAAATCAATTGCAAAGATTATGTATAATGTATATTTCTATTAAATTAAAATAAGCTTCCCTTTCCCAAGTTCAGCGTGTTAACAGACAGCTGGAAGGACGGTGGTTTTAACCTCATGCTTAGCCGCAGAGCCATCCACACAGGGAAGATGGATGGATGTTCACACCAAGGGAAATAGAATAATCTCCTCCGTCTGTGACGCTGAACTGTATTTCTGGGCCTCCTGCCTCTCTGAATAAAGCATATTATCCACTCACTGGTGCTAAATAAATAAAGAAATAAGATAAAAAGTAAAAATCCCAGTGTGCAACAGTGCCAAGGGCAGGCAGGTTAAAGGACATTATAACTCTTTAATTACATCAGTCTTGGAAAGAAAAGAACTGTCACTCCCCACTCGGCCCCTCCAGGGAATGCTTGATATCTGCCTTGGCCAGAATCCCCTTAGGAAAGTTGTTGCAACATATGTCTTCCGTATGCTTCATGCCAGGGCTGGGTTTAGTCCTGCATTAATAATCCCCACCCACTATTTACTGAAGTTGCACATGTTCAAAAAAATATGTATTTCATCTCCTGGCTTGATAGGAAAAAAAAATAAAAGCAGCTTACAAGATACAACTAGAGCCATGTGGAGGTCGCTGGGTTTAGTTTGTAGAGAGGATTTTTTCCGGTGTTAACTGATATAGGTTAGCAACACATGATTGGAAAGGGGTATTCAAACGCCTTATGGGATTCCACATGGTCTTTAGGGAGGCAGTGTAGTCCAGTGCCGAGGGCACAGGACTTGGAGACAGGAGACCTGCATTCTGTTCCCTGTTCTGCCAATAACCTGGTGCGTTACCTTGAGCAAATTGTCGTGCCTCAGTTTCCCCAAAAATAAAATTAGGCCAATGATACTGACTGGCCTTGAGATGCACGGATTAAAAAGTGCTGTCAGCGAGCTGGGTGTTATTCTTAAAAATGGTTGAAATTCTGCAAACAAAAGTTTTATGTTTGTGTCGAAAAATGGCCTTTTATAAAAAATGAAAAGTGTCATGAAAACCTGTTGACTTCCTTTCAAAATCTGTCATTACCTGTGACATTTATTGAAATTTGTATCCGAACTGTTACTGAAATGGTTATAGAAACAGCCAATAATGTTTTCAATTCTCATTTTGATTTAAAAAGACTGATTATTTTTAGCCTCCCAGATCTGGTCCTTTTTGAGCCCTGAGGCATAGAAACAGCATTGCAATTTTGATTTTTTTGGGGGTGATTTTGAATTTTTTGTTTTAATTTTTTTCAATCAGTTCTAATGATTACTATTCAAAACCAGGCCTCAAGATTACTTCTGAGGATTGTGAACATTGGCAGATCTTTCAGGGAACAGAGCAGGAGTTCCAAATCTGTGATAACTGCCCCCGCCCCACAAGACCCCTCCGGCAAACTGCAGAGTTTGTTGAATGGCGAACATGTTGCACAGCTGTAGACACGACAGCATTTAAAACAAAACAAAACACCCTGTGGCCCGTTTCACATTTACACCAGTGTAAATCAGGAGCTGCTCCATTGACATAAGTGAAGTTACACCATCGCAAGACAGGGGTCAGAGTTAAACCAAGACCCCCTAGTGTCCTGAAAGATCTATCAGCCCTATATGGCCATCGTAATGTCTTACAAAGTCGTTGGAGAGTAAACAAAGGCATCGCATCATAAAAGCATCCTGATGCTGTATATACAACAACCGACAGTCCTATCTGATTAAGTGTCGCTTGTTAAAATTAACATGTGGACGGCACATTGTCTGAAGCTTTGCACAGTTGTTTTACTGTTCCTATGCAGTGGATCCAATTTTTCAAAGATGCCTGGCCAAGCTAAGGTATCCTTTTCCACAGCCGGGCTTCCCAGTCTCCATGAAGACATCCAGCTAGCCCTGCTGCTCTAAATGCTCTTACACGCTACAGACAAAGCAGGGAGTATTATTTTCACAGGAACTCAGTGTTATTGAATAGTCTCTACCTTGCAGGAAAGTTGGAATGTTAAGGCACCAGGCCTGTGTACCATTGTATCTTACGGATTGTGTACCTGGACAGCAGACCACTGATTGAGGTTTCAAAAAGGTCTAATTTGTGGGTGGGCTATTTTGGTGGGGTGAGGGAGCTGGGTTAGTTGCATAGCGTAGGCCTGGTATTAGGAATGTGATAAATGCTTTCACATCTTGGCCACACATTCAACTCCAAGGCCAGCTCAGCGGAGCCTGGCATGGCATGATCAGTTGATGGTTCTCTGGCTGCCTATGAGAACTGAGCTTATGGTCTAGTCCAACGCTTAGTGAAGATGAATCCACATCAGTAAATCCCCACAAAAACTCACAACCTTCTTGGCAGGTGCAGCAACTCAAGTGCAGAGTCCAATAGGTATGGGCTAAACACCCCCACCACAGCCTCTGCAAACAGGCCCTTGCAAGACTGGCAGATTGGCACGGCGAATCAGAAGGAGCCTGAACTGCCCCTGCTCATGCTCGACCTCATCTGCAGCTACTCAGAGCACTGCACTCCCCAAGGCCGCCAATCCAGCACCTTTGACAAGCACTAACATTGGCTCCAAAATAAGCACACAAGCTCAGGCTGATGAATAAGGAGGGTCAGGAGGCAATGGCTCCAGGGACCTGTTATTAACAAGATTCTTCCCCTGCCACCTGCACACCCACAGACCATCAATAACACCTGCCCGCGTTCCCATCCGGACTCACATTCCTCTGAACTTTCCAGTCACAGGCCATAGATTGGATTTTTCTGTCATCAACATAAAACCAGACAAATTGTCCACGGCTGAGAGACCCTTGATAAGACCATTTCCTTTAGGCCAGGAGGCATGCTCCATAAAACTGACACTGTTTTTCATGAAGACCTGGCCCCGTTCTTTTCTAGGAAGCACTTAGTCACAGACACTGGAGCCAACGCCATCACAATTCTCTGCAGCTGGGGAGGGCATCTTGCTTTGTTTTCTTTTTTTTTTAATGTTCAAAGAAAGAAGAGGAGAGGAGAGCCAACTAGCCACTCGTCCCACCTCACTTCTGATCCAGGTCACTGGCACAAAACTACCCTTTGTTGCTCCTATATCTCACAGGGATTAATGCATAGCAGACATTAATCCTCCCCCCACACCCCACCACCCATCTTCAAGACTCCTAACCTCAGCCCCCCTTGAAGATCACCTAGAAATCAAACCCTCATACTTAGTGCACTTGGTGCTCACCAAAGGGATACCACTTTCCCATACTCATCACCACTGGGACTTTTTACAGTGGGACTTTCTGCTGAGGTGTCTCAGACTGAAAAGCCCCATAACGTTGTGTGAGGTCCGATAGTGACAATCCGTAATGAGCTTCCCCCCACTGTTAGGTATGGGGCCAGATCCCCAGCGGGCGTAAAATAGACATCCTCTGATTTACCCCAGCTGTGCATCGACTTCATCTGACAACATCCACCTACTGTGAGGCTCTTCTCCCACGCTCTCCCAGGTAGCTGGAGTCGGTCAAGATTGCACAACGGTGAGAGAACCCCCATCCCAGGTTCTTCCAGATCCATCGTGCGGCATTAATACCGAGGCTGACCTGGCAGGGGAGCCAAGGAAGAAGTCTATGAACCCGTTTTGCAAACTAAGGAGAGATTAAAAGGGGGTCACACTTGTCCATGTGTTACCAGAAAACTGGGGTGAAATCCTGGCCCTATTGAAGTCAATGGCTAAACTCCCAGGAACTTCAGCAGAGCCAGAATTTCACCATGGGTTGCCAGCTGCTCCAGCTACAGACTTTGCACATGGTACCTGAATAGTCATGCCTTTGGGCAAATGTGGTATGGACACATTCTCTGTCACAATAACCCTTTAGAAATCTGGCCCTCTTGGAGATTTTCCACCAGACACGCCAGCCGGAGCCTTCCAGGCGATGCCGGTCCCCATTAGGCAGCAGTCTGCTTGAAGAGCATGGCAGGGAACGCGACATCAGTTGGCCTCCATGGAATATACAAGCCACTCAACATTTGCTAGTTTTTTTACTCTGTATTTAAATCATCAGCTGTATTATCTGGGCCATTATTCCTGAACACACTTCCCATCTCTCGCCTTCATATCCATTAGCCTACAATTCAACAGTCGGTATTAGTTTATGTTAACAAGCTGTGGTAATGGTAATCCCGTGTTGCCAGACTCCATTGCAGATTCTACTGACTGCACTATTGTTTATCTCTGCTCCCTGAGCACTATTATCCACAAACGGCTCCTGACCCTCCGGGTCCCTTGAGCTCTCTTCTGTAGTTTCTCAAATGCATGTATCCCAGTGGGATTAGTATTGGGCTGTAGAGAACTGTCACCTCTAGGTCATTGGCTCACACATGGCCAAGGAGGGCAGTGACCAAAAGCTGCTGCCATCTGATGTTCGTTCAGTGGTCTGGGTGGAAGGAGTTTGGAGGATCTCAACTAGGTGTCCACATTTCAGAGCCACCACCCCATAGAGGCCACCAACCTCAGCACAGAGGCAAGGACTGAATGGGGCCATGGGGACAGAACTCCCCTGAACCCTGGAGATGGTCCCTCCATGAGACCTATTGGCAGGGAGGCTAACATGTGGTAGTTTGCATTGCCACTGTCCATACCAGACTTGTGCATTTGTCAAGCGGAGGCAGTTAAGGCACAGGACTGGAATGCAGGAGGCCTGGGTTCTAATCTCTGCCATAGAGTCCTCTGTGGCTGTACACGTGTCACTTCCTCTCTCTGAGTCTCAGCTATAAAACAGGGATAATGCTACTGATCAAATTCATTCATGCTTGCAAAGGAGGATGGAAGCTCTGGGTGGAAGGTGCTATGGAACGGCAAAGCATAATTGTCATTACCTATTCTTGTGCCTCAACATAACACTTGTGTCTTCAGGGATGTCAGCCCAGCTCTTTACATCCGTGCTAAAATTTCTTATCTAGAGATGGTTCAGAACCAAACGCAGATCCTCCTAGAACACTGAAGATGCTCCCACCTAGACACACCTATGGGTTAGGTCTACACTGGGATCTGGGGCTGGGATTCCCAGCTCACATAGACACATTTGTGCTAGCTCTCGTCAAGCTAGCATGCTAAAAACAGCAGTGTAGCTATGGTAACACGGGCAGTGCTGAGCAGTGGCATGGGCTAGCTGCCCTGAGTACAAACCGGCCTGCACCCTACGAGTATGCACTCAGGGTCAGGAAGAAGAGCCTGCAGCTGGGCCTGGGACCAGTCAGCTAACCACGGCTGAAACTCCTCATCGGCCGGATCACCCGATTGGCTGAGCAGTTTTGCCAGGACTGCTCAGAAGTCCAGCAGGAGCACTTGGCCAGCAGCTGCTCAACGCTTCTGCCCGTGGCTGCCATTGCTCCTGTGCATGCTTTATTCCCAGCCGTGCTCCAATCCTGTTCCTGCCCTGCTCAGTCTCTGACTCCTGATTCCAGCTCTGAGCACTAGGCCTGACTGCCTATGTCCCTGTCTGTGACCCTCGGGGTGGCTAGCCTGTGCCTCCGCTCGCCGCTCTCCATGCTGCTGCAGTTGCACTGCTATTTTTAGCACGCTAGCTCGATGAGAGCTAGTGGGGGTATGTCTACGCAGGCTGGGAATCACGCCCCTAGCTCGTAGTGCAGATGTAGCCCTGCTGGCTTGGCCTCCTCTTTCTCTCTAATGGCGTGAGCCAGACGGTCGATTTCAACCTCTTCGGAGAAGCTCCTGTCTGGTTCCATCTCTCTTAATTTCTCAAGTCATATGTAAATATTTCAAATCATTGCATTAGAAACAACACAAGCCAAGTGTTCCCCTGACTTCTGACTCCTCTTTACTGGTACAGGGCAATGCCTGGCACCACCCCATTTGGGCCAGATGATAGCTGGGACCCAGCGTGGGATCTTACCAGGAGCCTTCCCTTGCCCTGGCATCCCCGGTGCAGGGAGCCTGACAGAACTGCAAACCCAGCCCACACTCTCTTGAGCACAGGGACTGATCCCTGCTAGCTTCCCACCACATGCTCTGGCTCCTCTGCCCAGTTACAGAGGTGAGTGGCACACACTCTGCCCTCCCGAGGCTTGGTACCGTGGGCGCATTCCCGCCATGCCCCAAGAAGTATTTTGCTTCCCAGAAGCACAGCGCCCTCCTTGTGTTCTGTATGGAGCAGTGCCGCTCCATGCTACCCTGACGTGATTTCATAGCATGCATCTCTCCCTTTGCGTTTCACGTGCCAAAGCTGGCAGAAAGAAACATTTGGAGAAAGGGGGGAAAACAACAACAGCAATGAGAAACACCACCCAATAGCCATTGCAGAGGGGACAAGGAACAAAAAGACATCTCTACTACTCCTCTGTCAGGAAGCAGCACAGCTGTCCAGTGAATGCTGTGAGCCACACACCTGTCACGGAGAAGGAGCTGGGGCATGAATGACACTGGGAACTTGAGACATGAGGCAGCATCCCCTGGACCTGGTCCCATGGTCATCTCTTTAGCAAGGATGCTCCCTCAGCACGCTCTGGATTGACTCTTTTCCAGATCAGAGATGAGCGCCTCATCCAAACCTTGCTCAGCTGGCGGCATCTAGATATTAGCTAGCGACACCCAGACAACTGGATCCCTTCTCACCTTTCCTCCCTCCCGAAAAGTGCTCTCCAGCAACGAAGGAAACCTTATGATTATTTCTAAAGCCCTCAACTCCGCACAAAGCTTCGTGCATGGCTCTGAGATGCTTTCAGGAGCCCTGCTGAGCTAATGGCTGGTCTGGTTTTTAGTGCAAGCATTTAAAAAGCAGTGCGCTTGGCACTGATTAGCGGTGTTGGTCTCTGAGGCTAAAGCAGAAAGGGGAATTCAACACAAGACTACAAACAACTACTCCTCTTCAATAATCACTGCTTTGCAGGCCAGCCACACACATAAATATTGGATAATGCCTGGCCTTGGTGTGCAATCATCAGAATAAATTTAGACCAAGTCACTGCCTTACAGGCGAGGGCTGGAAGCTTGACAGATCTCACTGCGTCAGAGCTTGGACAGGAGACCTTCATTGAAAGCTCAGGTGTTACAGGAAATGGGATTGGTCAGTCAGGTGGACAGTGTTTACCAACCTTTGCAAAGTTAGATGCCTCCTTTAGGAAAATGAAAGCAATCACAACTTTACCGCCCCCTGCCATGTGTTGTTAAACCATAATGACTTACATATATTTTGTGCCTGCCACCTCTCCTCCTCCGCTGATGAAAAAGTTAAAGTTGTTACCACTTAAAGTAGTGTCTTTGGCATCTGTTGAACTGACTAAATGCCCCGTTGAATTGAATGGGGGCAGTTCACACCTCAGAGCTATTCTTTCAGGCTCTCTGCAAACTCAGGCACTGACTACATTCGCTTCACATTTTTAAGGTTCTCTTCCCAACTGGAACAGCGACAGACTTGCTTAAAAAAAGAGCAGTCTTTGGAGAACAACTGAAAGGTCTTTCCATGCTGTCCTTTCCTCTGGCTAATTCTGAGCATTGTAGTAAATGATGCACTTATTCCTAAGCCAGTAAAAACCCAATGCCCACAGCATGGCATTAATGAAGACACCAGGGGTGCTGGACCTAGTGGTGCTGGGGGGTGCTGTTGCACCCCCTGGCTTGAAGTGGTTTCCATCATATATAGGATTTACAGTTTGGTCCAATGGTTTTCAGCACCTTCACTATGCAAATTGTTCCAGTGCAAGGCACTGTTGCCCTGAAGGCCGCCTCCTAGATCACAGTAGCTTTGGTTTGGCTGGATCAGTGATCTAGGGGCCAACTGCCCTGCCTGAATGGTCATGCAAATCTCTTACCAAGAGCTAGCATGTTGGCTGGACACAACTCATCTATGTATCAGTTTCCTTAGCAATGCCATGCATGGTGGATAATAGGGTTTAGCAAGTGGGTTTTCCTGTTAGTTCCCTCACTCTGTTCCGGTCTGTTGCTGCAGAAATAGGATGGAATGTGATTTTCTCACAATTACTAGGGGCTAAGAATTTAAAAAAAACAAAAACTGATTAAATGGATGCTGAGGAAGTGGAAAGATGCAACACCAGACACATATGAAAAGCCTTGGCAGTGAAACATGCTGATAAAACGTGACAACCAGCATGGCATTGGCAAGGGCTGTGTTTGCAGAGACTATCTCGCTGGCATCCTGCAGCAAGTGCCACCTCTGAATCTGGGGACTCAGAGAAGCCAGCATAGGGAGACACGGCCTCTCAGTTTGTTTGAGTGGGATCTTTGATTTAATATTACCCTAACCTCACTTTTCCCAAGCTTTGAATGAAGTCCTCAGTGTCAAACACTAACCAGAGGAAGGATTTCTCAGGCCAAACCAAGTTTCAGTTTTCCCCCACCAGTTTGATTTTCTCTCATTTGTTGCCTTGCTTCCCTCCCCTCCCAGTGTGTATGGAAATACGTACAGTACTCATGTGTGTGAGTGTGTGTGTGTGTGTGTGTGTGAGAGAGAGAGAGAGAGAGAGAGAAATAAGTGCATGTGAGATTGAGAGTGTGTACACACACAAGGGAGTGTGCATATGTGAATATGCACAAATGTGTGCATACACAAGTCGGCACGCCTGACTGGGCATACATGTGTAAATGGGGGCATGCCCATGAAAGCATGTGTACATCAGCATGCACACGTGTGAGGAATGTGTGGACGCACCAGCATGTGCATGTGGAAGGTTTGCATGCACCAGTGTGAGAATATGTGCATGCACCTTCTCCTGGGAGGAGGAGCACTAAGGCCCAGAGCAAACCTGGCACCGAGACAGGCGGGAGCTGCAGACAAGGGCACTGTCTCTCACAATCACATGCTGCTTTGGACAGGTCTCCCTGTCTGCTTCATCTGCAGTTGTTTGGTGGTGGACCATCTGGTCAGCTTCCTGCCACTCCAGCAGCGGCGGGGGAGGAAGGGGCACAGATGGAAGGTTTGTTTGGTAATTCTTTACAACGAGGCACCCAAGCACAGCATTGCCATATGCCAAAGGACCAGCCAGCTTTGGGAGCCGTCACAGCTGACCCTTCCCCCCCGGCTTCTGAACCCAGGCGGCATCCCACGTGGGGGACAGCAGCACACCGAGCGCATGCACTCCTCTGAGGTGCGGCTTTGTCGCTCTTTGCTGGCCACAAAAGGAACAGAAGGAAATTCAGATTCCTGGAGCCTCTTCAAATTCACACACCTACTGCACCGGGCCCCGTAGCCAGCAGCCACACGGAGGCAGACATCTCCAGGCCAAGGGTGCTTCCAAAGAGGGACCGTGGGCTAGAGGTTACAGCACAGCACAGCCAGACTCCCGGGCTTAGGACTCAGCCCAAGGTGTCTAGTAACCAAGCTTAGGAGTGGGGAGAAAGACCCAGCTATCAGGGACAATAAACCAAACTCACCTAGTCTACCTGGAAATGTGCACTCCTCCTATCAGGCCGGTTCAGTGACCACCTTCCCCAACCGTGTAACTAGCCCCAACACCCTGTATTCTCCAGCCGCTCCTCCACACCCATATCTCCCTTTGGCTGCCTCCCTCTGAAACAGTACTCAGCAATTATACAGCGCCTCGTCACCCAAGCTCTTCATAAACAATCCCTCCACGTTCGACTCAGAGGGGAAACTGAGCCACAGAGGAGGAAAAGGCCAGATTTTCCAGGTACCCATAGACCATGAAAATCTGACCCTAAGTGATTTCCCCAGGGTCATAGGGCAGGTCAGTGTCAGAGAGCCCAGGAATCCTGACCTTCAGTGGGCAGGTGATGACCATTAGACCACACTGCCTCACCACACAGCTACACCGCTCCCTCCCTTCAGATAGAAGCGATTCACAACTGCCTCTGCTCCCGGGTTTGAACGATGCCATTTTGCCGTCCTGGCTCAGTGAGTGCCACGTGCATCAAGCCAACCTCATGACGGAGAGGGAAACCTCACCGAAGCCAGACACTTGCTGAGCTCCCTGAAGGTCAGACTCTTCCCACAACGGATCATCGCGGTCAGCAGCCACCAGCTTCTGCCAGGGGGCGAGCTGTCCCCAGCATGTTCGTTCAAACACAGGGCAGGCCCCACCTCCTGGAACGGGCTGTTTACTCGCTCAGCTTTCACCTGTCACGGAGCGTTCGGAAAAGCTGGATGTCTCCAGGATCTTTTGGCTTCTCCCACCCCTCGCCGTCACATACACAGACACTGCCCCGCTGTCTGCTCGGCTCTGGGTACCCTCGGGGACTGAGAGGGAAGAAACTGATTGGCTGTGCTGGAAAAGGAACAATCTGGCTCGGTGGGGTGCTGTTGTCACCCGGACCTAGGGGAGGTAAAACTGAATGGGACAGCTCGAAGGCAGCGTTGCCTAGTAACCCCAGCACTGAAATGGGACTCAGGAGACCTGGATTCTATTCCCAGCTTGGCCACTGACCTGCTGAGGGACCTTTGGCAAGTTTCTTTGCCTCGCTGTGCCTAGTTTCCCCACCTGTCAAATGAGGATAATGGTATTGACCTCCTTTGTAAAAGGCTTTGAGATCTACTGATGAAAAGCGGTAGATAAGTGCAAGGCATTCCATTATTCTTAATCATAAGGCAAAACGTCAGACAAGAGAGCGGCTTTCGTGACATTAGCACCTTGCTGATGCTGCTCTGCCAACCCCAAGCTTTCAGAAATCACGGGTCAGGTCCCAACAATCATGAGACAGGCTTAGAAAACACAAGATCAAAAATAAATAATAATTAATAACAATCATCCATTGTGTGTTCTTTCTATTCTCCTTCTCTGTTTTGAGTCTGTAGGTCGCACTCAGGTCACATTTTCAAGCTTTATCTCTGCAACCAGGAGGGCTAGATAGAAACTTAACTTTTTTCCCAGTTCACTGAGATTCTCCTGCAATCCTGGGTCTCCAAGAAATGGGGCTTTAAGAAAAACACCAAATATCTTGAGTCTCATGTTAAAGTCGTGAGAAAAGGACCTGGGGATTACAGTGGACGAGAACCTAGATATGAGTCAGCAGTGTGCCCTTGTTGCCAAGAAGGCCAATGGCATATTGGGCTGTATTAGCAGGAGCATTGCCAGGAGATCGAGGGAAGTGATTATTCCCCTCTTTTCGGCACTGGTGAGGTCACACCTTGAGTATTGCGTCCAGTTTTGGTCTCCCCACTACAGAAGGGATGTGGACAAATTGGAGAGAGTCCAGCGGAGGGCAACAAAAATGATCAGGGACACATGACTTACAAGGAGAGGCTGAGGGAACTGGGGTTATTTAGTCTGCAGAAGAGAAGAGGGAGGGGGGATTTGATAGCAGCCTTCAACTACCTGAAGGGGGGTTCCAAAGAGGATGGAGCTCGGCTGTTCTCACTGGTGGCAGATGACAGAGCAAGGAGCAATGGTCTCAAGTTGCAGAGTGTGGTGAAGCACTGGAATGGGTTACCTAGGGAGGTGGTGGAATCTCCATCCTTAGGGTTTTTAAGGCCCGGCTTGACAAAGCCTTGGCTGGCATGATTTAGTTGGTGTTGGTCCTGCTTTGGGCAGGGGATTAGACTAGATGACCTCCTGAGGTCTCTTCCAACCCTGATATTCTATGATTCTATGAGATGGCAACGCTGATGATGCAAGCCGTGGGGGAGAGAAGAGCAAAGGGACAATTGTTTAACAAAGCCACAGGAATGTGGTTGTCACTCTTGGCACAAATCAAAGTCATCGTATAATGGGGTGTTGCTATATCTCGCCTTCCCACTCAGCAGAACTCCTGAAAGGAGGGAGTGTCTCACTCCAGGTCTGCAGCCAGTGGCGACAAGGCCAGGGGGAAGAGATTGTACCAGCTGGGAGAGAGAACAATATTTTGAAATAAAGAAGAGCAGTTTTAAGGTACAAACTAACTGACAGGTCCCTCTGTGAGGCTAAGTGGTGTTTGCATAGGGGGCTCACGTGATCACCTCGAGCACGCAGCTTCCCCCGAGGATGTGGGGAACAAGCGGTCAGGAGGTCAACACTGGGCCAGTGGGGGATTTTGTGAACTGAGTGTGAAAGTAGATGAAGTGTAGCTAGACAAGGCTGGATACAGGCCAGGCGGAATGGGGCAATCTCTGCATGTTGGGCAAGGGCAGGCAACGTGTGGAGATCCGAATTATCCATCACACAGTAGACAGAGGGAAGGGGCATGGGAATGTCCCTGCTGCATCAAGACATAGGAGGCTTCTGTGGGTTTCTTCCCCCCCCCCGAAATTTGAATTTAGCACTGGCGAGAGGTGGCAAGGCTCTGAAACTCAAGTCCTCTTTCTATGTCCTGGTGAGCAGCAGTGCAACCTTTCCCCACAATGCCCCACCACTGAGACTCAACCCAGACATGGAGGCACCTCTCCTGGGGCAAGAGGGGAATCCTCGTTTGTTCTTCAGAGTCTCTGCTTGGGATGCCAGCAAAGGGCAATTACTGCCAGTTGCCAGGATGTTTGGAACAACTTCACCTTGTAGTGGCTAAAGCAGCTTCTAGACTGAGACTAGGAGCTCCTAGACCCCTGGTGAGTCATCAGAGGATGCAGATTTCCAGCTCTCACTCGATCCGAGCAGTCTCCTAAACCACTTCATCCTGCAAGAGGTGACCATTATGGGGGAATGGTAACATCCCCAATCATGTTAATTTCTGCCTCCTTAAAGCAAGTACCATATTAACCCAGCTATGGGCTGCACTGAGGGTCATGCAGGTCATTGGTTAACTCTCGATCGCGATTACTGTTAGCTAGAAAGAAGAGCTGGTTGGGAATTTTCCATCTCAATTATTTTCAATGGAAAATGCAGTTTCTGAGAAATCCAATTTTTCCATAGGAAATTTTCAATTCTCCCAAAGCTTTTTTTTAAAAAAAAATATTTTGATTTGGGAAAATGGAAAGAAAATATTTATTTTGGGGTGGGTTGGACCAAAGTTGGAATATTTTGTTGTGTTGAACTGGTGTGTTCAAAATGTTTCATTTGGAGTCAGCTCAACAAATTTCATTTGCCTGTTGTGTTGCATTGCCTCATGGGAGTTGTAGTTTGGATTCCCATTCTCCCCTATGAAGTGAGCTCCCTGGAGGACTACATCTCCCATGATACAATACAGTCCCCTCTCCAACCAAGCTGCAAGGGCATCATAGGAGTCATATGAGTGCAGATCCCTGGCCCTTAGTGAATGGGGACATCAGGTTCATGATACAACTCCCATAAGGCAATGCAGCACCACGGGGAAATGCAATTTAGCATTGACTTGACTTGAACCATTTAGATTTGTGAATGTTGAAATGTTTGGGGGGTTTTTTTGGATCCAAACTGTCTAAATGAACTGGTTCACCATTTCCAAATCAAAGTTTTTCAGCATTTTCATTTGGGAAAAATGTCAATAGTTCAACTTTTTGTCCCGATTCAGGATGAAAACAATTGCTGAAATACTGCAATTTCCCCTGGGATGGCAAATCCAATTTTTGCTTAGCTCTGCTCAAGACAACAAGCCAAGTTGTTCCTATACTGTGTTACTCCATTGCCCATGACGCAGGAGGAGGAGGAGGAAGAGAAAGAGGACCAGCCACAACACGTGCTTGCAATACAGAGGATCCTGTAAGCACTGGATTCAGCCATGCCGTGCAATCACCCTCTCTGCACTGGGACCTTGGGTTTCATTTCCAGTCCCCTAATCTCCTACACCTTTGGGGGCTTGTATGCAGTAAACACTCACACCCACCACGCCAGCTCCTGCAGATCATTAGGAGTTAGCCTCCTTGGATCGGGCTTCTCAGGAGTACCCATGATAGCACCGATGCACCTTACCTTTCTGTGCTTGCAATGGTGGGACAAATTCCTGGGTCCCAGCATTTGCTAAACCTGTAAGAAGCACAAGCATCGCCTCTCGAAGCTTGAACCGGAACGAGCACAGAATTGAAACCCTTCAAGCAAACTCACCGGGGATGGTTATAACTCTCTCCCTCAATGAGACATGTATGAAGTTACTCTTCTTGCTAATGATTCACTGTAGAGTCTCTGTGATGATGCAGGACAAAGAACCTGACTAGCCGGTAAGGAAGAACAATAAATAGCGTGCGAGATCAGCCCTGAACTCCTTTCAGCAGCCTCTGATGAGACAGCATCCTCCTGTATAATGAAAATCTCGCTCTATTATATCCATGCAAATCTCAGGCGCTGCTTGAAAGCTTGTGCCTCAATAACTTATCTGTTGGGCCAATAAAAAAGGTATCGCATTATCTTGGCCACTTAGCCATTAGAGAAGCTCTGAAGCTCATTCATTAACTTCCTACAATGCTCACAGCTCCCTGCTTCCAATCAAGGGGAGCGTACCTGTCAAGATTTCTCCTCACTCTCCTCTCAGAGGGCCAGCTCTAAGCAGGGGTGGCTCTAGCTTTTTTGCCGCCCCAAGCACGGCAGGCAGGCTGCCTTCGGCGGCATGCCTGCGGGAGGTCTGCCGGTCCCGCGGCTTCGGCGTACCCGCCGCTGAATTGCCGCCGAAGCCGCAGGACCAGCTTGGTGCGCTGGTGCCTGGAGCCGCCGCTGGCTCTAAGTCCNTGCCTTCGGCGGCATGCCTGCGGGAGGTCCGCCGGTCCCGCGGCTTTGGTGTACCCGCCGCTGAATTGCCGCCGAAGCTGCAGGACCGGCGGACCTGCCGCAGGAAAGCCACCGAAGGCAGCCTGACTGCCGCCCTCACGGCGACCGGCAGGCCGTCCCCCCCCCCGGCTTGCCGCCCCAGGCACGCGCTTGGTGCGCTGGTGCCTGGAGCTGCCGCTGGCTCTAAGTCTACTTCAAACTGAGGCAAGGTCTCCCATTGACGTGAATGGGTTTCAGCTCAGATCTATAAATCTTTATGGATACTTAAGCTGGGGACCATCTTTCTCCCTTAACAGGCTACCTGTATATAATCAAAGCATAGGCCTTTTTTGCTTATAGAACATCTTTCAGTCAGAAGGATCTAGGGTGACCAGATGTCCCGATTTTATAGGGACAGTCCCAATTTTGGGGACTTTTTCTTATACAGGCTCCTATTACCCCCCACCTCCATCCCGATTTTTCACACTTGCCCTCTGGTCACCCTAGAAGGATCTCAAAGCACAGCAGAGGCTGTAGCCAAATCACCTTAGGGCGGGATCCTCTGTCTGCTTTCCTATGCTCAGCAAAGTTGGGCTTGGCAAATAACCAGATGAGAACTTGCCAGCACATGCCAGGAAGTGGTGTTGGTGATTCAGAAGGTGGCGCTCTTTGCACTGCCATTTTCCTGATGAGGTCCCGACTGCTGATTATTTATGCGGGTTCCATGACACCCTCTGTAACGGTGTGTGCGGGGGTGTGTGTGAAGGGGTGTAGCCCTGGCACCCTGCCGAAGCTCCAACTCCTGGGATTACATTACATTCTTCCTCTCTCACAATACTCTCTGCAGCCACTATTCTCTCCTATCGCACTTGCAGTGTTCTACCGGACCCCAGAGGTGGCTGTGTTTCAGCACAGGGCATGGTGATTTAGATGGATAATTTGTGGAGCAACTTGCAATCCTTCATGATGCAAGGCTCTATACAATGGTAATAACCATTCTTATTACGACCCAAAAGATGATTGAGTACATCAGCAATGGCTGAATTCCTATGGAGCGCACTCAATTCTGGGTTTCCAGTGCCTCTGTTTTACTTTCTGTTATTTTAAATGATTCAAATATATTTTAAATCCAGGCACTTTTGGGGATGGAATGGAGCAGCTATGCTGTGCCGGTAACACTCAATACATAATAATGTTTTGTGGGTTTTTATTTTTTAAGCACAACCAGCAAAGAATAACTTTATCCAGTTGGAAGTGCAGGGGGAATTCAGGTAAGCAGAATGCAATTAACCACGCTGGATGTGTGCCATGTACAACAGATGTAGAAGTGCACCTTGGGAAAACAAACAAACAAAAGCAACTCTCATCTGGATATGTAGAACTCTCATCACCCTCTTCACAGTCCCATTCCGGTGCCTGCCCATCTGAGTGCCGAAGGGCTGTGAAGCTAGTTAGCGGGGGGCTGCGGATGTTGGGTTGGGAGATGCGGCCAGATGGATTAAGGCCGGGGTGAGGTGCGGGGGGGAGTGCATTGAGTAACAAGACTGGTTCCGTCAGAGGGAGGGAGAAAGATTTGGGCTCTGCTGTCAGCCAATCAGCCCATCTGCCTGGATTTCCAAACAGATGAAGGGAGTCAGGCACTGGAATTTGGGTGCCTAACTCCCTTATGCTCCTTTGAAAAACCCCAGCCTATGTAGATACATACGGCAAGAGAGTGACTCCTTGATAGCTACATGGCTATCTGAGCCCTGGGTGATGCCGTGTGTTCCCCAATATCCCCGAGACAGAGCTGAGGTGCTGACTACACTCGAAACATGACAGTGGCACCACTGCAGTGCTTCGGTGTGGACACTTACAGCAGCGATGGGACAGGTTCTCCCATCAGCGCAGGTAATCCACCTCCCTGAGAGGCTGCAGCTGGGTCAATGAAAGAATTCTTCCATTGACCTAGCGCTGTCTGCACTGGGGGTCAGGGTGGCTTAACTACATCTCTCAGAGGCGTGGATTTTTGCATGCCGATTGAACTTGGCAGTCAGATAACTTTTCTAGCCCTCAGCCAGTGGAGCTTTATAAGCAGCAAACCCCTAAAGGTCTGGAGTAGTGCTGATCCACAGCTTGAATGTGGCTTTGCCTTCAAAGTTGGGAAATTCACATACTCTCTTCACAGTTTGGGGGCTCCGGATCCCAGATTTCGCTTCGAGGTCCATCTTGGCTAGCTTCAGTTAAGCACCAGATGGTAGGATTTGCTTTCAAAATGTCCTGAGGGGTAGTAATATCATATGCAGACTAGCCAACCCCCTTTTGAGGCCCACTTGTTAAAAACAATCTTCTGTCTGCACATTCAACTGGAGGTTCACAAGAACTCAAATTGCCCTGATGTAATCTGTGCATGCAGCTCCCATCTGCGCTTCCATAGCTTGCTTTGCTGGGGCTCTCTTTTCCTTTCCCAGGGATGCAGTTTTTAATTTGACGGGTGGTAGAGATGGACCTGAACCAAACCCCACCTTCTGGCCACTCCCAAAATCTATTTCAGTTCAGATCTGGGTCTAAAGAACATCTCCAGAGAGCTGTAAATGATGTAAAATAAGATTTGCCCCATATTCTCCTCCCCGGCTTCAAACCCTGCTGGAGTGTGAAACTTGAAATGATTCTCCAATTAGACCTACATTGGAAGGCATGGGGGGTGAAGAACTCTTCCCTCTCCTTTAATCATCTCACTTTCCCCACTCTGGCTTGGATCTCGATCGGCAACGTATTATAGAACGGGAGGTTTCACTCGTTCCAGATGTCAGAGCTGCCAATAATTGCAGCACCCACTTACATTAGTGTCAAAAGGATTAAACTTTTTTAAGGAGGCGAGATCACTGCACAGGCAGCTTTGTCTGGGAGGTAGCTAGTCACTGATTATCGCGGTCTGGCTAATGAAGACAAGCTGGCTTTGGCGTCTGATCCTGGCCTTACCCACGGGCCATGCAGCTCTCCTGCTGACACTGGCATTGTGCGCACCTCTCTTACTCACTCCTTGCCCCAGAAGCATGTGCAGCTGAGCCGAGGCCTCCTTTCAATTTAAACATCACATTCCTAGCTAAGTGCTGCCCTGGCAGATTCAAGAGTGTATTTGAAAGGCAGTTTCCCACCCCAGTGGCAAATTGCACTGGCATCAGCTCTAGGAGCAGGTCAGGAAAGAGGGCCCCTGCCTTACCAAGGGTGCAGGCTGGGGGAGGCTGGGAAAACAGAGCATTGCATGAGCCCAAAGGCTAACACATAATTTGTAGGTTGTTTCTTTCCCCCCTTTTCTGCAGACTTCCTCGCCCCACGAGAACTGGAGAGCAGCACTGCCAGCGAGGGGTGCGATTCTTGTGTTCACACGCATATTATTGCCCTTATATAAATCCATGGTACGCCCACATCTCGAATACTGTGTACAGATGTGGTCTCCTCACCTCAAAAAGGATATTCTAGCACTAGAAAAGGTTCAGAAAAGGGCAACTAAAATGATTAGGGGTTTAGAGAGGGTCCCATACGAGGAGAGATTAGAGAGGCTGGGACTCTTCGGCTTGGAAAAGAGAAGACTAAGGGGGGACATGATAGAGGTATATAAAATCATGAGTGATGTTGAGAAAGTGGATAAGGAAAAGTTATTTACTTATTCCCATAATACAAGAACTAGGGGTCACCAAATGAAATTAATAGGCAGCAGGTTTAAAACAAATAAAAGGAAGTTCTTCTTCACGCAGCGCACAGTCAACTTGTGGAACTCCTTACCTGAGGAGGTTGTGAAGGCTAGGACTATAACAATGTTTAAAAGGGGACTGGATAAATTCATGGTGGCTAAGTCCATAAATGGCTATTAGCCAGGATGGGTAAGAATGGTNGCTTCCATAGCTTGCTTTGCTGGGGCTCTCTTTTCCTTTCCAAGGGATGCAGTTTTTAATTTGACGGGTGGTAGAGATGGACCTGAACCAAACCCCACCTTCTGGCCACTCCCAAAATCTATTTCAGTTCAGATCTGGGTCTAAAGAACATCTCCAGAGAGCTGTAAATGATGTAAAATAAGATTTGCCCCATATTCTCCTCCCCGGCTTCAAACCCTGCTGGAGTGTGAAACTTGAAATGATTCTCCAATTAGACCTACATTGGAAGGCATGGGGGGTGAAGAACTCTTCCCTCTCCTTTAATCATCTCACTTTCCCCACTCTGCCTTGGATCTCGATCGGCGACGTATTACAGAACGGGAGGTTTCACTCGTTCCAGATGTCAGAGCTGCCAATAATTGCAGCACCCACTTACATTAGTGTCAAAAGGATTAAACTTTTTTAAGGAGGCGAGATCACTGCACAGGCAGCTTTGTCTGGGAGGTAGCTAGTCACTGATTATCGCGGTCTGGCTAATGAAGACAAGCTGGCTTTGGCGTCTGATCCTGGCCTTACCCACGGGCCATGCAGCTCTCCTGCTGACACTGGCATTGTGCGCACCTCTCTTACTCACTCCTTGCCCCAGAAGCATGTGCAGCTGAGCCGAGGCCTCCTTTCAATTTAAACATCACATTCCTAGCTAAGTGCTGCCCTGGCAGATTCAAGAGTGTATTTGAAAGGCAGTTTCCCACTCCAGTGGCAAATTGCACTGGCATCAGCTCTAGAAGCAGGTCAGGAAAGAGGGCCCCTGCCTTACCAAGGGTGCAGGCTGGGGGAGGTTGGGAAAACAGAGCATTGCATGAGCCCAAAGGCTAACACATAATTTGCAGGTTGTTTCTTTCCCCCCTTTTCTGCAGACTTCCTCGCCCCACGAGAACTGGAGAGCAGCACTGCCAGCGAGGGGTGCGATTCTTGTGTTCACACGCACATCCTTGCACTAGCTCTCCAAGACAGCACGAGTATAAATAGCAGCGCAGCCACGGTAGCACTCGGAGCGGCAGTGGAGGCCTGAAACCGGTGGGTCTGTATTCAGCATTGCTGATCTGTGCTGCCGTGGCTACCNGTGTTCACACGCACATCCTTGCACTAGCTCTCCAAGACAGCACGAGTATAAATAGCAGCGCAGCCACGGTAGCACTCGGAGTGGCAGTGGAGGTCTGAAACCGGTGGGTCTGTATTCAGCATTGCTGATCTGTGCTGCCGTGGCTACACTGCCATTTCTACTCTCGGTGAGGGCTAGCGCAAGTATCAATGGAATCCCACCCCTCGCTCCTGGCCTCTCCCTTAGAACTAGCCTCAAACCAAACCTTGCGTGAGGTTCTGAAAGCAGGGATTAAAGTAAGAACGGAGGCTGGAGCTGAGGGGAGCACAGCACCCCCTCCACTGGCTTGGGCAAGCTTTGCTCCCTGAGGGCCCCTTTCCTCTCTCAGGCTACTTTACCCACTGTCTGGAGTGTTCGGATCAGCTGTTTCCTGGCTCTCAGGTGCCAGGTGGGGGGATCACGATACAGATCGCTCTTGCGGTGTGGCTAGATGTGGAAACCCCAAGAATAAGCTCTTTAGGGCAGGGGCCATCTCCTTGTTCTGTGTCTGTGCAGCACCTGGCGCAATGGGGGACTGGTCCATGACTGGGGCTCTGAGGTGCTACCACAATACAAATCGTTACATCATAATAATCTCCCAGGGATCCTGCTCTGGTACATTTTCTGGCCCAATTTTGCAAATCCCAGGGTTACCTCTAAGTTCCACGGAGCACCCAAACATCTGGATACTTCTCCAAACCAGATCCAAACTGCAAACCTTCTGAGAGTTTGCCCATCCCTCCAGCAGCGCGAATGGGAAGCTGGCCATGTCCCAGAACGGGTGCTGAGGAGTTTTGCCTGGGGCTGCTAGGACAGAGTAGAAGACTGGAGGGAGTCCTGGATTTGGCTCCCCCCTGGTTTGCTTTCCCCATCTACTCCCTGCATTTCAGAAGCTGCCCCATTCTCCATGTTTATCTCCTGATGGGATGGGAGAGCAGCTCGCCCCCAGCCCCCGGCCTGATCCTTTTCCACTGTCAGCGAAATAAGCAGCACTCCCTCTCTGTCTGACACATGCGGACAGAGCCGGGAGCTGAATGCTGATCAGGGGGCTATTCCAGTGTTAAATAGAGCAAAATACAGTCCCCTTAAAGAAGGAAGGATGGAGCAGTGGTTAGGACATTGGTCTCAGATCAGGAGACCCAGGTTAAATTCCCTACTCGGCCATAGACTCCGTGTGTGAACCTCACCAAGCCACTTAGGGTATGTCTACACTGCAATCCGAGATGTGACGGCAGCATGTATAGGGGTACCCAAACTAGCTTTTATCTAACTAGCATGAGTACCAATAGCAACAAAGCTATGGCAGCATGGCCTCGCTGCTCCACTACATACCCAGGGTCCCAGGTGGGCTTGTATAGCCCATGCTCTGGCAACGTCGCCTCTTGTTATTGAAGCTCGCTTGATCAAAGCCAGCTCAGGTATCTCTACAGGTGCTGCAGTCACACCTCTGATTGCAGTGCAGGCATATCCTTAGCCTCCCCGTGCCTCAGTTTCCCAGATGTAAAATGGGAATAGTTGCACCTCCTCATCTCACAGGCATGTTGTGAGGATAAATAGTAAAGACTGTGAGGTGCTCAGATATTGTGGTGCTGAGTGCCTAAGGGAGCGATAGGACTGTGGTCTGGATCTCCCACCTTGGCTGTGGGCTTCTGAAGGGAGAGTGGGGCAAGTGGAGATTGCCTGAGCAGCCGGGGAAGTGGCAGGATTTTAGAGGAAGCAAGTGTTGGAGCAGACAAAGTCTTGACTAAAGGACAATCTCTCTTCGGTTGGGAACCTTGCCCTAGCAAGCTGCAGTGATCTGGGGATACAGGGCATGAGTTTGAGAAGCAGCCTTGTTTCTGCAGGTGGAGTTTTGCCCTTGCATTTAACTACAGGTGCGGACGGTGCCGAGCCCTGCGGCATCTACCTATTTGATCCTCACGCGCAAGTCAGAGGGTTCGATGATCAAGTGCTGTGAGTCATGCCCACGGTTAATTACGCCTGCAGAACCTGAGTCCAGGTTGGGGAAATTGGAATCATGCCACACAAGCAGAATGATCCCAGAGAATCCCATGAGACCTCAGCTCCCCTTCAACCAGAGTGACACAGATGGGTAGCTGTGAGGCCTGACAAACAGGTGGAGAGGGGGAATCACAGGGCTTGTTAGCATCCCAGCCACATGGGGGATTTTAGTGCCAGCCTTTGAACAGCGACATATCTGACGCTCTGCCGGAGAGCCTGCGAGGGTTGCACCTGTCACATCTTATTCCCTCACCTTCCCGCAGAAGGGGAATTTTTTGCTAAAGGCTTCCGGCACCACGGGAAGACACCTCCCTCCTTCCCTTATGAGAACAGGAGTTAGGGAGCCCCTGTGTGGTGACGCTACGGAGCACAGGCTGCTAGGCACTGTGTCAGCCAGAGAGCGCGCCTCCCGGTCGGTCTGTGTCCAGCAGCATCAGCAATAAAACCCCTGTATATTCATTACAGCCAAGTCCTGCCTCTAAGGTCTCTCAGCTGAACACTGTAAATGCATTTCAACAAGCTTTCCAGGCCCGGCTCGCAGTAATTAAAGCCCGTTGCTGGGCACAGACAGGTCCCACTGGGGATGGCTACACAGCAGCTGGGAGCGGACTCACGGATGTTGCAGCCCTGGCAGAGGCTTCGGGCTAGCCACCTGAGCTCAGACGCAGGGGTAGGGTGGGCGGGAACTCATGTGGCTACCCTGAGCTGCAGCCGCAGCCTAGATGTCCACACTGCCATTTTAAGCGCACTAGCCCGAGCCCCGCTAGAGTGAGTCTGTCCACCTGGGCTGGGAGGCTCATGCCCAGGTGCAGTGTAGACATACCCAATGAATCCCAGAGAGATGGCCCAGCCTGCCATGCCCTGCCACTGGCAGAAACCTCTCCTAATTCCCTTAGTAGAGCTCCTTCCATAAGCCCCGAAGCTCTCCCGAAACCCTTTGCTTCCGCAGGGTTAACGAGGCTAAAAAGGGGACGTGGGGTGAGGCTGTCCACTAGAGGTAACTCTACTACAAGAGAAAAAGACTCTCTGTGGCATGAGCCACCTGCCAGCATGGGGTTTGCATAATAGTGACGGACAGATAGATGGCTTGGAATGGATGGACAGAGAGAGGGGTATGTATAGGGAGACAGACAGATGGGCTAATGCATGAGGACACAGACAGGCAGATGGACCGGGTATGTATGAGGAGACAGACAGACAGATGGACAGGAGGTAATGCATGAGGAGACAGACAGACAGAGCAGGGGTAATGCATGAGGAGACAGACAGACAGATGGATGGGGGGTATGTATGAGAAGACAGACAGATGGACAGGGGGTATATATAAGGAGACAGATTCCAAGCTCCTTGCCCCTCTCTCTTGAAGGAAAGGTGCAAAACTCCAATGGGAACAACGGCGCCAAGTGCCACTGGTGGGGTGGAGAGGGGAGGGTGGTAGGAGATGAAATATCACAATCAAGATTAAATGTCTACAAAGCATTTCCCCCAGGCTGCTCCCCTCCCTGGAGGGCCGCCAGGCCAGGCTGGCCCCTTGCGTGCGCGTTTCAGATGGGCAGGAATTTCTGATGAGTGGCACAGACTTTAAAAACAAACAAACATTGCCAAGGCAGAACCCATCAAATATTAAAGGAATCAAACTCCTTCTGTCAACGAGGAGGGCCTGGAAAGCGCTCCCAGAAGCAGCGGGGCCGTCAACTTCTCTGATCAGCTCAGCTTCAAACAGCTTGTCAGCTGGATGTTCATGCTTCCCAGGTCCCTAACCCCTATGCAGTTCCCACCTCCCCTATCCCCAGCCCTTGTCTTGGGCCAGATGCTCAGCTGGGGTAAAGAAGCTTAGCACAACTTACATCCACTGAGATTCAGGTTCCTCATTGCTTATTCAGGCTCAGTGTAAGGGGAAAAATGGCTGATGGCTGACAGAGGAGGAAAGAACCCGGCTCATCTGGGACCGAGGGGGAGGCATCAGAACCTGGAGTGGGGGAGGAAGGTTGGCAGGTCTGGGATCACCACAATACATGCTATTGGCAAGGACAATGCAGGACGGTACTGGCCCAGAAGTAAACTGCAAATGTACCTAAAGTAGAGGCAGGCCCCACACCAGCTAGGGCAACAAATTAGGTTAATCTCAGTGCGGCAGAAAGCAGCAACAGTGGAGAAAGCAGTGCCCTTCCTTCTGACCTAGTTTTAAACCAGTGGCCCTTGCTCCTTGAAGGGGCATTGTGTTATCACAGGTGGGGGCTGTGCATGTACTGGGGCAGGCCGTTTAAACACGAGAGTGTCAGGGACCCAAGTTCTATCCCCAGCAATGCTACCATCTTCTCTTGTGACCTTGGGTAAGTCACTTAACCCCTCTCTGTGCCTGAGCTGTCTCATCACTAAATGATATTAATGCTTACCTAGTCCCAGAGAGTGCTAGGAGGCTGCAATACTGAATGGAAAGTGTTTTGGGATCTTTGGATGGAGTCACGGAACTTCAAAGCCCTTTTAAAATGCAGATTCTTGCTCTCCATGTTAAGCATCCCATGGTACTTTTTACAAGGATAGAGGTGTTAGCCTTGTCACTATGGCTTAATTCCAACTTGGCTAATTGTATGCTGCCTTTCTTAAATTCCCCCTGCACTTTCCACTGGATGCAGGGTTCTTCTTCGCTTCCTGTCTTGCGTTGGTTGGGTAGTATTGCTGTGTGCCATCAAACAGCTGCTGTGTTCCACCCCAGAGCTGGCTGCACTGCAATAGTGGGTAGAAGGATTCCGTCCTCATTCTGTGTTTAGCAATTAAAGAGAGTCACTGGGCAGTGAGAGATGTCCCAAACCTGTCTTGCCCTGCTTTTCCCAGAAATCCTTCCCACTCCCCATATCAGAGCTCCACCCTTGAACTCAGTTTTGCAAAGGGTTTTGGGTGCTTCTTGGATAAAAGCACGATACACGTAAGCTCCTTCCTTGATTGGTGCAACGGAGGCTTGGAACTAGTCACCCCACAGCTAGGAGGGGTAATTGCCTTTTCTCATATTGCAAGTCAGGATCATGGCACCTCAGAGCGCCTCACAACCTGCTTTACATAGTGATACAGATGGTGCATGAAGAGAGATTCATCCGCCTTTTTAACACACCGACACGGAACGCATGTGACCATTTATCAGCCAGGGCTGACCCAGCTGATACTGTGTACCCACAGCCATAGCAAACACTGACCTGAAAAGAAAGGCAAGCAAATCCCAGTGAAATTCAGAGAGACTTACTTTAGTCCAGGAGGTTAATGTACCAGCCCGTCGACTCAGGAGACCGGCCTTTGTGTATGGATTAAGCAGTAAGTAAAAATCACTTTGGTTCACTGCAGCCTGTCCATGGTGGAGGTTTGCCAGAGATCCTCCACTGCTTTTGCTGCAGAGGGTAGTTTCTGCTCAGAAACAATCCAGGATTGGAAGAGCTGGGTTTCTGCCAGCCAGGACTGAGGCATTATGGCACAGCTCTGTGGGGAGAGCCCGGGGGGCTCAGGACTGGGAGTGCAGGGTCAGGACTGAGGTGGATTAGCAGAGCCCTGGTGGGGCCTAGGATTACCACAGCAGCTCAGGACTGAAGTGGATTTGCGGAGTGCCAGGACTGTAACAACACAGATGTGCCAGGCAGGCCCACTGGGCATTGGCAAAGCTGCACAGAGGAGGCTCCACAAACAGGGAGCACTGGTAGGGGGCAATGCTCATGAGCAGCACAGTTCATCCACGCTTTTACCCGGGAGAAGTACTGATGCTAATGCAGACATTTCCAGTCTATTCTGCTCAGCCTGCTTATCTATTTCATATCCAAGTGCAGACCTGCTCCCCTCAGTGCTTCTCTTTGCTCAGCCTCTGTAAAACATCAGCAAAGCACTTCAGTGGTCTCCAGCCCCTCCCCTGCACCCTTACCACTCTCATTTGCTGGGATGCTTACAGTAAACGTGGCACTGCCAGACTACTCGAGCACGGAGACCACTGCCTAGCATGCTGCCCAATCTTTCTCTCATTGTTTCCTTGTGCTCTGCCTGTTTGTATCCACCAGTTGTCTCTTGCCTTATGGACTGTAAACCTTTTGGGGTGGAGTGTTTTTGTTCTGTGGTTGTACAGCACCTAGCACAAGGAGGACCATGGCGGGGGCACCTAGGTGCTACAATAATGCAGATAATTCAGAGCGTGCTAATAATAATAATTAATAATAACCTAACTGCTAAATGTTGTCATGCTGGTGAACAGAGCTTTCTGCATAAATAAATAGCCACAGCACTGTCAATAGAGCAACCAGATCAGCCACGCAGGAAGTTAGGAGAGGAAAATATAATCCCTATTTAAGCGTGCACCGTGCAGCTTGCTTGCAAGTACCATTTCCCGCAGCTCTGCACAATGGCATTGAACTCCAGGCCCCTGGACAGCTCTGCTACTTCTCTGCCTAATATTAATGCAAAGGTTATTGATTCTACATACGTGACAGGGGGCAGCTAGATGCCCCGGCCTTCTGACCTATCTCTGACCAACTAACCCTCTCTCGCACTGGGGGAAGTAAGGAGCTTTATTTACCAGCCTTGTATTAATCAGCCCCAGCCACCTCTCCGAATGCCACCCAGCTATTAGAGAAATGGCCTTGCTCCCAGGCAGGTGCGGCTGCCTGGTTCTTTCATTAAGTCCCTCCCTTCTCCTCTCCTGAGGATTGGCATGCACTCTGAGCAGCTCAGCCTTGGGGGGGAAGGGGGGTGACCTTTGTGGCCATGTGCAGTGCATCTCATCAGCACACTAATCCTCATGTCTGAAGAGCAGACATTCAATTGGGAATCCTGGCCAAGCGGGCCGAGCAGGATTATCCAGGGAGCTCAAACCACAGCTATTTTATATGGGGGAGAGAGAAGGATGTGGAGGGAGGTTTGCTGAAGGCTGGTACAGTGGCTTTGTGGCCTCTCTAGAGGCCTAGGCATCTCCATGGGTTAAATGTCCCACACTCAAGGGCTGGGTGAACGCTTCAATGGTCTACTGGGGGGCTGCCCTTAGCCCTCTGGAAACAGGGCTCATACTTCTCTTCTGGGGTCAGAGTGCCTCCAGCTGGACTCAAATCTGTAAACTGCCCCTCACCTCCAGCTGAATGCGACTCGGAAGCCTCCCCCGCCTCAGCAGGATTCAGACTGACCCAGCTGAATCCAGAGCAGACGCTCTGAACACGTCTAGTGGCCCTGACCCACCAGGCCAGGCCGTGCTCTCTCGGGTTCACTGGTGTAACTCTATTTGCATTCCTTGGCATTACTCTGGATTTACACCCAATAGCCAGAGCACAACAGAAACACCCAGGATAAGACAGGGTACCCCCTGCCCAAACGGCAGCATTACTCGGGAAGGAAAGGATGAGTCAGTTTAGTCTGGGCCCAATACTCAGTGTTGCCAACCTCGGCCACTTCCCAGCCCCAGCTGAACAAGCTAGTTATAGGGGTTCACTCCCAACTAGGGCAATGCATGTGGCTGAGGAAGACAGATGGAGAGACTCAACGTCTAAAGAAGCCAAAGGCTCACAAGGGCTAACAGGCCTGTACAGATTTGCTTTTAAATCAGAGGTTAAAATGACACAGAAGAACTTGCTTCCTTCCCTGTTTATTCTCCTGAAGGACACAGGTAAATCAGCTTCATAAGGCAACATTTCAGAACTCTGGAGCTAAATTTTGAAGCTGGTTCTTATCTCTACAGTGGTCCAAAGAAAACCCGGTCACTAAGCACCCTCAGTCTTTGGGGGGAGAGGGGGTGCACTTACAAATAGACCCAAACTTTGAGAAAGGCTGGACTCAAATTCTGCAGCTTGAGTCTATCACTAGTGACATTATATATTTGGTTCTGATCATCCAGATCAATCAGCCCTAGGTTTTGCATGGCGTCCACACGGCATGCTCAACTGGCCCCAGGTCCCACAAAGCTTCAAGAACCTCAGGGAAACTTTCATTGAGTATGGCACAAGTTTGAGGTTTGTGTAACTATCCCTGCTATGGACAAGGCAGTGGGGATCGATCTCAGGACCCTAAGCACAAAATCACAGGCCATTGCCACTTGTCCTAAAGAAGCGATTCCATGCATCAGTAGCAGCAGTAGGCTGCTATCCTCTACATGGACCAGTCAGAAGCAGGGGACATGATGCATTTAGCCAGAATGCATTACGTTTGTCATGAAACCCACTTCCCCTGGTTTGGATTTCATTCTGAAAAGGTTTCACTTGACTCTAGGACTGCTGGCCCTTTAACACAAAGTTCACTTAGTTTCACATTAGCCCAGGTAGCTTCTTGCAGGGATTCACCCCAGCAGACACCTGAAGCAGTGACATAGGCACTATTTTATCCCTGTCTCAAGAATGCCACACTTGGAGGTGAGCCTAAGCCTGAACGCTCAGATCTGGGTCTCAACTTACCCCAGAGCTTGTCTTGTTTGGTTTGACCCCATCTCTACCTGTAATAAGACTCTGACCCTCTCTATGCTGATACACATAAGTCCATCCCCCAGATCCCTGAGTCTCTCTCATCTCATCCACCCATTCAGGTCCTTGCTAGTACATCTGTTAGCTCTCCTTCAGCCCAGTTTGTGACGCAAGCATCCAGCTGCACCGTCTCCCCTCCCACAAAGCAGCTCCCTCATTCACAGGAAACTTCAATAACAGCTAAATACCTCCTCACCTCCCTCTCTGAGCCAGAGAGGTTTCCACTCCAGCTCCAACTTGCATGATAAAGTGGTATTGGATTGAACCATCCATCCCCAGCTCACCCCTTGGCCTCTGCCCACGCTGCAGCCTCTTAGTACAGCAGCAAATTGCTAATGGAAAAGTGGTTAGTCACAAAGATGATATTGCCTTTCCCATCAAAAACAACTTTGCAGTAGTTCGGCCAGGCCTGTGCCAAGTGGCTGCAGGTTTCATTCAGCAGCCACGCGAGCAGCAACCACAGGGACCGCTCCCCGGAGAGCTCGCTCCATAACTATTTAAGTGCATTAAAAATTCATCTGCCCCGAGAACAAACACACAAGATCTCATGGCCCCTGGAGACTCCTTGGGAATGTGCAGTTTCATGTTTTGTTGCCATCTGCTGGAAAGTTGGCAAGAACAAGGTGCAGGAAGGGGACATAGAGCTAGGGCTTAGGGCATATATATGTTGGGGGGGGGGGGAGAAGGAAGAGGGGTGATGGCACATTAAACCTCATTCATCATAGCCACAACTGTCCACTCATGTCAATAGTCTCAGTGTCCTACCCTCCTATCACATCAGCGAACCTGCAAGGATTAGCACTTCAGAGATCTCGTTACATCACTGTGTTGCTCTCTATCAACACGGAGCAGAGGAATGCAGAGGACCAGAGGACATACAAATGGCATTTCTGGGTCAGACCAATGGTCCATCTAGCCCAGTGGTTCTCAACCAGGGGTACACGTACCCCTGGGGGCATGCAGAGGTCTTCCAGGGGGTACATCGACTCATCTAGAGATTTCCCTAGTTTTACAACAGGCTACATAAAAAGCACTAGCGAAGTCAGTACAAACTAAAATGTCATACAGACCATGACTTGTTTATACTGCTCTCTATACTATACCTTGAAATTTAAGTACAGTATTTATATTGCAATCAATTTATTTTACAATTATATGGTCAAAATAAGTAACTTTTCAGTAATAAGAACGAGGCTTACTTGTGGCACCTTAGTGACTAACAAATTTATTTGGGTATAAGCTTTCGTGGGCTAAAACCCACTTCATCGGATGCATGCAGTGGAAAATGCAGTAGGAAGATATATATACACAGAGAACATGAAAAAATGGGTGCTGCCATACCAACTATAACGAGACTAATCAATTAAGGTGGGCTATTATCAGCAGGAGAAAAAAAACTTTTGTAGTGATAATCAGGATGGCCCATTTCCAACAGTTGACAAGAAGGTGTGAGTAACAGTAGGGGGAAAAATTAGCATGGGGAAATAGTTTCTATTAATTAATTTCTTAATTGATTAGTCTCGTTATAGTTGGTATGGCAACACCCATTTTTTCATGTTCTCTGTGTGTATATATCTTCCTACTGTATTTTCCACTGCGTGCATCCGATGAAGTGGGTTTTAGCCCACGAAAGCTTATGCCCAAATAAATTTGTTAGTCTCTAAGGTGCCACAAGTACTCCTCGTTCTTTTTGCTGATACAGACTAACATGGCTACTACTCTGATTTTCAGTAATTGTGTGGCTGTTACACTTGTGTATTTTTATGTCTGATTTTGTAAGCAAGTCGTTTTTAAGTGCAGTGCAACTTGGGGGCACACAAGACAAATCAGACGCCCGAAGGGGGTACAGGGGCCTGGAAAGGTTGAGAGACACTGCTCTAGCCCAATATCCTGTCTTCTGACATTGGCCAACGTCAGATGCTTCAGAGGGAAGGAACAGAACAGAGCCACTATCGAGTGATCAGTTCTCCCAAAGACTTACCTCTTACCCTCGTCCAACTCTGAACGCTGACCCAATGTGACTCCAGTGCCTTGTCCAGCCCCACTTTATATCAGAGGGGAAGACAGAGGAAAAGCATGAGACCAATATGAATCGGCCCCTCCTCTTGTCTTGTTGGTCTCCATCGTAGACTGTAAGAGCCTTGGGGCGGAGAGTCTTTCCATTTGGGTTGTGTATGGCCCTGGGTCCATCCTCTGAGCTCAGTAATACTAAAATTAGCTAGAACTGGGTCTAGAACAGAGCTGGTCAGAGAACAAGGGGAAATATTCACATAATGTTTGACATCCCCCCCCGCCAAATTGTTATGCAAAAATTCAAAATTTTGTCAAAATATCAAAAATTGGAACATTTCAACCCGCTTCAGTCATGAGGAAGTTGCCACTAAGCCAAACACCAGCACGTGAACCATGCTGGGGAGTAGGGGTAATTCACGGGACAGCATGGATTGGGTACTGGGTCAAAAGCCAGGAATATCTGGGTCCTAGCCTCAGCTCTGCCAATAACATGGGCAAGAGACATCTATCACCCTCCCTCTTTTTCCCTCTGCCCATCTCATCTATTCACACTGTAAGCAGGGAGATGTGGACATATCTGGATGGTGTCTTTCTCTGTTTATGTACAGCACCTTGCACAATGGGGCCCTGGATCTACCATAACACTTATACCATGCCCTACAGGAGAGGAATGTCTGCTACATCTACCATTCCCAAACAACATGCAGCCCTAAAGACTCAGGGGAAAGGGGGATGGCGTTGTTGAGGAAACTCCATGTGGCTTTGCTGTGAAGCGAAGCCAAGTTTTGGACTAAGGACCGCAGAGAATACCAAGTATCAATTCACCTAGGGTGCCATCTACCCTTGGGCAGAGGGCTAGCGTGAGGGCAGTGCACCGCTCAAGGCCGCTACATAGGACTTACCAGGTGCATTGGTCTTGTGCTAGGCAACCGTCAACCCCAGAGCAGCTTCTATTTAAAATCTGCTATGCTCTAGTTTAAGACAAGCAAGCCCTGGATTCCCAGGGTCCTATGGAAATCAAGACGAGGCCCCTCTTCTTGTGTACAGTCTATTTTGACTTGTTCCACCGCGCAGAGCTATCTGCTCTGTAATCGAGGGAGTGTTAATGCGCTAATGCAGGTAAATTGTAATTAATTTCTCTCTAATTGATGCGTGGGAATATCCAGGACCCTCATTCTCCTGCCTTCAATTCCTTTATAAATATCTGATTTGACAGGTTAATTTGAAAGTAAAAGTGAGGTTCTTTACAGCAATCCAAGCAGAAGCCCTGGAACGCAGCCCGCTGCCTAGTTGTGTGGGGCATAATAAAAGAGGTTGAAGTTAGGTTCGAGTCTTTTTCTTCCTTCCCTTTTTAAAAATTAATTAATTCATTTATTTCCCCACTAATTTAATTTTTTTCTCTTCCCCCAGCTTTGGAGGATAATAAAAGCTTCATTTCACAGTCCAGGGAATTTGGCAACAACAGGTGACGGATAGCCAAGGAGACTGATGGCGGGAGTGTCAGGTTTCCTTCCGGCTAGTACGGCTTACATGATGCCTGGAGGGCTGCGGGAAATGATGAGCCAGAAGAGGGCAGTCTGAGATGGGACAGCATTTCTTTAGGGAGTGCTGTGTCACTAAGGGGTGTTGTCATCACGGTGACACTGAAACCCATAAATGCTAACTCAGGTCATCAATTGTCCTCTCTGCTCCAACATATGAACGGCCCTACTGGGACAGACCAAAGGTCCAGCTAGCCCAGTATCCTGTCTTCCGACAGTGGCCAGTGCCAGGTGCTTCAGAGGGAGTGAACAGAACATGGTAATTATCGAGTGATCCAGCCCCTGTCATCCAGTCCCAGCATCCAGCAGTCAGAGGCTTAGGGACACCCAGAGCACAGGGCTGTATCTCTGACCATCTTGGCTGATAGCCATTGACAGACTGATCCTCCATGAGCTTATCTAATTCTTTTTTTAACCCAGTTATACTTTTGGCCTTGGCAACATTACATAGGGGGAAAGCAACGTGTATGCATGTGTGTGGCTTAGACAGACAGTTAGATCTCATTTTCAAAGGTGCGGTAGACATCCTCCTCCCATTAGCTGCACTGGAATTGGTGGGTGCTCTGTAACTCTGACAATCAGATTTATAGAACAGATAGGCAGTATTTTGCTGGGTGGATAGGGCACTGCAATGGAGGTCAGGAGCATTGTGATCTATTACTAGTCTTGCCAATGGCCTGCTGGCGTACTTTGAACAAGTCACTCCCCGTCCCTTTGCCTCAGTTTCCCAAATGCAAAATGACCTGATACTGGTGCTCCATTGTAAAGCACTGCAAAGTGCTATATAAGAGGAAGGTATCATTACATATACAGAGATTGACAGTCATCTTCCTCTTGGTCTTAACTCTGATTGTCATCCAGTCTGAAAGCTCACCAGTCAAGGACTATATTTATTTGCATCTCATATAGCATCAAACCTATGTACATGACAACTCCTTATAGATTCCCATGAAACTGCATGCAAAATTTAACTACTGTCATGGTCAAATTCCTATTTGGGTTAATTCCATTCTGCCTCCCTAAATGGCCTCTACTGTTTCAGTCAGACACAGTATTCATAATTAGAGCTGGATGGGTAATATGGAGCTATACCCATCTCATAGAACTGGAAGGGACCCCGAAAGGTCATCGAGTCCAGCCCCCTGCCTTCACTAGCAGGACCAAGTACCGATTTTGCCCCAGATCCCTAAGTGGCCCCCTCAAGGATTGAACTCACAAGCCTGGGTTTAGGAGGTCAATGCTCAAACCACTGAGCTATCCCTCCCCCATTGGGTATTCCTGTTGCATGAAAACTTTTTGGGATCAAAAAATGTTGCCATCCCACATTGGGAAGAAAAATCACAATCTCAAAAAGTTTCACAAATCAAAAATCTGGAAAAACAATTCTGTTTGGGTCAATCAAAACATTTCATTTTGATTTCAACCATTTTAATATTTAAATGTTTTGAACTATAACTTACATTTTGAACCAGAATACCCACACATTTTGTTTCAAAAATATTGAAACAAAACATTCAGACAATTTAGACTTGGCTTTCCAAAAAGTTTGAGAGTAAAAAATATATTTAATCAAAACCAACCCATTCCCATGAAAATGTTTGGTTTTGACAAATCAGCATTTTCCAGTGAAAAAATGTGTCAAAAATTCCCAATCAGCTGTACTCCTCATCTCCTGTCCTAAATGCAATTTCTCAGAGAACATAAGAATGGCCATACTGGGTCAGACCAAAGGTCCATCTAGCCCAGTATCCTGTCTTCCAACCAATGCCAGGTGCTTCAGAGAGAATGAACAGAACAGGTCATTGTCAGGTTATCCATCCCCTGTTGCCCATTCCCAGCTTCTGGCAAACAGAGGCTAGGGACACCGTCCCTGCCCATCCTGGCTAATAGCCACTGATGGACCTATCCTCCATGAACTTATCTAATTCTTTTTTGAACCATGTTATAGTCTTGACCTGCACAGCATCCTCTGGCAAAGAGTTCCACAGGTTGACTGTGCGTTGTGTGAAGAAATACTTCCTTTTGTTTGTTTTAAACCTGCTGCCAATTAATTTCATTTGGTGACCCCTAGTTCTTTTGTTATGAGAAGGAATAAATAACACTTCCTTATTTACCTTCTCCACACCTGTCATGATTTTATAGAGCCCTATCATGTCTCCCCTTAGTCGTCTCTTTTCCAAGTTGAAAAGTCCCAGTCTTATTAATCTCTCCTCATATGGAAGCTGTTCCATACCCCTAATAATTTTTGTCGCCCTTTTCTAAACCTTTTCCAATTCCAATATATCTTTTTTGAGATGGGGCGACCAGATCTGCACGCAATATTCAAGATGTGGGCATACCATGGATTTATATAGAGGCCATATGATGTTTTCTGTCTCATTATCTATCCCTTTCCTAATGATCCCCAACATTCTATTATCTTTTTCATTGCCACTGCACATTGAGTGGATGTTTTCAGAGAACTATCTACAATAACTCCGAGAGCTCTTTCTTGAGTGGTAACAGCTAATTTAGACCCCATCATTTTATATGTATAGTTGGGATTATGTTTTCCAATGTGCATTACTTTGCATTTATCGACGCTGAATTTCATCTGCCATTTTGTTGCCCAGTCACCCAGTTTTGTGAGATCCCTTTGGAACTCTTCGCAGTCTGCGTTGGACTTAACTAGCTTGAGTTGTTTTGCATCATCTGCAAATTTTGCCACCTCACTGTTTACTCCTTTTTCCAGATCATGAATGAATATGTTGAATAGGATTGGGCCCACTACAGACCCCTGCTCTCCTATTTAATAGCTTTCTATCCACAATCACCAGCTAGATACTTTTTGGCACAAGATTCCCACGATGAGCATGCTAAAAGCTCAGGGGTTGGCAGAGAGAAAGGATTGATGATGCCTAAACATTTGCTGAGGGTATTCTACAGGGTGCCTGATTGTGAATCTTCTACCTAGCTTCCTGGCAGACGTTCACATTGAAATACCATTTGCTGGGAATATTTATTAGAAGCAAAACCGGAATAGAAAAGCATATGGGACTGTTGTCCTTCCAGAAGCAACAATGAGGCAGTTAAAGCATTTGCCTTTGTCCAAGGTATTTGGTGCGGTTCCTTTAGTGGAAATCTGTGGGCAGATGTGATTGCAAATTAAAATATTCTTTAATATCAATTTCCTGCTGATTTCACTGAATGGTGTTCAGCATAATTTGAAAAATTCATGGTAATTTTCGCCTGCCTCTTTTTAACATTTATTTCCCTGATGGCTACAAGCTGCCCTTTTCACCCATGGTGAAGAATGTGGTGAATGGGGTTGGCAATTCAAAAGGGAGTCTTTTTGGCATTCTGTTTGGAAACACTAAGGATTGAAGGAACTGGATGGATCCAGGAAATGGGCTAAAGGTACCTTATTTCAGCACTAGCGTCACTGGTTTGAGTCCTGTCCATGTCTGTAATGACTGAAAGTTTTTAACCATCTGGTGCCCTACAACTTGAAATCATAGATTCATAGAATATCAGGGTTGGAAGGGACCTCAGGAGGTCATCTAGTCCAACCCCCTGCTCAAAGCAGGACCAACACCAACTAAATCATCCCAGCCAGGGCTTTGTCAAGCCGGGCCTTAAAAACCTCTAAGGAAGGAGATTTCACCACCTCCCTAGGTAACCCATTCCAGTGCTTCACCATCCTCCTAGTGAAAAAGTTTTTCCTAATATCCAACCTAAACCTCCCCCACTGCAACTTGAGACCATTGTTCCTTGTTCTGTCATCTGCTACCACTGAGAACAGTCTAGAGCCATCCTCTTTGGAATCTCCTTTCAGGTAGTTGAAAGCAGCTATCAAATCCCCCCTCATTCTTCTCTTCTGCTGACTAAATAATTCCAGTTCCCTCAGCCTCTCCTCATAAGTCATGTGTCCCAGCCCCCTAATCATTTTTGTTGTGCTCCGCTGGACTCTTTTCAATTTTTCCTCATCCTTCTTGTAGTGTGGGGCCCAAAATTGGACACAGTACTCCAGATGAGGCCTCACCAATGCTGAATAGAGGGGAATGATCACGTCCCTCGATCTGCTGGCAATGCCCCTACTTATACAGCCCAAAATGCCGTTAGCCTTCTTGGCAACAAGGGCACACTGTTGACTCATATCTAGCTTCTCGTCGACTGTAACGCCTAGATCCTTTTCTGCAGAACTGCCGCCTAGCCGCTCGGTCCCTAGTCTGTAGCAGTGCATGGGATTCTTCCGTCCTAAAGTGCAGGACTCTGCACTTGTCCTTGTTGAACCTCCTCAGATTTCTTTTGGCCCAATCCTCTAATTTGTCTAGGTCCCTCTGTATCCTATCCCTACCCTCCAGCATAGTCTCTATGAGTAATACTAGTCTGTAGTCTCTATTCCCATTTCAAGGAGCCAAAGAACAAATAAAACCAGCACAATTGTCCCTAATTGCCACTTCCATGCCAACAATCTTGCCTTTGTTTTCTGCAAACATTCTTACCAATAAAACCTTGCTCACCCAAATGCAACGAAGCACATTGGTGAGGTTTATTCCACAAGACTTTGCTTTGTTGTATTCACCCTGCTCTGCCACTGCTCCCGGTAGTGGTGAGGTCACCTAACCCCATCAAGTAGTGGTAGGGAAGTAGAAGTCAGGTGCCCCTGTGAAAAACACAGTCAGAAAGGACTGGAATGTCCTAAGATTAATCATCTTCAGATTCCTAACCAGCGCATGGTAGGAGAGGACTTTGGGAGTTCAGGGAATACTCATGCAGTGCAAACATGACCAGTAAAAGTGACAGTTACGTGTCATGATGTAAGGAGCTCCTAGTCATCTGGGAGATAACTAGGATGTGCCCAGGATGAGGGGGGCTGTCTTTGGAAGAGATACCTACCCAGGAGCCTGTGGCTAAGCTCATTGAAAGACTCCCACTGACTTCAATGGGCTTCAGATCTGGTTGTAGCTGCACCCAATTCTCATTTACTTTAGTGGTTGCTCATGTTTTCCTAGAAACCAAAACCCATCCCCAAACTGAGTGGTCCAATTTACCAGCCGAAACGTTGCACAGCCCTAGCTGACCATCAGCAGCTGAGGAAGCCCTGGGTAGCCCCTGAGCTCTGCTTCTGCATTGAAGCCAGCGAAGAAATTCGCTAGAACTGAAGGACATGAATTAGAAATAGAAAAACCATGAAAGGAAAGGGCTTTCCAAAAGCTCTTCAGAAAACAGGGCCAACCTGGGTTTGCAGACCTTTATCATTCTGGGGTGGGGAAAAACGGATTCTCCCTCCCCTCTAAACCAAAAGTTGGAAAAGAACTCTGCCCTCTTGCACTGGAGGAAGAAAGAAAACCATCCAGCCTTTCCTTAGCCCCCGCGAGATACAGCAGGGACCTTGTTCTCGCTGCTATTGCATGAGGTTCTCGCTCCTCCTGCTGCCTCTCATAAAGGGAAGAGATAGCAGCCGTCAATTTCTAGTGGGAAAAAAACGGTTTTCTATCTACTCTAGGAGGCTTTTTTTTAATTGCCAGCCATTACTGTAATATTTGCTTTGATTACCAGATTAATCACCAGATTGCAGAGCCCATTAGATGTAATCGAGTTGGACAGTTTCAGGTGTTCCTTTCAGGAGCACTCACTCTCTGTCCCCCGTCTTCTTTTTCATTCTTCCTATCTCCCTTGCCTTCTCTCAGCTGATGGGAGAAACAAGCCAGCTCCCTTCCAGGGAAGGAGGGTGAGGGAGTGTTCAGCCTCTCTCTCTCAGATGATCCGGGATTAGATTGGGTCTTATGCACCGGTGGGTAGGTCAAAAGGGGTGTGGATGGGCTGGGCAGCAGCTGGGGCCTCCTCTTCGTCTTGGGAGCTCCCACGGATCTCCTACTCCTTTTAAAAGGCTGCACAGCGGCTCTCCCTCTGACCCTAGCCAGCTCTGCCACCCGGGGGAGAGTCATAGCCTCACCCTAATGCTGCCCCTCCTCACCCTTCTCCAGGCACTAGGAGGGCACAGGGACTACTCTCCCCAGGGGGATTCTGCGCAGCCCCTGTTCAAAGGAGGATGGTGGAATGGCCTTGCATCTGGCATCTTCTCTCCCCTCCCACCCACAAACACTTCACTATTGAATCTGTGCAAGGGCTGGTCAGAACGACCCTTTGTTTTAACTGTCTAAACATATTCGAGTCAATTTTGGGTACTTGTGTGGATCTGGGACAATGGGTGGCCAGGTCGGGAGGGTGAGAGGTGGAGAAGCAAAATGGGTGGGAGGAAGAGCACTTTAGAAAAAGCATCTTCCACCAGCAGCATGGTATGGAGATTGGAGGCATTGGGGCAGGGAACTGCCCTGAGCTGGCTCGGTTAGATTTAGGTTCCCTAGCTCAGTGTGTGGGTCCCCATGAAGCACATGGGATGGAAATCGGTATGCAAAAATATTAACCAGAACCCAAACATTTCAGGACCTCCAGAAGGATTCAGGAATCAGAGTGAGACCTCACCAGGAATACTGCATACAATGCTGGTCACGCATGCTCAATAAAGAAAGATGAATTGGACATGGTGCAGAGAAGAGGCTCTAGGATGGTCAGGAGAATGGAAACCCTCTCTTAGAGAGGAGACAAAAAGATCTTGGCTGATGTAGCCCAGCAAAATGAAAGTTGAGAGGAGATCTGGTTGCTCTCTATAATTGGGGCGGGGGGAAACAACAGGGAGGGAGAAGAGCTGTTTAAGCTAGAGGAAAACAGACTGCACAAGAACAAATGGGAATAAACTGAGGCAAGCAATTGGAAGATTTCTAAGAGGGCGTGAGGTTCTGAAACAGCCTCCCGGTATGAGTAATGGGGGCAAACAACCTAACTAGTTTGAAGATGGAGCTTGATAAGTCTATGTACAGGATTATACAACAAGGGGGACTGCAGGAGCAGGGGACTTGATGACCCAGAAGGTCCTACCAGTCCTATGTCCCTATCAGAATTAGCATCTGGCAAAGATCAATAAAGATTCACCCAAAAGAGATCAGTTTCACACTCCTTTGTGCTGGTCATGGCAAAGGAGCACTGTAGATCTCCTCTACTGATGGTGTCAGGGGCCAAAGCCTCAGCACTTGGCGGGAGCAGGATCCTGCATCAAAGTACAGCTAAATGGGGTGTAAATGCCTCTTTCAGGTGCAGGAAATGGGCTGGTTGGTGGTAAGAGGGGGAACTGTAAATGCTGTCAGCAGCTACACTTTGTTTTATTGATTTACACCATGTAACGGGAGGACTCGAATTGAATCATGCACACAGGTGTCATGTCCCATTCGCAGCAGAGCAACCGGATTTAATAAGAAGAATATTGCAATGCCCAGCTCCTGGGATTGCGTCTCCTCACCTGCTGCGAGGCAGGGAGCTGAGCTGATTACAGTGGTGGGCACAGGCGCATCCTGAACTCGCAGGACCTGACCAAGTGAATTTAGTACCCACAAGCAAGAAGGGGATTCGAGAGAACTAGCTAAGGACACGTGCAGCATGGGTTGGTACTAGACAGGTTCTCCCCCCCACACACACACAATGCCCCTGCAACAACAGGCACTTGTCCTCTCGTGGGGTCCCTAAGTGCACCATCAGCCAAACTCTGCTGAGGCATCTCCGATCTGACCCGATGCACCTCCTTGCTGTTCCAGACCTGCGTTCCCACACATCTGCACCAATGCATCCAGACCCTGACCGGAATCGCCCACTGCCGTTCAAATCTCAGCCACCACAAAGCTCCGCCAGCGCATCTCAGTCCAGACATGCCACCCCTCCTGCCCCGCTATTCCAATCCGCAGCCCTCACGCTGCCCTGACAATGCGCCTCCATCCTAGCCACGCACCTGGATGACCGTGGACATCGGGGATCATGCTGCTATGCTGAGGCTGACAGAGCTCCTGATGTTAGCAACAAGACTCTCGTTGCATTCCCTCCTGTAACAACAGGCGTCACTGTGGAGGCCTTCAGCCGTAGAGTTGAGCGTCTTCTCTAGGAGCAGGGCAGCCAAGGGGGTTCTGAAACTCTCCAGGCCGCAAGGAACAGAACTAAAGCTGGGTCCAAATGCCCTTGCAAAATCCCTAACCAGAACTAGCATGGGCCCATGACATGACATGAGAAAAGGCTGTGTGTTGCTCATAGCCATAAATGGCATGCCCTATACTTTCTACATATTTTGTGTGTGTGGTGGCTTTAGCATATTTGAAAGGCACCACTTTTACATTAGTTCCTATGAAAATCAATGGTTGAACTCATCTCAGGTCAATCTGTAAAAATACACAGCACTTATTTAGCATTTCCATGTAAATTACATGGGTCAGATTATCAGTTAGTGTTAATCAGAAGCGGTGTAGGGCAGTGGGTAGGGCACTGGATTAGGAGTCGAGAAACCGTGGTTCTGTCCCAGGCTCTTTCCCCGATACCTGCTGTGCAGCCTTGGGGCGATCACTTCACCCTCCTTCTGTCTTGTTTATTTAGACCGTAAGCTCTTCAGAGCAGGAACTCTCACTGTGCATTTGTACAGCACCTAGCCCGATAGGGGACCAAGTTCAATTCGGGAAAGCCAGGGAGACTTATGGTGAAATCACAAGAGCTGGCAGCACCCGGCACACAACTAAAAATGGGGAGAATGTGTTTCTTCTGCGTGTGGAAAATAAACTTATATTTTCATGACAACTTATCCACTTAGAACAAACTAGGCCTGAAATTCTGTATATCTTACATTAAAACAGTAATTGTTTCCCCCCCCTTTGTTGGTCTCTCTGGAATACACCAGTATGACAGTGCAGGCAGCACCCACTGCTAGCTCCCTGATCACCTTAAAATCCCAGTGCTTGATTTATTTATTGATGTTTAATTTTGTTTACCTCTAGATTCTGCCTGGCCTGGCGGACCACAGGGATTTGACTCTGGCACCAAGCTGTAGCTCATTGGATAAAGGTGGGGGTGGAGGAGCGGTCTTACCCTTCCCTCTGTGGCCCTCAAGGGTTAAAATCCTGTACTGAAGAGGAGCTTTATGTGATCCAAGCACTCCCTCCCTGATTTAACACCAAACGCTTTAAAAATTACTCTGCCCCGTCAATCATTTATGCTCAGACACACCCCACAATGCTCTGTTAAGATAGAGTGAGTTTGCATGCCTCGCCCAAGCTATTCAAGGCAATGGCACAGCCAACCCTGACTTCCAGTTTTCCACTCTCACCAATAGACTTAAACCAATCTTTCCTGGTCGTTTGGTCTTTTGCCATCAGCAGTTCACCTATTCCATTAGAATCACAGAATATCAGGGTTGGAAGGGAACTCAGGAGGCCATCTAGTCCAACCCCCTGCTCAAAGCAGGACCAATCCCCAACTAAATCATCCCAGCCAGGGCTTTGTCAAGCCTGACCTTAAAAACCTCTAAGGAAGGACATTCCACCACCTCCCTAGGTAACCCATTCCAGTGCTTCACCACCCTCCTAGTGAAAAAGTTTTTCCTAATATCCAACCTAAACCTCCCCCACTGCAACTTGAGACCATAAATCCTTGTTCTGTCATCTGCTACCACTGAGAACAGTCTAGATCCATCCTCTGTGGAACCCCCTTTCAGGTAGTTGAAAGCAGCTATCAAATCCCCCCTCATTCTTCTCTTCTGCAGACTAAATAATCCCAGTTCCCTCAGCCTCTCCTCATAAATCAAGTGCTCCAGCCCCCTAATCATTTTTGTTGCTCTCCGCTGGACTCTTGCCAATTTTTCCACATCCTTTTTGTAGTGTGGGGCCCAAAACTGGACACAGTACTCCAGATGGTCCCCATCTCTGCTAGACCACTGAGGAGGAGGAGAGGAGGAGGGGCTGTGAATGAGAGAATGATCCCCAGCCCCACCCCACACACACAAATTCTGGGTTTGACCCTAGATTGGCTGGATCCAAGTTTTTTCATGCTCTGTGTTTTCTGTCTCCCGAGGGATGCAGAGGAATGAATCCCCATCGCTTTATTTCTGCCCCTTCTGCCAATTCTTTCCCAACAAGGAAACCAATCAAAAACCTTTAAGTGGATCTCTCCAGTAGTTATGATACCAATTAGGAAGAGTTAGCCATCCAAATGGCCAAGCAAAACGGAGCAATGAGAAGTCATTTAAACCCTGCTGGGGTCTTTCCTTCCAAACACAGACTGCAGAGCTGCAGCAAAACTCAGTACTATCTAATTAGTTTTCTCCCGGGAATGCTGGAGAAAGCCCTTTCCAGACAGAGGTGTGTATGGTTTAATAGCAAGAACTCTTTGTACTTATTCTAGCACAGGGGTTCTCAAACTGGGGGGCGGGACCCCTCCAGGGGTCACAAGGTTATTCCATGGGGGGTCACGAGCTGTCAGTCTTCACGCCAAACCCCGCTTTGCCTCCAGCATTTATAATAGTGTTAAATATATAAACAAGTGTTTTTAATTTATAAGGGGGGTCACACTCAGAGGTTTGCTATGTGAAGGGGGTCACCAGTACAATCATTTGAGAGCCACTGCTCTAGCTCCTATCATATGAGGAGCTAAAAAAAAAAACCATCCCCAATTTTCATATCAGGAAACAGACCAGGGAGGTGAAGTGACTTTGCCGAAGGTCACAGAGCAAATCAATGACAGAATCAAGACGAGAGCTCAGGTCTCCTGGCGCTCAGTCCCATCCCCTAATCCCCGGATCCTGCAGTCTCCCCAGAGCTTGAGAAAGGTTTGCTGAAGTCAAGATACCCAAAGGCGATCCTGGGCTAGTTTCAAGCCAAAAGGGCCACATTGGCACTTGACTGGAAGCTCTAAGAATCTGGATGATTTCTCATGAAAGCAGGTAAAACCGGAGGCTCAAACCCAGCTTTCGAACTGCAGCTCAGAGGTTGCAAACCTCCTACAAAACGGAAACTAAACAAACCTGCAAACCAACCACGGCTGGCTTTGGGGAGCTCTCAGCAGCTTCCTGCTTCTGTCTGCTCAGTGTAGGCAGGGCTATGTCCTCCTCTAGAGAACTGGGGCTAGTTACCCAAGTTGGTCTTCTTAACTCCCTCTCCCAACTGAGCTGTTCGCCATTGGACAGGCAAGCACAGAATATTCTTCTCCCCAAGGAAGTCCTGCAAGAGCCCCAACCACCATGGCTAATCAGGGATTCACCTTCATCCTTAAGAGTCCCGAAAATGCTAAATTATCAGGTCCCTCCCCAACCCCGTTGGTCAGAGAGGGTGATCCTTCCATGCCACCCTGGGTTGACACCCTGGCCCGGTGCCCTGTTCCATTTCCCCTCTCGACATTTGCTGAGAAGCCCCGGCAGGCGAGAATGGAATTGACCCTGTCTTTCCACATCACGCTTCCCCTTGAAATACCAGCACTGGGAGGAATGAAGCTGTCACTTTTTGTATTTTCAGTTTTTCAAACCTTATATTTCATTTCACCACCAGAGGCTGAAAAGGCCGGAGCAGGGAGCACAAAATCAATACTCTGCAGGAAGACAGAAGATCTGCTTCTATTCTTCTTCTCTGATGTCGGGTACCCAGGGAACATCGCTGCAAACAAGGTTTCGGGCGACTGCCTTCCTGCTAATGTCAAATCTTCCCTGGTTCCTCTACACCAGCGGCTAGATAGAGGGATGCTTGCTATAGAGGAGTTGGAAAGGGGCTGCTCCTCAGAAATGTTCTTTGGCACTGTCTTTCCTGCAAAGCATTAAAAAACCCCAAACTTGGTTGGCTGGGCTGGGTATTGCCTTATAACAAGATCACTTTGTAAGCTACTGGCTTTGTGTGTGCATGTGATGCTTCCCTCTATTGGCTGGTCCAGAGAGAGGTTAAAGGACCTTCCACTGCTAGCAGTTAAAGGAGCTCTTCTTTAGCTCAAGGGAGAGAGATCTTGGAACTGAAATGCCAGAGTTCTAGTCCCCTGTGGGATCTGGAGGCCATGTGGTACCAATGGAAGATTTGGCTGGCTGCTGGGACAGCAGCCAAACTTCCCCTCTTTATGCACAAAACCTATCAAAAGCAGCCTCAGGTGTTAGCCCAAGGGAGAGTCTTTCTGCAGAAGCTTTAGGAAATCCAAGCAATGGAAGATACTTGCCAGGGGAGCATTAGGGGAGCAGAGAACAAAACCAGATAACGGACACTTTGCTTTTCCAGCTTGCCCATCACCATGAGCCGTGCAAAGAAGTTTAAAGGCACAGAGGCTGAGCGTATGAGGCCGATGACGAAGTTGACAGACTGAAGTCCTGAGGAACGGGATGGGGAGATGGCTGGTATTAGTCAAATCCATGCCCTTATCCTACAGGGATCCCTCATCAGCCACCGCACTGTGACATCCGCATAAATCAGGGGGAAGGGATGAGTACGGAGCAGCGGTGTTGCAGTCTCAGCGCTGCAGTCATAAATCAGGACCTAATTCAATCTTGCGAGATGCCTCGTTTGATTAATTTATGTCAGCATTTTCCGCTTCATCCATGGCTGCTACCCCTCCCTGTCTCTTCTCTCCCTTAAGCTGGGAGAACAACACATTCCCATCAGACTTGACACAGGAAGGTTGGTAGCTGTGGCCAAGACCCCAGGAATTGGTGGGGAGAGAGAATCCAACCACTGCATTGATTGGTGTTACCAGTGGTCCAACCACCAAGAGATTTGACTGAGCCTGGCTCAAGAGCCGATGACCATGAACAAAACAAGACACTGGATGTTCCCACAAAGCTTCCCTAGAGAATCCTTCCCTTCTCCCATGTCTTAATGAAATGATGTGCAGCCTGCTAGATTCCTCAGCTACCATCAGAGAGCCCAGGTTGGTGGCTGGCACGGCCAATGACTCGTTGGGAGAAAACTGTTTGATACGGGAGGATTTTCCTTGCCCTCACCACCTTAAAACAGTGCACCAGTTCTTCATCTTCAAGGCCCTGAACAGTCTAGTTCCTGCCTCTCTCTCTGCTCTTGCCAAATGACTAACGTCCCCTTTTGGGTCTTCCTCCACTCTCACGGACAGGCCTTTTTCCAGCCAGCTCTATAACTGGGACATGTTCCCAGTTCTCAATTATATTTCTTTTAAAATGTTAATCTTTCACGAGGATCCCTTGTGCTCTCCTCAGAGAGCCGCCAAACCAGACAACATAGAATCTTGACCAAGTTCCAAGGCACACAAACTCAGGGAACTAACACGACATACATGAGCTAAGGTGACCCTGGTCAACCACCGCCTCATACCCTCCCTGTGTTTCCACATTGCCTACCTAGAAAATTAGCTCTCGGAGGCAGGGACTCTCACCTCTCTATAAAGTGTTTAGCATGCTTGCTGTCACCACACAAATAACAAACAACAACAACAACATCTGCAAATAAGTCTAGACATGGTCATGAAATAACCTGCAGGTTCCTCAACCTACAGTGAAAGCCTGTGAGTGAAGAGCATTAACAGAAGTGGGCCAGTCTGGATTTCACGGCTCATCTCTCTCTGAGCAATGGAGAGGGAGATCAGTAAGGGGGAATGAGAAGGAGAAAAGAAAGGCACAGGAGGGGCAGACAACTTTGCTTAACTCTCATCTCGTGCATGGGATCCCAGTGAGACAATATCAAGGGCCAACCACTCTGAAATCAGTTGTGCCCTCTGGCCTCCATCTCATCCAAGCCTTCCCCAAGGAGGTGGGACACAGAGGTGGAGTCACCGCTATCTGGGATCAGAGCAAGCATTTGGTGACCTTGATAGGTATGTTATAATCTTTGAAAGAGCCACCTGCTTGTGACCTTGGGCAAAGCACTTGGCTCACACTCTTTTATGGCTCAGTCAACCCAGCTGGAAAATTGAGTGACTATTAAAATAAAAAATAAGAACGGACCTCACTGAAAAACCAGATGCTGCATCTGAGCCTAGATTTCCTGGGGAAAGAAATTACCGAACTAAATGAACATAGAAAAAAAAATTAAACTTCCATGCTAGGCTTCCCTGCTGAATTTCTCAATAACGAGATTTTAATCAAGAAAGCGAGTAGTCAGATGCATTAACTGGAAGCTCAAGGCTGAGGGGGTGCTGAATGTAACGCCCACAATGAACTCCAGCAGCCTCAGACCGAACCACTCTAAAGACACACACGTCAAAGGACTGAATTAAAGATTCAGATCACTTACTGCAGCACTCATTTATTTAGTCAAGAAGTAAAAGAGACAGAGCAAGTGGTGTTTGGGCCATCTGGCCTTTGCCGAAATGCTTCTCTGCTTGTGCTCTCCCTTCCCCGGCACTAAATTAGCGAGACCTGCAGGAAGCAATGACATCTTTAATTCAGTGCTGTAGATTCCAGGAGACAAGTTTTGAGCTTGGTTTCACTGTGGGATGTTCCATAACACGCTTCCACCAGGCCAAAAGTTCAGAAACTAAAGGCACTGATGCATGGGCCCTGCCTGATACCTGAGCTAAACTAAGGACTGGATATACTCCCCTTATATTCACAGTCCTCCTGCATCTAAGGATGAACCTGGATTTTATTTCAGGTGAGCATTAAATGCCACTGATTATTTACCCCTCATAGACACCAAAATCAAGTTCACATTCTCTTCTGCCAGGGGCTGCACCCTGAGTAATCCTAGGCACTCAGATTAGTTTTGGACAGTCTCTAGATGACCTAAATGAGGTTAGATTTGGATACGATTATGGAGTGGTAAAATAAACCTGCCAGTGAAATATATCCCGGTTTCTTCCCCTCCAGGACGCTGCACTCAGAATCTAATGCAGGTAGACACTGAACTCCAATTTAGATTATTCTCCCAGGAGCTGTCAAAGACAGCAGGTGAGATTTCTCCTCCTCCTTATCCTCTGGATTTAACAGACCAAGCAATACTTTGCCTCTCACTGACACTGGTAGGGCCTCCCAGGGTGAGATTTCCCAAATGCTCAGTATTGGCCCCACTCTGCTCCCACGGGAGTCAGGAGGCGGTTTTAACCATGGACTCCCGCATGAGCCAAGCGAGGCCGGCACAGAGCGCTTTTGAAAAAGAAGACTGGGCCAGCCTGAGACAGGTTGGCTTGCAATTCCATGCCCAGGCAGAGCAGATTCTTCCCTTGCTGTGCAGATTCGAGAGCAGAGAGCTGCAGGTGGCCTTTTTGGTTTGTTTACCCCCCTTCCTGAAGGTGCTAGTGGAACAGAGATCAAACACTGCCATGAGGGGAAATACCCGGCACTTCACTGCAGTCCGTAAGTAGATATGGGCAGACTGCTGGCAGCGCGCTCCAAGGATGGCTATGCCTGACAGACGTTGCCATAGGTGCCTTGAAAGGAGGATGAAATGGGCATCCCACAGGAAGACTGTCCAGCAGTTGGGTGCTCCTACCTAGCACTGAAATCCTGTCCCTGACAGCTGGGAATGCACTTGACAGATCATCCCGTGCTTGGCGTACTCGGTGCTGCTAGGGGACAGAGTGAGCTGTAGTGTCCCATTCAGAATGAGCTCACTTTCAAAATAAACTTCTGTGGGGGTTTCCTCGGGACACTGCATCCCTTGACTCAGCACAAGCAGAGCCCAGCGAAAGAGAGGCCCAGTGAAGGGAAATACATCCCAGCTTGTTCCTAGCTGGGGTCTAGGACATGTAACGAAATTCAGAGTTGCACCAGGAACGGCTGTTGGCCTGTGCGTGAACCTGGCTGCTGCAGATGGAAGGGGGATGAATGAGTTTCTGTTGGTCAAAGCACAGACGTGGACTTTCAATAAAGATGTACCCTGATCAGTGAGCTACTCTCACATCTCCCCCAGCTCCTTCGCTGCTTCGTGTCAGGCTGAATATTGGCTCTGTGTGCAATTCACAGAGCCAGGGGACAAGGCTCTATCTGTTAGAGCAGTGAACACAGGCATGTCTGTACCACTCCCATCTGCATTCCTCAGCCCCTCTTGTACTGCCCCCTCTGCCCCCACCAGAAGCCGAGGGGTTTAAGTAGGTTGTAAAGAGGGCAAAGCGAGCAGGGTTTTAGTGTGGCTGGGAGACGAGATGCAGGAGCATCACAAAAGGAATGAGGAGGTGAGGCAAACAGGCCGCTCAGGCATGCGAGAGGCGTGTGTGTGCACAGTACACACACTCTGTTATACTGCAGTCGGGGGAACAGCTCCGGAGAAGACCATGCGAGGTTAACATCTGATGCCAGGAGGGAGCTCTGAAGAGATGCTCCCAGTGACTGACATTTCCTCCCTCCCTTCTCCAATCAGTACATCTCCGCTCCTTTGTTCACTAGTTCAAAGTGAAGAGGAACTCAGCTCCTGCTCCTTCCAAGTGCCAGGTTGCAGCATGACACCCATGTGCCTCAGCTCATTGCAAGCACCGTGCTAGGACTCCCGCAAGCCTCTCCTCCCTCCACGTGCCGGGACTCCCCTCCCTCTGGGCACTGTGCTGTGATTCAGATCCTGCTCCCAATGGGGAGTGCGCCCTTCTGGCACTTCTCCAGATGAAATGCCACTCAACGTATTGGTATTTGCAGTGGCAGCTTACAAGGGCTGGAACTATTTCAGAGCATCTTCACTGGGAACTTCCTCAAAGGCCAGTCTTCAAACAGTGCGGCTGTGGGGACTGAGATTGTCCTCTTAATTGGTATTGCTCTTTCCTTCTTTCCAGGCTGCTAGGAATTCTGCTGACTTCCTTTCTGGCCAGTGAACAGAATGGGATTTCCTTGGGACTTAGCAGAGAGCAGCACTCCAAGTCATTGATGTCTCAATTCATACTTCGCAAGGGTGAGGAACCCACAGCCAAGGGCACACAGACGCTAACATTTTATGCCTTCTCCAGAATATAACAATGTCCACACTGGGTCAGACCAATGGTCCAGCTAGCCCAGTATCCTTCCTTCTGACAGTGGCCAGTGCCAGGTGTTTCAGAGGGAATGAACAGAACAGGGCAATTATTGAGTGATCCATCCGCTGTAATCCACCCCCAGCTTCTGGCAGTTGGAGGTTTAAGAAAACGCAAAGCATGGAATTGCATCCCTGACCATCTTGGCTAATAGCCATTGACCGAGCTATCCTCCATGAACTTCTCTAATTCTTTTTTGAACTCAGTTATACTTTTGGCCTTCACAACATCCTCTGGCAAGGAGTTCCAGAGGTTGACTGTGCATTGTGTGAAAAATACTTCCTTTTTTTTTTTTAAACCTGCTGCCTATTAATTTCATTTGGTGACCCCTAGTTCTTGTGTTACAAAAAGGAGTAAATAACACTTCCTTAATTACTTTCTCTACACCGGTCATGATTTTATAGTCCTCTATCATATCCCCCCTTAGTTGTCTCTTTTCTAAGCCGAACAGTCCCAGGCTTTTTAACCACTCCTCAAATGGAAGCTGTTTCATAGCCCTAATCATTTTTGTTGCCCTTCTCTGCACCTTTTCCATTTCTAATATAGCCTTTTTGAAATGGGGTGAGCAGAACTGCACACCGTGTTCAAGATGTGGGCATGCAATGGATTTATATAGTGGCATTACGATATTTTCTGTTTTATTATCTCTCCCTTTCCTGATGGTTCCCAACATGACTGCCGCTGCACATTGAGCAGGTGTTTACAGAAAACTATCCACGATGACTCCAAGATCTCTTTCTTGAGCAGTAACAGCTAATATAGACCCCATCATTTTGTATGTGTAAGCTGGGATAATTTTTTCAAATGCAGCATTTATCAATACTGAAGTTCATTTGCCATTCTGTCACCCAGGTTAGTGAGATCCCTTTGTAACTCTTCACAGTCAGCTTTGGACCTAACTATCTTGAGTAATTGTGCATCGTCTGCACATTTTGCCACCTCATTGTTTGCCCCCTTTTCCAGATCATTTATGATTATGTTGAACAGCACAGGTCCCAGTACAGATCCTTGGGGGACCCAGCTATTTACCTCTCTCCATTATGAAAACTGACCATTTATTCCTACCCTTTGTTTTAATCAGTTACTGAGACCCTCTGATCCCGTGACTGCTTAGTTTGGATAAGAGTCTTTGGTTAGGGACTTTGTCAAAAGTCTTCTGAAAGTCTAAGTACACTATATCAAGTAGATCACCCTTGTCCTCATCTCCCACATATTCTCTCTGGTAAGACCGATGCAAAGAATTCATGTAGCTACTCCACAATAGCCTTGTCTTCCTTGAGTGCTTCTTAAGCACCTTGATTGCCCAGTGGCCCACCCCACTGGCTGCTTAGCAGACTTCCTGCTTCTGATGTACTTAAAATAATTGCTGTTCATTTTGTGTCTTTAGATAGTTGCTCTTTACATTCTTTCTTGGCCTGCCTTATTATACTTTTACACTTGACTTGCCAGAGTTTATGTTCATTTATCTTCTCTTCATTGGGATTTGACTTCCAATTTCTAAAGGATGCCTTTTTGCCTCTAGTACTCTACCGTTTAGCGACTGTGTCATTTCTCTCTCTCTCCCTCTGTTTGCCTTTTTGGGGGGGGCGGGGGGGGGCGGGGAGGGGGCAGAGGAAGGTTATACATTTAGTTTGATCTTCTATTAAGGGTGTTTTAAAATAGTCTCCATGCAGTTTGCAGGCATTTCATCCTTGTGACTGTTTGTTTTAATGTCTATTTTACTAGCTTCCTCATTTTTGTGTAGTTCCCCTTTTTGAAATCAAATGCTACGGCGGGGCGTTTCTTTGGCATTTTTTTCCTCTTCAAGCATGTTAATTTTAATTACATTATGGTTATTATTACCCTGCAAGTGAGCTATATTCAACTCTTGTACCAGATCCTGTGTTCCACTTAGGACTAAATCAAGAATTCCTCTCCCTTTGTGGATTCCAGGACAAGCTGCTCTAAGAAGCAGTCATTTATGGTGTCTAGACATTTTATCTCCGCATCCCTCCCTGAGGTGACATATACCCAGTCGATATGAGGATAGCTGAAATCCCCCATTATTGCATTTTCTGCCTTTGTAGCCTCTCTAATCTCCCTGAGCATTTTACAGTCACCGTCACCATCCTGGTCACGTGGTTGGCAGTATATTCCTACTGCTGTAGTCCTATTGTTCAAGCATGGAATTTCTATCCATAGAGATTCTATGGTACAGTTTGACTCATTTAAGAATTTGTACTTTGACTCTCTTTCGCATGTGGTGCAACTCCCCCACCCAGTGCAACCTGCTCTGCCATTCCTGTATATTTTGTACCTTGGTATTATTAGTATGTCCTATTGTGTTTCCTCATTCCACCAAGTTTCCATGATGCTTGTTATAGCAATATCCTCATTTAACACCAGGCACTCTAGTTCACCCATCTTAGTATCTAGATTTCTAGCATTTGTATATAAGCACTAGTACATTTTGTCAATATTCAGTTGCTTGCCATCATGTATTATATTTAAATGGGACTCTTTGCATTTGATTGATAACTACTCCCAAGTCCCAACTACCGTTCCAGTATGAGCCAGAGAACACAAATTACCTCATCTACTTTCTACATAAAGACTAGAAAACCATCTGTATCCACCTATTCATCATTTTCATGCAGCTATGCAGCAACAGGCCTGGTATATATATCCATGCTGCTCAAATGTACCCAGACAACAAATTGGACACAGATGCCTGACTCCCACAGTTGTTGAAATGCAATGAGACAAAAGTGCAGAACACACATGACATTCTCATGTGTAGTCAGTGATGTGTACATAAGAACGGCCATACTGGGTCAGACCAAAGGTCCATCTAGCCCAGAATCCTGTCTTCTGACAGTGGCCAATGCCAGGTGCCCCAGAGGGAATGAACAGAGCAGGTCATCATCAAGTGATCCATCCCCTGTCGCCCATTCCCAGCTTCTGGCTAGGGACACCATAAAGTCTGAATGTTTATGATATCCCCATATCTCCATTACAGAGACATAAGGCCTAGATATGGGGTAAGATTTCAGGTTTTTCCAGACACTTAACTCAAAATTTCTTGCCTTTCATATATGTATATACACACACATCAATCTTGGTTAAAAACAGTTACATTTGAAAAGGGCAAATAATTCCCAACTCAAACCTGCAATAAACAGGAAATACAGATGAAAGCCATAAACCAATATGCATCACACATGCACACTGAACACCTCTCGCCAAGATATACCATCCCTACCACAAGCCAAATAAACAGACCATCCCCAGTCACCGGTTACAAATCAGCTTAAGCAAAACCAATTTCAAAGTGTCTACACCACAGGGGGTTGCACCATTTTAGCTATATTGGTTTGTAAACTTGTTTTACTAAATGGGGGAACAAATTGTTATACATCTATAGATTCCATGGCCAGAAGGGACCACACTGTGATCCTCTAGTCCAGTGTTTTTCAATCTGTGGGTCGTCACTGCGTGTAAGGCACTGGGTCACGGCAGCTCTGGTCAGCACCGCCGACCGGGACATTAAAAGTCCCTTCGGCGGTGCTGCCCAGCTAAGGCAGGCTAGTGCCTACCTGTTCCGACACCACGCTGCGCCCCGGAAGTGGCCAGCAGCGGATCCGGCTTCTACGCAGTGGGGCCATGGGGCTCCGTGAGCTGCCCCCACCCTGAGCACCGGCTCTGCACTCCCACTGATCGGGAACCGGCCAATGGGAATTGGGGGGGAGGGGCGGCTGCACTGCTGACCGGGAGCCACCGAAGGTAAGGCCATGCCTGCGCCCCAATCCCCTGCCCCAGCCCTGAGCCCCCCCAAACCTGGAACCCCTTCCTGCACCCCAATGCCCTCATCCCCTGCCCCAGCCCAAAGCCCCCTCCCACACCCCAAGCCCCTCATTCCCATCCCCACCCCACAGCCCTCACCCCCACACCCCAACTCTCTACCCCAGCCCTGAGCCCCTCCCACACCCCAAACCCCTCATCCCCAGCTCTGTTGGGTCGCGGGCATCAACAATTTTCTTCAACTGGGTCCCCAGAAAAAAAGTTTGAAAACCACTGCTCTAGTCTGACCTGTGTAACACAGGCCATAGAGCTTCCCCAAAATAATTCCTGGTTGAATTACAGCCTCTCTTTTAGAAAACCATCCAATCTTGATTTAAACATTACCAGTGATGGAGAATCCACCCTAATCCTTGGTGGGTTGTTCCAGTGGTTAATTATCCTCACTGTTAAAGACACATATGCCTTATTTCCAGTCTGAATTTGCTTTGCTTCAGCATCCATTGGATCTTGTTATACCTTTGAATGTAGACCGGTTCCAAGGCCAGCCCAGTGTCAAAGCCAAGCGGCTCTGCCCTAGTCTGGCAATTTCATTTCAGGGTAGAGGGGGCCCCTTTTTGGAGATGCGGCAAATCATGATTTGCACAGAGAGCTGTTCCGTTCAACCTTCCCTTGCAAGAAAAATCTCTTCTGCTACCAAACCATTACCGCTAAGCTGGAGTTGTGGAGACATAAACATCGAGGGCAGAATGGGATCAGGGTTCCATAGGTGGCACAATTTATACTAAAAGCTCAGCTGGGGTCGAGACAGACCTGTTGCCAGGGGTCAGGGCCTGCAGTCTCTTGGCAACCCAACAAGTGCAGCTGGCCTCCAGCAGGCTACCTGACTGACTGCCCCACCCGACTGGTCAGGCAGGGCACTTGGCTGCCTTTTAAGACCAGCAGCAGCTCTCCGGCTGCTCAATGTGTATCATGCCTACAGCTGTACTTGCCCTTATTCCAGTCCCTGCTCCAGCCGATTCCAGTCCCTGCTCCTCTTCTGCTCCATCCCTGGTTCCCCTTCAATTCCTGCCTCTCCGGTACTGATCCTTGGCTCTGTCCCTGGCCTTAGACTCTGGCTGGCCCTCCAGCTCTGACATTTGGCTCCTGTCTCTCTGGTATTGCTCTTCAGCTCCACCTCTGGCATTCGGCTTACATCCCTTCGGCACTGACCCTCAGGTCATTCCTGGATTCTGTCCACTCTGAACCCAGCTATCACCAGTAGGCCGAACTCTCGCTTTAACCACTAGGCCAGACCGCTCACAGCCCAGTGTCTTCATTTTAAATCAAGCTCAGATTTGCTTTAGGTCACAAGAGATGCTGGGCCAAATTCTCAGCTGGTGTAAATCAGCCCAGCTCCACTGGAGTCCATTTCCACCAACTGAGGATCTCAAATGGTCTCATTTGAAACTCCCATTTTTGTACAGCACCAATACCGCACCCGCTTTGGCCTGGCCGCTCAGCTCTGCTCAAGGGAATGCCCAGCACTAGAACAGCAAGGAGGTGGTATTGCAAACCAGGAGCCCGGTACATCCTCAGCGCTGCATATGGGCCTCAAACTGGAATAGCAGGAACAGGAGTTGCTAGTCAGGATCCAAGGGGCCCTGGTCTGGAATAGTCAGAAGGGGACTGCAGCTCAGGATTCAGCTGCATTGGAAGAGCTGGGGTAACATTTCACACTCCGCCTGCCTTGAGCCACTACTAAGAGCCTTTCACTTTTATGAGCACTGAAGTAGACCCAACAAGGTTAAAGGAGGAAACAAAATAAACAAACCGAGCGTGACTCTCTGCTGTGATTTCTCACAGGGTCAAAGCCACTTGTTCACCATTAACTAGCGCAGCCTTGATCTCAGGAACCGTATTTCAAGTGTGCGTAACCAGTGCGTACCGCCGATTAAAAGCAATGTGATCTGATTTTCAGAGGTGCTGAGCACCAAGATCCTGTTGGTTTCAGTGGGATTTGAGGGTACTCAGCCACTTACAGAATCAGGCCATTTTTACTGAGGCGCCTCGGTGTGGGGGAGGAGGCTAACTTTAGACACCGGAGTTTGCAAATGTTGGCCTACATATTGTGTAGAGACATGTTCTCACATCCTCAGCTCCCTCCAGCCCTTAGAGACAGGCAAGTTGGATTGGATCCAGAAAATCTCCTTCATGTAAATCTATATGTACTTTCAATTAGATGTATAGTTTAGAGCAATTAGGAAAAGGCACTTCACTTGAATAGACCTGCTGCTACGTACTACCTACAGAATGGATATTGATTACATATCAGTTATTAAACATCTCCCATGGTTTTAACATTGCTGTTTGCTGGACAGTGATTGTCCAGCCCATTCTGGTTGAGGCCGGCAAGATAATTCTTTACCCTTGAATCTCAGCTTTTACCCATGGATCTCAGAGTACCCCAGGCTCTAATTCAGTATCCCAGCTCCTCTTGGAAGTACCTTTTTAACAGGAAAAGTGAGGCACACAGAGGTTAAATGATTTATCTGATGTGCGTCTGAGACATTGGCAGAGCTGGTCACGGAATCCAGGAGTCCTGACTCCCGGTCTTCATCTACCCACTAGGGAAGTGCCAAGATCCTACTTTGAGTGAGATGGATTTGCTAGTGGTTATGTCCTGCCTGCCTGATGAGTGCATATTTGAGTTTTGTGATGGTGGATGTGCAGCAGGAAATATAGACCCATAGAAATTAAAGATGGAGAAGGCCAAATAAGAAGAACATCAGCCATTACATAAGAGGATAAAAATGTATATGGGACATAAACTCTCATGCTTCAGGCCATAAGCCAATCACTAATTGCCTGGGGTGAGGAAAAAACTTCTCCTATAGCCGAATGATTCTATGATGGTTTTCTTGTCCCATCCTCAGATGCATCTGGTATCAGCAGCCATCAGTATGGCAATTCCTATGTTCCTAATTATTTCACATCATCGAGATCTTGTCCCTGGCCAGCACAGGAACAGTCCATACAGTATGTTCTCCAGTGTATTTTCCATTGTTAAGGGATGGGCATCCATCTCTTCCCTCTAGTGACTAACAGGTCTCAGTGTGTGTAAGGTTTGTCTGCACGGTGAGTTACTGCTACAGAGCACCAACTGTGCTGCTAAGCCGTGCTCCAGGACTTTCAGCGCACTGCAGCCGTGTCCTCACAGGACGTTACTGATGTGCATTCACAACCTGGATTGCTGCGCAGTAAGTCACAGTGTAGACAAGCCCTAAGATCCTCCTGTTCTTCAGGCTAACTATTCCTTATTGTCATCCGCCCCTAGTTATAGGTAATTTGTGGAGTCCAGAGTTACCCTTTATAATTCAGAAGCATCTCCCAAACCAGCTCGCACCAGAAAAGGCCAGGTCGGAATAAGCTGTCCAAATTCTAAGCAATTCACAGACACTCATGATAAGCTACACACACAAAAAAAGGCACTCATATGTCAATCTATCAATCAAGGGATTAGCATAAAAACATCTTAAGAAAAGGCCAGAACAGACACCCCTAATCAGAGTTCATTCACCAATTACAGGAGGATAATCATGATCCAGACACATTTGTGTTTGTATAAGATTATTTGATTTTCCCCAGCACTAAAAGGTCTTTTATTACCAACCAACACTGGCATAATAACAGCCCCAGAACAGGAAGGAAAGCCATCTAAATTAATACAGCTCTCTGACTTTATTTCATCATGTCAGCGGGGGTTCTTGAAGAGCCCCTGCAGGGCTCAGCCAATGGCAGGCGGGGAAATAAAGCCCTCAGTAATGGCAATCACAATAGGAGAACCAAAATGGTCTCTTACTGACGGGAGGAAAATAAAAGAAATTAGGAGCCCATTGAGGGGGAGGTGAACAATCTGGAGAAGGAAACTCGGGGGTGGAGGGGGACGAGGACTGTACATTTCCATTTGCTTTCTCTGGAATCTGTCAGAGAGGTTCTCTCTGGAAGCCAGTGCACCAGTGAGACAGGCAACCGTGAGTTATATTTAAGACCTCCGCTTGTTTGATCACCACCTGTGGGCTGCATAATAAAAGACTGATGGGGTTGCAACAGAACAAAACCCTTAATGGGCTGATGTGTAGGCCTGATGCACACATGTGCATGCAATGTGCTGCCCTGAAGTCCTGGGGACTTCACCCAGGAACTTTTTTAGCATTGTTCTGTTTCCTTTCCCATATGATCCTAACACTTTGCACACAGCCAGGCATCCATAGAGGCAAACCTGCCTGCTTAAGAGTCTCTTGTCTGCCTCGGTGAAATTCTAGTCCCAGAGGTCACAACTGGACCCCATGCAAAAATGCCAATGCATCTTGAAGGATTGCACTGAAAGCAGATCTGCTAAATCTGGCACTTCCCCTAACTTTGGGCTCCCAGGAAAGCAAGCATGAAACCGATTGCGCCTATCCCAGTGCAATTTAACAAAGGTTTATTCCCATGGAAAAGGCACTTTTCCCCACTGAAAATGATTTCATGCCTTGCCTGCAAATTACTCCCCAGATACTGCAGCTCAGACAAAATAAAAGGGGAACTGGGAGCATGAGAGTTACACCAATTTAGACTCAGCTCCCATAGACGCCTTCCTACTGACGTGTAACTGACAGCCCCCCTTAGCACCTATGAGGTTGATCCACCAAGTCTGTTGGAGTCCAACCTGGTGCAGCTCACATGCCCGTGTGACAGAAGACAGGAGAAAAACAAGGAATGCGACTAGCAGGATGATGCACAGAAGGCACAAATGAAAGTGGGGGGGGGGGAATCTGCTTCAGTGTGTCCCCTCCTCAGTGGCTTTTCCTGTTACATTCCTCTCTTCTCGATCCTGGGGTCACGAATTACCCAGCTTCGACTCAGTGAGCCTAATCCAGAGGCGATGTGTATCTCATGTCACCTAGACTCACACCCACTTGCTAATATGTCAGGGAGTCTCAATTAGTGCCAATTATACAGATTCCCTTCAATTCACTTAGGGCTTGTCTGTGGGCGCACAGTTTCTGTACAGCTGTAACAGTGTCAGTTTGAAGTGGATATAAAGTGATTCAATCCCAAAGGGTGGATGCAGTTAGACGGGTGTAAGGTGCCTTTATAACTGCATCTGTGCTATCATTCTGGTAAAGTCACCCCCCTAAGTGACATGTTGTACTGGTACAAAATCTATGCATAGACCAGGCTTTAGACTAAGGGTATGCCTACGTTTCCTTCTTAATGTTTGATACAGGCATAGTTCCTTTGGCTGTTTCTATCCTCTGGATCCAACTACCTTCTCTGATTAGATTCCATTTGCCTGGAAGTCCCCTAGACTTCATTGTTCTTACCCCTTTGATGATGGGACAGGGCAGTTCCCCCTCCTGCTTTTGTCCTGCAGAGACGAGTTGGCGTAATGCCCCAAAATGAAGGTTTTTTGGGGGGGGAGGGAGGGGGAAAGTTCCAGGCAAATGGAATCTAATCAGAGCAGGCCTTTGGAGCCAGAGGATAGACATAGCAGAACTATGCCTGTAATATGCAGGAATAAGGAAACCTAGTGTTAGGAAAATGCTAAATAAATTTAATAGAACTAAAAGACATGCATAGAACCATGTCAGCTATTCCCTATCAGCTTGGCTGGCTCATTTGGCTTGTAAGCATAATGCTATTTTCCCATGCATCTGCAAGATAGTCAATGCGAGGGAGCAACAGTTGTATCTTGTTTGTCCCTGCAAAGTGATACATGTATCTGCAACAAATGTTTCATGTGTACTCCCTTATTGTATGTGTATCCCATATCTATGGGCCAACCTAATGACGCAAAGCTGTTTGTTTGTTACTGACTATAAAAAGAACCAGTCCGGCCATGCAGGGTGTGTCTCTCCTCTGGCATGAGCCGATGAGAACACCCGATCGGCCGACCGAGTAATAAAGCTGCTGGTACCCATCTTCTTGTCTCTCCGTGCCTCCTTGGTGTAATTAGGTAAGCTCCAGGGGGAAACGAGCCCTGTTTGGCTAACAAATTTGGCGACTCCGCCGGGACTTCTCTCCCTGTAGGGGGCGCTGACCGGCGGCCGAGGACGACTCTAGAGAGTGGCCACCTCGAGCAGTTTGCTCGGGCTCTGGGTCGCCGCAATCGGCCGGGACGGCTGCGCTCCCTCTATAGAGAACTCCACATGATACGGAGATAAGACGGTACCAGAAGGAGTCCACGAGCTGGACGTAGTCACTCTCGGATGGTAAGAGCGTTGCCTCTTAGGGTAGAGG